>CAXDID010000880.1:0-346395 GCA_963988835.1 Hexamita inflata | reverse complement strand
GTGTGTATTGGAACTACGTAGTACAAATTTTTGAACATCGTCGGAAATAAGTGCACTCAATGCGACGAGAGATCTCAATTCAAGCAAAACGTAAATCTTTAGGGAAAGTGCGAGTGCTGGTCTGATAAATACGTTTTGAGCTTGGACCAAACAAAATGCATTTCTACCTGCGATGCCGGATAGTTTATGAGCGTCGATAAGAAGTCTTGTGTTCCTTCTTGTGGGTCTAACCAGTAAGTTCAGCCAGGAACCACCGATTAGTGCATGTGTATTTCAACTCACTACTGGACCGGAAGCCAGTGCGTGCAGTGCGGACTTAACTAAATCTAGGGTCCTAGTGGCTCGTGCGTATGTGTCACTGGTTACGGCGGCGTTGGCTGCACGTAGTGCACTTCTGGTTATGTTAAAAATGTCTAGAACACTTCGTGCATACTCATCGGACAATGTACGAACTATATTTCGGTTGACAAATAGAACTGCGTTCTGAATTGCAGCTACAAGACTGGAATAACGTACTTTATTCAAAATGGATAGAGTAACTGCGTCAGCAGCTGTCAAAACGGAGAGCACCTGAACTACACTAACGGACAGATAATGTGCTCTTCGGAGACCATAGTGGGTCTTTTGACTGTCGAGATGAGAGTAAACGGAGTTACCGGGAACATATACCTGAAGCTGTGCAACACGGTGACCGGAACAAACGGTCAGACTTATTTCCTGGACAACACCAAAACGAAGTGCGTTAGCCAGTGCAGTTTCAACGACATGATTATATCGATAGGAGGAGAGAAAATGTGCAGAAACTGCTCGGTGTTGATTTAGAACTCCGTTGTTTCCGCGGATTACTCAAAATGTATTTGTCAGGGCACCACTCCAAAACTCAGTCTCATGGGCTAAGTTTGCCAGTACTCCTGTGGAGCGAACGAGGTTTACGACGCCACTTCTCAAAAGTGTGTTTGCACCGCTGACGCAAGCATAGTCAACAACTTATGTTCGTGCAACTCTAATTTCATTTCAGTTAACAACCTTTGCGTCGCTTGCGGATAGTACGAAGTTCCTAATAAATAAAACAATCTTTGCGTTTGCAAGATAGCTTTGGCACTCGACAAAAAATCTTGTGTTGCTGAATGTGGTCCAAATGAAAATAATGTCAACGGGTCCTGCTAATGTTCATATAGACAAAATAGTAAAGGACACTGTGAAACAAACAAATCAGCTAGAGACGCCATCATAATTGCATCGGTTTGTATATTCATCACTTTAGTTTTATGCATAGTCGCATTATATATTTATAGTAAGCGAGATAGATCCAAAGTTGACAGAGAAGTCGTGATAAATACATAAAATGTTGATGATTCAAATGTTAGTTAACAATAAAATGACGAAAATGCCGACTAACTAGACAATTCACTTATTCTGAATCTAAGTGATACCACGTAAGATACTGCTACAAAACAGTACGTGGTTGATGAATCATTATTCATTGATTTGTGATACTAATTTATGATACTATTGCCGTTTATCTTTATTGTATGAGAAAATATTTGATAGACATTATTTAATGTCTTTGATTTACTGTTATTACTAAAAAACAGAATTTTATTAAATAATACAAAATTCAAGCGAGTGTTATTATTTTTATATAACAGGTTATATATAGTTGGTTACATATAGTATAATTAATACAAATTTCATTCCAAACCGTCCCATATCACACACCACATAGGCTCAAAAACTAAATAAATATATTTTTGTTTATTTTAGCTTGGGTTAGTCTGGTTATTTGGATTGTCTCCTTCAAATTCTATTTCTGGTGCTTTGGGTGTGAATTTAATAGAATATCTTAATTTTACATTTATTAGTATTTATTAATTTAAATATTTGTAAGGGAGTAGCCTATTTGCTTATAAGGGAGTTACCGATTTCAACTCCCTTATAAGCAAAAATGAATCTTTGGAAAATGTCGAATTTGAATGATTTGTGGTTAAAAACTATGTTATTTGTCACTTGCTTATACGGGAGTTTTACATGCCGGAACTCCCTTATAAGTAAGAACTTTTATATAATTCGAAAATGCCTGATTCTCAATGTTCATCCATTTATCATTTATTATTGTGTAAGTGCATAATACAATATGTTAATACATGTTAATATGATGTCAGGCCTGAGTTTTAAAACCACTCCACAAAAAATGAATATTATTCTAATAATGACCATAACAGTAATGCAATATGAACATAAATATTTAGAAATTCTTCAACTAAATTAAAACATAATAATCTATTTTCTCTGATCTCAAAACTTGGTGGTTATTAATCATCTTCCAAGAACCATTCAATACTACATGTTTTAAATATATGAATCAACATAATTTACTAAATATATCACTTTGTTGAATATAAGTGAACCAAGAAGCTGTTAGAAACAGGATCGTTTTTTCAAAGTACTTTAATTTATAATGAAATAAATCATTTTACAAAGAATTCAAAGTTGCTAAGTGCACCAAATAGTTGTGGCTTCAGTTATAATTACATTTAGTGATCATATTTGAAGTGTAAAGTTTTGGCAAAACTTAAATAAAGTTTTGCTTTTTTATTCGAGGCCAAGGTAAAACAAATTCCTTCAATAAATTACAACCCGCCTTCTGATCTCGGTCTCAATTACTAATTTAACCATTTGTTCAAATTTTGGCTATTATAATATTTAGATTTCATTATTAATATAAATATATTTTATGATTTAATAATACATTCTACTTAATGCAATCAAATTTAATCAATTATTTTCAAATAATTATTGTACCAACTTCCATATTTGTCTTCTGTTTCTTTGTGTACTTCAACTCCAGCCTCTTTTTAATCCCAAATGTAATCAATAAGTTCTATCGTTTAGTTAAAACTCATTTTATTATTGTAAATTTCTTCTGAATTTTATTAATTCCACAGTTCAACTTTTCCTCCCATTAATATTTCAGAATTTTGAATGACTTCATCTCCATTTATTTACTGCCAGCAATTGTCAATAAATGAGCATCTGCTAAATACCTTTTCGTTCCACATATTGTTTAAAGTTTTGATATGTGCGGGTCCTGAATTGAACATACCAGGCGATGTCCAAATTTGTAGGAATGTAATTTATTGGCGAATGCTTTTTAGAGTGGGTACTTCAATCATTTTGAAGAAGTGTTCATTTGGGAAGTAAAAATCGAGGGTGACTCCATATTTTTGCTGGAGTTCGAGTGCGTATCTGAGCGCGCATTTTTTGGTGAAGTGGAACATGTAGACCATATCGTAGATTTTTTTTTCGGTGCGTGGTTGGTTTGTGAGGCTTATTGGGTTGAAGTGGTATATGTATCCGATGTTGCTTGTGCCTGCGATTGTAACGCCTGGTTTGGTGAGCATGGCCGCGCACAGCAGGATATCCTCTGCGTAGTTCAACCTGTTCGCTGCTATGATGTTTAGCTTTTTGATCGCGTGCTCCAGAATGCTCCTTTTGAACAGCTTCGTCCAGAGCATAAACAGCACCCCCTGAGCTTTTGCGTAAGCTTCGAGAACTTCCTTCCCCTCCAATTTGTCGCCGAATAAAACGTTCATGTCACGTCCGTTATTTCTCACTCCGTTGTGGTCCTGAACCAGAACGCAGCTTGAGTGAACGATGTCAACGTCTTGCTGTTGTTGTTTTTTGACCGCCTCTTCGAGGGCGTTCGGGGTGAGTTCGTCGTCCGCGTCGAGGAAAACGACGAATTCGGAGGCGAATTTAACGGCCAAAGTGCGCGCGTAGAAGACGCCCCTGTTGCGAGGGAGGGTGATCAGCTTGATGTTGCTGTTGGTTTGGGTGAAAGAGCCGATGATTTCGGCCGTGTCGTCAGTTGAGCCATCGTTTACGATGATCATGTTCCAATTCTGGTAAGTTTGAGCAAGGGCGGTGCTTATCGCGCGCGCAATGCAGTATCCGGCGTTGTAGGCCGGAGTAATTATGGACACAGCGGGCTAGTTCATGGTTGGAGTGGAAATGCGCAGTATAATAAATTGATAAAAAAACAGCGAGTGAAATGGTACAAATTGAGTGGGACACGAGATCGAGATTAAATTTGCAACAAAGGCAAATTTATAACAGAATTTTACAATTAGATATTATGGGAATATTTTCAATACAGAATTGAAAATTAAGCTTATTAAATGCTATATATACAGTATATTGAAATATTCAAATTAGTGTACTCATCATTTAATAGTTATATGGATATATTGTTGTTGTTTATCTTGTTTAAGTAAGTACCTCGAATACAGACCCCATTCCTATTAACTTTCAGCGCAGTTACAGACCCCTTCAATATTAATGAATATAAGGGTCAATAACTGAACTGTATTTAGGGTCTGTATGTAACTGAAATGATTTGATATTTAATTGACTACATAATATTGATTCTAACGTGTTTTAAGACAAATAAGACAAATATAAACGAGAAAACAATCATAATATATAATTTAATATTAAAGGCGCAATATACATAAAATAGCAAAATTAGCAAAAATTTGTTAATTATTTGTTAATTATTGTTAATATTTGAAGAATATTTTCAGAAAAGAGTAACTGAATATAAATATGAGTAATTATAATTAACCAGATTTGCTCTCACTTATAGACTCCTTTATAATTTTTGGGAAGTCAGCATGGGGTTTATTCAATAAAGTGTCTTATCAGTTTAAATATTAGTAAATATTAGTAAATCGACATATTAATTTTGAGGAGTGAAGTTGAATACAAATTTTTCAGAATTGATATAAATGTCGTTCATTTTATATTGTCGATCATGTCAGAATCTCCGTTTGTTACTGTATTTTAGAGATCTTTTAGATAATAATAGCTTTTCTTTTTTTTTGTAAACAGATATATAAAAGTATACTTCAAATAGCGTTATTACACTATAAATATGCTGTTTAAAAATGGGTAAAAATGTTTATGTGTCTAAACAGTAAAGTTACACAATTAGACAAACATATCTTTTAAATGAAAAATATAATTAATTTTGATATAAACACCGCTCCATTATCAATGATTTGTTTATTTTATGTTTATGTTCATGGAAATGAAAATGAATGCACAAACGGTTTCTAACTTGTTGAAAACCAGTGCTAATGTTAGTCGAAGCTCAGCTCCGACGGTTTGTAATGCGTGTCCAAATGCGCAGATATTGGCGAGGCCTTGAAAGAGTAGGGGAGCCAACTCTAAATTAGTCAATGTCACAAATGTGACCGGAAAGCAAGCAGGGAAGACGACGACTACTGTTTATCCATCCAAAAGCTCAGCGCGATGAAGGTTTGCGGGAAATACGCCAGGCCTGATCCAAATACTTGTTTAACAAGTTGTATTTGCAACGATACAACCTAAGTTTTGTAAGCTGATGGTATAAACTGCAAGTGCAAAGTTGGTACTTATTTTAACTTGTATTTTAGGAGTTGTATTTCATGTCTCATTGGAACTCCTGATATCTCTTAAACTTTCTGTATTTGTCCAATAAATACTTATTATTTTAGTCATGTATCTTAATCATGTATCTTATGCTCTGTGGGCTCAATAACTTCATCTACATCAAATATTTGTTCTTGTAAAACAGATAAATAATATATAAGATCTGATATATGTGCAGGGTGTGGTGATGGATCTATAAGTACAGCTGATGAATTAACTTGTTCTTGCAGTTAAAAAATTAATAAACGATTCGACGAATTTCAAAATAAGTGTTTAGATTGTGGAGCAGCATTTTCAGCATCAATCACATACAACGATAGGTCAGTTTGTGTTTGTGGAACTTTTGGATATGTGAATATAAATAACGTCAGCTGTCAACAATGTGTTTCTGGATCGGTTGATAAAAATCCAGGTGCTACAAATGTTGCCGGATGTCGGTGTATTAATTCATCATATTTTTGGTCAGCTCAGAATAACACCTGTACTTTGTGCCCATTTGGTATCGCTGACAACGATAATAACTGCGTTTGTCCACCTAACTCTCAGCCTGATAACGTGAATAACAGCTGTATTTGTTATGGGAATAATCAGTTCGATGGCCACAACTGCATCGCCTGTCCAGATAATTTCAATGCTATAAACGGCATTTGTAGGTTCAACTCGAGTGCAAATCCGTATTGTATCCAATAAGTTTGTCCAGCTAATTCTGTTCCAAACGCAGATAATACAAATTGTGTTTGTAATGGGAATTACTTTTACACACGATCAAATAATACATGCACCTTATGCCCATGGGGTTCGACTGTTTCAAACAATATTTGCGCGATCAACTAATATACTGGCATTTATCCTCTTGTTCTTTGTGGGCGTCACGCCAAACCAGATCCGTCAACTGGCAATATTTCTTGTATGTGCAACGATTCATCATTAATTTTACTAAGCGATGGTCTTAATTGTTAGTGTCCGTCAACGAAATATTTCAACACAATTGATCGAACTTGTTTGGCGTGTCCTTCTGGATTGAGTCCTGATGGAACTTAATTATTTTGCGTGTGTTCATCTACTAGTTATTTCGATTTAGTATCTTAATCTTGTTTATCTTGTCCCACAGAATCTTCATCTTCAGCAATTTAAAATGAGTGTAGCTGCAAAAAAGATAAATAATATATAAGGGCTGAAAAATGTACTGGATGTGGTGGAGGAGCTACGGCAAGTACAGCTGATGGATTATCATGCTCTTGTCAAGGAAAGGATATAACTCGTTTTGATGAAGTTTATAATATGTGTATGACATGTGGAGCAGCTTTTTCAGCATCAATTACATATAAAGATAGATCAACGTGCGTTTGCCCGATTGGTAAAGTTAACATCAACAATGATACATGTTAAACATGTGTTTCTGGATCGATTGATAAAAATCCAGGCGCCACTAATGTTGCTGGATGTCGGTGTATTAATTCATCATATTTTTGGTCGGCTCAGAATAACACCTGTACTTTGTGCCCGTTTGGTATCGCTGACAACGATAATAACTGCGTTTGTCCACCTAACTCTCAGCCTGATAATGTGAATAACAGCTGTATTTGTTATGGGAATTATCAATTCGATGGTCACAACTGTATAGCCTGTCCAGATAATTTCAATGCTATAAACGGCATTTGTAGGTTCAACTCGAGTGCAAATCCGTATTGTATCCAATAAGTTTGTCCAGCTAATTCTGTTCCAAACGCAAATAGTACAAATTGCGTTTGTAATGGGAATTACTTTTACACACGATCAAATAATACATGCACCTTATGCCCATGGGGTTCGACTGTTTCAAACAATATTTGCGCGATCAACTAATATACTGGCATTTATCCTCTTGTTCTTTGTGGGCGTCACGCCAAACCAGATCCGTCAACTGGCAATATTTCTTGTGTGTGCAACGATTCATCATTAATTTTACTAAGCGATGGTCTTAATTGTTAGTGTCCGTCAACGAAATATTTCAACACAATTGATCGAACTTGTTTGGCATGCCCTTCTGGATTGAATCCTGACGGAACTTAATTGTTTTGTGTATGTTCATCAACTAGTTATTTCGATGTAGTAACCAAATCTTGTCGAGTATGTCCAACAGATTCTATCACATCACCTGTATAAAATATATGCAACTGTAAAAAAGATAAGGCGTATATTAGACCAACTAATAATAAATGCGATGGTTGTGCCGGAGGATCAATAGCTAGCACAGCAGATGGTCTTTCTTGTTCTTGTGACAATAATAAATAAAGTGTAACTCGTTTTGATGAAAGTTAAAATAAGTGTGTTCCATGCGGAAGCGTGTTTTTAGGAGCAACTTCATACAATGATAGATCTGTTTGTGTTTGTGGAACTTTTGGATATGCGAATATAAATAACATCAGTTGTCAACAATGTGTTTCTGGATCGATAGATAAGAATCCAGGCGCCACTAATGTTGCTGGATGTCGGTGTGTTAATTCATCATATTTTTGGTCGGCTCAGAATAACACCTGTACTTTGTGCCCGTTTGGTATCGCTGACAACGATAATAACTGCGTTTGTCCAAAATATTCTTAAATCAACAATTAAAATAATGGATGTATTTGCTACGGAAATTATGTATTTGATGGTCATTATTGCGTTGGATCCAATAATTGTCCGATAGGATCAACAGCTAGCAGCGATAACTCAACCTGCATTTGTAGTGGAAATAATTATTATACTGGCTCTGTTTGTAGTGCGTGTCCAATATATTCAATTGTTGTTTCTAACATTTGTGCATGCCCATAATTCTCTATGATAATATCAAATGTCTGTGTCTGTGATTATAATTCGTACACGATTAGTAACTCTGGTGGAGTTCTGACTTGTTTCAAGTGCCCGTCTGGAGCAACTCCCGATAATACTAACAAGACCTGTGCCTGTCCAGCTAACCAGTTCTACTCGTCTGGAAACAACACCTGCACCTCCTGTTTATCCAACTCCCATTTAGATAATAATGAATGTGTCTGCGACTCCGACTCCTACCTGAGTTCGAATGCCTCTGGAGTTCTAAGCTGTTTCAAGTGTCCATCTGGAGCAACTCCTGATAATACTAACAAGACCTGTGCCTGTCCAGCTAACCAGTTCTACTCGTCTGGAAACAACACCTGCACCTCTTGTTTATCCAACTCCCATTTAGATAATAATGAATGTGTCTGCGACTCGACTCCTACCTGAGTTCGAATGCCTCTGGAGTTCTGACTTGTTTCAAGTGCCCGTCTGGAGCTACTCCGATATATACAAGACCTGTGCTGTCCAGCTAAAGTTCTACTCGTCTGGAAAAACACCTGCACCTCTTGTTTATCCAACTCCCATTTAGATAATAATGAATGTGTCTGCGACTCGATCCTACCTGGTTGTGTTGGGTTTTGTTTGTGGTTGGGTGTTTGTGTTGTGTAAGTTCTACTCGTCTGGTAACAACACCTGCACCTCTTGTTTATCCAACTCCCATTTAGATAATAATGAATGTGTCTGCGACTCCGACTCCTACCTGAGTTCGAATACTTCTGGAGTTCTGACCTGTTTCAAGTGCCCATCTGGAGCTACTCCCGATAATACTAATAAGACCTGTACTTGTCCAGCCAATAAGTTCTACTCGTCTGGTAACAACACCTGCACCTCTTGTTTATCCAACTCTACCTTGGTTAATAATGAATGTGTGTGCGACTCCGATTCCTACCTGAGTTCGAATACTTCTGGAGTTCTGACCTGTTTCAAGTGCCCATCTGGAGCCACTCCTGATAATACTAATAAGACCTGTACTTGTCCAGCCAATAAGTTCTACTCGTCTGGTAACAACACCTGCACCTCTTGTTTATCCAACTCTACCTTGGTTAATAATGAATGTGTGTGCGACTCCGACTCCTACCTGAGTTCGAATACTTCTGGAGTTCTGACCTGTTTCAAGTGCCCATCTGGAGCTACTCCTGATAATACTAATAAGACCTGTACTTGTCCAGCCAATAAGTTCTACTCGTCTGGTAACAACACCTGCACCTCTTGTTTATCCAACTCTACCTTGGTTAATAATGAATGTGTGTGCGACTCTGATTCCTACCTGAGTTCGAATACTTCTGGAGTTCTGACCTGTTTCAAGTGTCCATCTGGAGCTACTCCTGATAATACTAATAAGACCTGTACTTGTCCAGCCAATAAGTTCTACTCGTCTGGTAACAACACCTGCACCTCTTGTTTATCCAACTCTACCTTGGTTAATAATGAATGTGTGTGCGACTCCGACTCCTACCTGAGTTCGAATACTTCTGGAGTTCTGACCTGTTTCAAGTGCCCATCTGGAGCTACTCCTGATAATACTAATAAGACCTGTACTTGTCCAGCCAATAAGTTCTACTCGTCTGGTAACAACACCTGCACCTCTTGTTTATCCAACTCTACCTTGGTTAATAATGAATGTGTGTGCGACTCCGATTCCTACCTGAGTTCGAATACTTCTGGAGTTCTGACCTGTTTCAAGTGTCCATCTGGAGCTACTCCTGATAATACTAATAAGACCTGTACTTGTCCAGCTAACCAGTTCTACTCGTCTGATAACAACACCTGCACCTCTTGTTTATCCAACTCTACCTTGGTTAATAATGAATGTGTGTGCGACTCCGACTCCTACCTGAGTTCGAATACTTCTGGAGTTCTGACCTGTTTCAAGTGCCCATCTGGAGCTACTCCTGATAATACTAATAAGACCTGTACTTGTCCAGCCAATAAGTTCTACTCGTTGTTTTGGGTTTGTGTTTGTGTTTGGGTTGTTTTGTGTTTGTGTGTTTTGTTGGTTGTTTGTTTTTTTTGGTTTTGTGTGTGTGGTTGTTTTGGTTGTTTTGGGTTTGTGTTTGTGTTGGGTGTTTTGTGTTTGTGTGTTTTTTGTTGTTTGTTTTTTTGTTTGTGTGTTGGTGTTTGGTTGTTTTGGGTTTGTGTTTGTGTTGGGTTGTTTTGTGTTTGTGTGTTTTGTTGGTTGTTTGTTTTTTTTGGTTTTGTGTGTGTGGTGTTTGGTTGTTTCTGGAGTTCTGACCTGTTTCAAGTGCCATCTGGAGCTACTCCGATAATACTAATAAGACCTGTACTTGTCCAGCATAGTTCTACTCGTCTGTAACAACACCTGCACCTCTTGTTTATCCAACTCTACCTTGGTTAATAATGAATGTGTGTGCGACTCCGACTCCTACCTGAGTTCGAATACTTCTGGAGTTCTGACCTGTTTCAAGTGTCCATCTGGAGCCACTCCTGATAATACTAATAAGACCTGTACTTGTCCAGCCAATAAGTTCTACTCGTCTGGTAACAACACCTGCACCTCTTGTTTATCCAACTCTACCTTGGTTAATAATGAATGTGTGTGCGACTCCGACTCCTACCTGAGTTCGAATACTTCTGGAGTTCTGACCTGTTTCAAGTGTCTCTGGAGCATCCTGATATACTATAAGACTGTCTTGTCAGCTAGCCAGTTCTCTCGTCTGGTAAAACACTGCACTCTTGTTTATCACTTATTGGTTAATAATGATGTGTCTGCGCTGACTCTCTGAGTTGATACTTCTGGAGTTCTGACTGTTTCGTGTCATCTGGAGTACTCTGATATACTAATAAGACCTGTACTTGTCCAGCCAATAAGTTCTACTCATCTGGTAACAACACCTGTGAACAATGTCCGTTGAATTCACAGCCAAATATAGGTTAAACAGGATGCGAGCCTATTTTAGGAGCTGTTAAGATCAACGATACTTATAAATTGTGTCCATAATCTAGTGTCCCGAATTCGAATAAAAATAGTTGCATGTGCTAAGTTGAAAATTATTACTTCGACAATATCTCTATATCCTGCAACTTATGCTCTCCAGGATAATTCGTGAGTGCTCTTGGTAACTAGTGTACTTCTTGCTAATCTGGTTATGTATTGAATGATGCGTCAACATGCATATTAATTTAGCAATGCATAGGATATATTTCATTAGATCAAACTAGCTGTGTTCAGAATTGTTCTTATAACGGTGCTTATTATATTGATAACATGAATAAAAATTGTGTATTAAAATGTGGTGTAAATGATATAAAGAAAAACATCAGTAACATATTGTTTTGTGTAAATTGTTAACATGAAATTCAGAATTCTGTTGCTTCAACAGATAATGAGCGCTGTGAGTGCTAAAACTAGACTATGCTGAATCTATTCGGCAACATTTGCGTATCAGAGTGCTCAACGAACGAATTCTTCAATTCGTCGATTAATCAGTGCGTGTGCACGGCCTTCTCCGAAATAATAAACAATACCTGCACGTGCAACAGCACGAGCATTTCATTCAAGAACACCTGCTATCAGTGTGAGCCGAACAAGGTGCCCAACGTAAATGCGACTAGGTGCATCTGCGAAGTGGCCCTCTCTCTGAACGGGATGCGTTGTGTTCCAGAGTGCGGTCCGAATGAGCACATTGTAAACAAACGGTGTATGTGCATAAACGACCTCGCGAACGGGGCCTGTACACCTAATAAGGCCAAAAAGGACTTCAGTTTCGCGATCATGGGCTGTTTAGTGGCCGTTTTAACTATAATTTGCGTTTTGGTCGTTTTGTACACCCGAAATAAAATTAAAAAGAGCCAAAAGAAAACGAAACCGGTCATTGACCAAACACAGGAACCAGTTCTGAACGAAAACTGGTAAATTCAAGAAAATGATGATCAATTCATTGACGAACACAGCGATTTGATCGACGAGGACGATATTTTTGAAGGGGACGAAGAGCTCAGAAGGCACATTCAGAGAAGAATCGTCGTCGAAGTGTGAGAGAATATAAATAAATAATATGTAGTAATCCATAATCAGAGAATCTATATTCTTAAACTGCATTCTATAAATATCAATTCTTGATGATGTATCAATTCTTCAAACTCAATATTGGTCTTTGTTGATCATTTTTGTAGATTTATCTCATTTAAAGTTAAATATGCATAGTTAATCATAATAAAAAGTACTCACATTATCTATTCACTCTTGATCGAAATTTATACAACTTAAAGACATAACGGTTGATACGTCGAGCTCAAATTCAACGCAAAAATCTGAAGAACTTCTAGGTCGCTTTAAAGATAATGTTGACACATCTTATGTGTTTAAATTCATATATTTATGTTTGTCTAAATTTTAAAAGCAACAACCCATTTGTATATTAGGAGTGTATGAATTATTTAAACTAGTAAATACAATAGTACCATAAGATTATTAAAATTATCTCAATCTTTGAAATCAATCAATTTATTGATTTTTGCATATTATCATTATAAAGTTTTAATTTGTAACAATATATTATTTATAATTTGGTTAGAGAGGAATGTGCAAGTTCTTATTGAACATGGTTTAGAAAGGAAAGATGAGGATCAAAGAAAAAAGATTACCTTTATTGACGTACTGTAATACAGTAATTTACGGTGTGATGCATTTATACTATTTTTAATATGGTATCGGCTATCTAAATAATCATGTTGGAGTGTTGAAATTGTAATATTATTGTACTGACATAGTAATATGAAAATCACTACTTAGCACTTTCATTTCATTTTTATCCAATCCTATTAAAGAACTGAACATCTGATTTTAGTCGACACGACATCTGAATAAACTTTGTCTGTTCCAAAGCTTTTAAGATTACATAACATCTTTTAAATAGACATAATTAGTTGCGCTTCTTAATTTAGCCCTCCCAATATGGAGTTTACAAGCACCTGCTGAAACCAACTTGTTATTGAAAGAACCTCGGTTTCCAAAACGTCTTTAAATCAGATATCTTTATCAGATAACTTTATGCAACTTAAATATAAAACAAAATAGTTTATTACAACAAAGAAATCTAGAGCAATTTTGTTTAATAATAATTTTAATCCAGTCAGCTATGAATTATTTGTATACTTATAATAACACCTTCAAAATGCATTAATAATACTTTAGTTGCTAACAAAGACATTAACTTGAGTTTAAATTTAGCTTTAAACTGCAGAGGCTTCTCTAAATGCACTCAAGTAAATTATTATTACTTCTTAGAGAAATAATGAAACTGAACTATATAATATTTTGTTCATGTAAAGAAAATTAAGTAATAAATTAGTTTGAAATAATTGTTCTGAATGTATATCATATGCAACATATTCCGTCTAGCGCAGCAGTACCTCCGGATTGAATTATATAATATATTATTTAGTCTGATTTAAATATGAATGTTGCTAGTTGAAGCTTCAAAACACTTTAATAACTACCAAAATGAAATTTTTACTTTATTAAGTAGTGCGGTAATGACCAACGATGAGAAAAGTTTTTGTTATTCAATATTTCCAAAAATGATCTTGTTTAGTGAGCAGTTGTATTTTGATATCAATCTATACAAAATAAAACTCCCAAATTATTTTATCTTGTTTCTTTAGTGAGTAAGCGCTTCATATAATTTTAAGTTACAAAATCAAAAATATACCACCCCGAATACATATTATTTTTATAATTCATATTTAAAAAAGACGACTAAGTTCTCAATAATTAACATTAATTAACAATCATAATTAGTTCAACTTGTGTAAATTAAATGAATATAGCAAATTTAGAAATGCAATTAAAGTAAATCATTTCCTTTTCTTTTTCATCATTGAAATTTAATTCTTGAACTAGAAAATTTTAATCAAAGCTAATACAATGCTAACTGTAATAAATAGTGTTCCAAATATTGTTGCCACATTGTTTTGCTTTTTATAATCATTTTCTGCATACCTAACAACAGGAGCAGCAACCCAACCTTCTGAATATGTTGCATTAAATAAAAAGGATATATCAGAATCTGTTCTTACAGAACTTATATTATTGTTACAATCTTAATCAGAACAGTCAAAACAATATCTTATTGTATTTATGTTAATATCCATTTATTTATTGAATGAATATTGATACAAAATTGGATCAGACGCATTTCTAACACTTAGAACTACATTTGATGGTATTGTTTAGTCAAACACACATTTTAAACTATTTTTGATTAAATGTATACACACCCCACTATTTGATAACAGTGCGACTCCATTTTCCCAACATGAACTATACGGTTGAATAAATGACACAAAAAGTTACTAGAATTATAAATCTGTTAAAATAGTAACATCAAATTAGAGTATCAAGTTTTCAGTCATAGCAGTTTGTAAGTTTTTCAAGCATGTATTATCCTAATTGCATTTGAAGATAATAAGCTGTCTGTTAATGTCCAATTATGTGAACATTTGTTGTATTGTATAACTGGTACCTCCTATTCTCATGGATATTCTGAAAATGAATTGATTAGCATTTTAAATAATTGCTGAGTAGTCGTTAATGACTTGGTCTGTGAATTAGTATCTAACGGTTATTTCATTTTCCATTATATATGCCCCTTACCTCTACAACAGCTGCCCGTTGTAGCCAATAATAAATTAATCAGGAATTACGATGGATTGAACGGTTAGTAAATCAACTTTCATCAAAAAAGTTAATTATACACTCAAAAATGGGCTCTACATAACGCTCACATAGTCGCCACTCATTGAAAATTTAATCTCCTTGTCCTTTATATAGTTTTGAAAGTTCCCGTTCGCATCAAAGCCTAGAACCTAAACACCATCCAAGTGAACAGTCGTTTGAGCGTTAAATATTAACTGGGTTGAGAAATCACCCATAACAATTTAAATCTCCTTCAAATTGAACATTTACAACTAACATGCGCCTGAGCTCACAACAGTAAGTTCCATTTGAGTCGCCGTTAACTAATATGAGGTACCAGCCTTGAAGCATTAGTCCAATGCAGATAATTAATAATTAAGAGATAGAAGCTGTACAATCGTAAAATGAGTGTAGGATGAGATGTTTATCTCAACCAATTAGGGCTAAGTACCCATAAAATCAATATTCTATAGTACTATTGTACTATTAGCTGAATAATTAAACTTTTCAACCACCCACACTATATCCTTATTCAGCGCAAAGGCAGCAACCGTAAACACTGCTGCATTACCATAAACTAGACATTAATACTAATTTGTAGGTTCCAAAAACAATGTAAGTGTCTTCAAATTGGCATTATATGTGCCCGACGCTTTTGGTTTATAGCAGTTCTACAATTCTTCAAGGAAAAATTGGAATGTGTACATACAAAGCATTTTGGAGTGTGTAAACAGTTAAACAAACTAGACACACCAAGTGATCAAAATAAAGGGTGATATTATGAATTTTAAAAACTAAATTTTTGTAATATCTGAAAATGAGTAAACAAATAATTTAAACAAATAACAGAAAATTAGATCAAATACATCATGAAAAGCGAAGCAACAAAATATTTGCAATATTATAATGTGTTTAAACAGAAAAGAGGAAGATTGATCTATTTACATAATACTGTACTGCTATTGCCTGATGACTTATATAGAGTATTCTGTTTACTAATTACTCATTGAAACAATTGTTAACTAAATTTGTCAGCTATAAACAATATCTCTCAATTACCAGTTATCGTCCAAATTCAATCCCTGTTCAATCTTTTCGTTGATTCTTACAGTTCCAGCTTCATTTTCGTTCTTTCAATAATTATAATTCATACCTTTTGATTTAAAGTATCATCAGTAAATATAAATATTAAATATATCATATTGCTCACACTTTTGGCATCCTGAACACCCAGAGCCCCTCTTCTTCGAAGTAGCATCCAAATTAAAATCCGCACCTCTCTGTGAACTCCTTCATGTTCTCGGTCGCTTGCACGTTGAACATCTTCACCAGGCATTACTTATTTAGCTCAGGGCATTTATTCTTATCTATAAGTAGTTGTCCTGCTTCAATTTTAACCACTTCATCCAAATTCAAACTTTAAGTTGATTCCTGTAGTTCTTTTTGTAATTATAGAACGTTTATTGGCTCGTCAAAAATGATCTCTCCGTTCTAATTGAACAGTTTCCACTCGTTTTGAACTGAGTTTAGGGCCGAGAAATCCGGAACGGAGTGGATGTGCGTTGAGTTTATCTTCGTTTTCACGTTGAAATTTATGTTCAGGGGGTGGAAAGATGAAGTATTCTGAGTTAAAAGGGCGTCAAAATCTGCTTTCAATTCGGTGGTGGTTGTTTATGTGGGGGCTGCTGGTTTAGCGCCGAAGCCGCCACCGAAGCCGCCGCCCATAGTACTTGTTGGAGCGGGAATGGGCTCGTTTGAGAATTTGGCCTTCATACTGTTCAAAAGGGTCTCGAAGGGAGATGTGGTGGGCAAAAGGGGCTTGGCAGCAGTCGCATAGGTTCCCATTGACGGCTTCGCACCAAAACCACCGCCGAAACCGGACGCGGTACCGAAAGTGGACGTTCCAGCACCCACACCAGTGTTTGTACCAGCTGGCTTGAATGCGTTGTTAAAACCGGCATTACCGGCACCAAAACCAGCACCTGCAGGAGGCTACGCACCACCAGCGGGAGGAGGAGCTCCAATGTTCGTCTGCGGCAAAGGACCAGAAGGTTTCGCAAAGTTGAATGCCATTTTGAAATTTACAAAGTGGAGCGGATGCCCGAATGCAGGAAATTTAATGTTCCATATTTCATTTCCATTCACCACTCCACTTCTTTTGGATGTAATAAGTATTTGTCCAATTCGCTGACCGCACTGAAGCTCAGTTAGTCGCCCCAACCATGCTCGTCGAAGACTTCGCCAAGATGATGAACGTCGTCGCCCTCTTCTTCGCTGGTAAGCTCCTCAAGAACACCGAAGTTATCTCCGTTGTTCCACAGGACTGCACCCTCGTTGCCGTCTCCCCAGTCGACGGTGCCGGTAAGGATAAGAAGAGAAAGAAGAAGGCCAAGAAGACCCCAAAGAGAAAGCCACACGTGTAAAAGAAGCACAAGCTTTCCCTCCTCAAGCTTTACAAGGTTAGCGGTGATAAGGTTGACAGCCTCCGCGAATACTGCCCAAGATGCGGACCAGCCGTCCGTATGGCCAAGCACGCCAACAGAACCCACTGCGGCAGATGCGGCCACGCTGGTAAGTGATTTAACGATTAGACGACGTCGACAAGTGAGAGTCTTAACGAGGACGCCTTAACAGGCTGAGTATAGACCAGGCACTTACAGATAATTTCTTGGTTTATACATAATTTTACTAAAATTAGATTAACTTTAAGTATTGTCATTTCTTTTAAATAAAATCACTTTACTGAAACTTTATCACTTAACAACATTCTCAATTCCTTCAATCCGTCTTCATATCGTAAACGACGAAAATCTACCAATCTAAACTTTCATTACAGATACCAACATCTAACAAATACCAATACTTCCATAACCTGAACAACTTTCAGTTCAACTAGTTATGGGATATTAACGTTTATATAATTCAAAGTAAATAGGCTCAAAGTATAAGACTTCCTGTCGCAACATACATGTAATCCTTTTCTATCTGATTACGCTAGAAACACTTGCACTAAACGTTGGACGTAGAAAAATGATAATAAGTGAGGAAATTCTGCAAGCCAAAGACGGCTCAAAGTAAATAACCATTTTTGAATTTTAAATAATTCAAAGTGGTTTATATTTGCAGGAATACATTTATATTTATTTCATTTCAACATAGTTTTTCACTCCATTTTTTGAGTTCCCCACTCCACTTCTTTTGGATGTAATAAGTATTTGTCCAATTCGCTGACCGCACTGAAGCTCAGTTAGTCGCCCCAACCATGCTCGTCGAAGACTTCGCCAAGATGATGAACGTCGTCGCCCTCTTCTTCGCTGGTAAGCTCCTCAAGAACACCGAAGTTATCTCCGTTGTTCCACAGGACTGCACCCTCGTTGCCGTCTCCCCAGTCGACGGTGCCGGTAAGGATAAGAAGAGAAAGAAGAAGGCCAAGAAGACCCCAAAGAGAAAGCCACACGTGTAAAAGAAGCACAAGCTTTCCCTCCTCAAGCTTTACAAGGTTAGCGGTGATAAGGTTGACAGCCTCCGCGAATACTGCCCAAGATGCGGACCAGCCGTCCGTATGGCCAAGCACGCCAACAGAACCCACTGCGGCAGATGCGGCCACGCTGGTAAGTGATGTAGAAATTTAAAGCTAAAAGCAATAGTCTTAACGAGGACGCCATAACAGGCTGAGTATAGACTAAGCAAGATAAAGATATTTGTTTAGTTTAAACATAACTTTATTAAACTATTTTAACTGTAAAACTTAAACTTGAATTCTAAAACAACCTCTTATTGACTTCTTTTATTTGTTCTTCACCTTCCTTGATTCTTGATACCTTTAAAACAAAAAACAGTAAAGTTATAATTAAAGTCATAATTAAATGTTCTTTTTGAACAATGCTTTTTGAACGTTGCTTTCATTTGGCTCAACACAGATGCATTTTGTACAATAGATAGTTTGAAAAATATTATTAAATTCTACATTTTTATACCTGTATATTTTTAGATTTCATAATTTAAATTATAACGATATAAGAGAAATAAATAGCAATTTTCACTTCAAACGGGTTGCGCCGTTACTTTGAACAATGGAAAATAATTCTAAGCGATTTCGGCTAAGTAGCTTCAAACTATATCAAAAGAGCAGTTATGTTCAGAAATATAACGTACATTTGAATATTTAAATACTAACTCTTTAAGCATCGATTAGCACAAAGCGACATTGAGTTATATAAGATCTCTCAATGTCAGGGCGAAAAGCTTTTGAGTGAAAAATTATATTATATTACAACTATTTATAAAAAATATCAGAAAGTGCATCACAAGTACTTCAGTGCCATTTCTGCAGATCCGACTGAGTATCCTGTTGTTATGTGGTCTACTACTAAAATTTTCTCTTATTTGTTAAGTACTAGCACCAGTGGGAGTACTTTTTAGCAGTTTAGCTCCTCAGTGAGCTCTTGGTACAGTATTTCGTCGTATTTCATTATTTTTGCGCTCGTTTTCTGCTTAATTTCAATTATTTTAGCGTTGATTTAATTTGTCCAAATAACTATTTTGTCCACGTATTTTTAGCTTTGGCCCAGAATTTCGTTCAGAAAGTGCTCACTTGGTTCGTTTCCTGGCTTCACAAACGCAACAATATTCTCCACATTCATCATTTTCTCACGAACAATTGCGTTTTAAAGCTGAATATTAAGGGGACTTATAATTTATTAACGTAAATTAATTGAAACTGATTATTCAGCTGAGAAATTAAGGTAGTAAAACTGAACTAGGTACTCATTTTTGGTTCTGTTCGCCGTTGTAATGCGATAAAGACCCTTTTAAAGAGGAATAGTTGCTTCTTGGTCAATTTATACGTTCAGGTCAAGTGAAATGTAATTATTGTCCGTTAAAAGGGCAATTGAAAAGGAACTGAAATAGTCTAATGAGTCAGGGGAGGTTATGGTAAGATTGTGAAGCTGCTAGGTGGGATTACCTTGTTGGTCCAAGATTAGCGTGTTGTTGTTGAATTACGCGCGTATTGTCATGTCCTCTTATTAAATTTTACACGGAACCCCGATAGTTCTGCACATGGCCACAAATAAAACACATTTTGATAATTGGGTTCCACGCTGTGATTTTAACACCCCGATCGGGCTAGTAATTATCGTATATACGCTCTTATACGTTTATATATTCTTAAAACAGTAGTCTACTAGTAATTAGTGATTATTTCTGAACTCATCTAACACTTGTGGATCAAAAAATTAAATTATATCCTGTTTGAAATTTGTTAAATGCTCGGTGAAAATACGAGGGCATATGATGTTCTCATCGGTGTATCCCTGACTCGCTTCAAGATGCATTTTAAGAGTTTCGGCTGTAACATCTATAAAGTCTTTCTTGGTCAGAGATTGCATTATTTTGAGCCCAAGTTCTGTTTAATTCATTTAGTTAGCTATTTTTACAAATTCAAGAATTTACTTATAATTTCCCTTGGCTTTGATTAGCATTTAGCTTATAATGCTTTTTTGTTCTGTTGTAAAATAAGTATAGTCTTCTAAGTATTACTTTGCGCTTTCTTCAGTTGGGAATCCGTTTTCGATGTTTTACTTGTGTTTAAGCGCAATTTATTCCTTTTCTGTGTGTATTCTTTTCATGTCTTCGGTTATAACATCTGAGTCGGTATAAGTTGCTTCTGGTGCTTTTTGTGTGAATTCTGTAATTTCTTAGCATTTTTCAAGGTCAATATCGATTTGGGTGTCTTCAGCGCGTGCTTCAACGCTTGTTCTTTTATCCATTGTAGTAACGGTCAAAATCGCGTTTCCAATTCCGATTGTGAACATTATTTCTCCTTTCTCATCGCTTTCTCCTTCTGCCACATTGAATATTTCAGCTGAGTTAACCACTCCAATGCTCACTTTTGCTCCTTAGACCACATTTTTCCCGTTTTTAACGCTAACCTTAAGATTCTTCACTTGTGCATACCTTCCAGTCACGTTTACGATTTTTGCATTATTTCCAGTGCATATTCCTCCCTCTTAACTCAGTACGCTCGTTTTAGTGCTCAGCACAATCGCTTTGCTCGCGTTAAGCCCGAACCAGCCTTTGTTGAGCACCGGCTCAGGTTCACAGGCTCCGAAATAGACCCAGACCCCCTCTATAAACGCTTCGACCCAGGCGTGGTTGCTGTCGCAGTGGGACCACCTCGGAACGTAAATTTAACGGGCGGGAATGTTCACAGAGCGGAGAACGGACACCGCGAAAGTTGATTCCTCCCCACAACGGCCCAAAACGGAGAGCAGAAGTGACAGTGGGGACAGCGTCCGGATGTCAGAAGAGGCATATGATATATTGGACGCACAGTAGTAATTCAGGGCTAGGCATGCTTATTGTGTTGAGAGATTTTAAAGCAGAGGGAGAAGCTGGGACTGGAAATAGGGTTTGTAGTGCTCTAGGTGCTCGTTGTTCACACGCGGGCACAAAACGAAGTTCAGAAAGACAAAGTCGTCGTGCACGCGCGGAAAAAGCTCGCAGCCGCGCAACGTATGATTAATGTGCGCCAAAAAGAAATCAAAAGAATAAGAATCCAAGTCCTAGACAGGCAAAGTACACAATAAAAATTTGAAACATACTTACTAAACGACAGATAAGTTCTTTATAAATTATTATGCTTACTAATCATTAAAATAAGGAGATTTCTCATACAAACCGCACACAGAAGAAATAGTCTCCTCTTTGAAGTTCATTGGAGCGGATAATTAAACTATAATATATAATATTTGAATTGAGTGCTAAATGCAGAACAAGGCAATATTTGACTTAGACAAGGACAACTATTGACTTAGTTTAATAACATTAGTAAACATAACAAGTTATATATGTCATGATATGTCATTTTAGTAATAGTTAACGCGGATTGATTAGTTTTTGAATTAAAAATTACATGAAAAAACAAGAATAGTTTGCCATTATCATTTAAATTGCAATTAATAGATATTACAATGATTGTAATTTTATAATTTGTTTTGGAATTAGTGTAATGTTGAATAATTTTTGGTATTAGATTACTTTGATAATATTTATGAGTCATAAAAATAAATCAATCACCATTCCACTATTACATGAAGTTACAACCAGATTCAGAATAAACAAAAACAACATCGACTACTTTGCTTTCGTAAATGATGGGAGCATCGTTGTTATCTTGTGCTTTTATTGTCCATCGTTTGGGATGGGTACTAGCCCTACTTGCTTTTGCTATCACAATAGGCTTTGATATGTTTGTGTACAAGTATTATGTAGGTGTAGCTCACTATCTTTAAGCTAATTCTTATAGAGAGTTGACAGAAAAAGCGGTTTCTAAGAAGTTGTCTATAGTTTTAGATATTTCTATAATGGTTTCATCTTTTGGGTTTTTGACTGGGTATTTGATCATCAGTTCGAGTGCAGTGTCAGGCTTTTTATCCAATTAATTTGGTTATGAAGCTAATAAGTACGTTGTAAAGGCAATAATATCATTGTGTATTGTATTTCCGTTGACTTTATTGAAGTAATTGAAATAATTATCAAAGTTGGCAGCGATCTCTGGCCTTGCTATTCTGGTAACTACTTTAACGATTGTGGTTATCTTTTTCATGCATGTGAATACAGGAAAGTTGTGTTAAAAGCAGCCCAATGAATTTATAACGTATAAGTTGGAGGCCTTTCCTAAGATTTCAGTGTTCAAAGCGATTCTTTACTTTTTAATGTACATTCCATCATTATAAGGTAATTTTACTGCTCACAGAGTTATTCCAACGTTAATTAGAGAGTTATAGGGCCCTCCAGTTCTGAAGAAGAAAGTGGTGAGCGTTTCAATTAACATTGCGATGTTCTTAGCGTTGGCTTTGTATTTGTGTGCTGGTCTCATGGGTGCAGCTATGTTTGGCGATGATATAAAGGACAACATTCTCAAGGCCTTTGCTCCGTGTTAGTGGGTGTGGATAGACATTTGCTCTCTTATTTACGCGATGGTGGTGATAAACGCGTATCCTTTGGTATTGTATCCGATTAAGATGTCAATTATAAACTTGTGTAAGAAAGAGCCGCAAACTAAAGATGGCTATAAAATCGCGGTTATCGTTTCAATCGCGTATGTAGTCTTGACAACCATTTTGGCGATGACAGTGGAGCAGATTCTGCCCATTTTCGGTTTGTTCTCCTCTTTGACTGGCATAATATTCTATTTCGTGGTCCCAATCTGTTTCTACGTGAACTACCCTAAAATAAAGGAGAACAACCTCCATATGGACTACCAGAACAGAGAATCCACACTTGATCCCGTCGTGGTCGGTGTTTTGTCCCTCATGAGTGTAAACATCAATTAAAAATCAATTTAACGCATTAGAACCCTCTCTTAAAAGATGTTCAGCCAGTACAATTAACCAGTGACTCAATTTGACACCAGATAAAAGAGAACGGTCTCGTTTTTGAGGCAGAAAACGTTCAGTTTCGACTCGAATTCGAACGACACTCAAATTTAAAGGAGGGATTCGGGAAGTTTACACGGGGATTTCACCAGGAACAGAACGGAGCTCATAGTTGCAAACAGCGAATAATTCGAGCAAAAGAAGAAAGTTAAGGATTTGAAGGGGAGGAAAATAGTCGCGGTCAGTCTGATTGTCCTGTTTTCAGTTGTGTGCGGAGTAGGCGTGGTTATGAACGGAAAAGACGTGTTTAACACATTCTTCTGAGTGAAAAGTAGTTTTTTACCGAATTCTGAATCTTAAAGTTAGTTTTAAAATGATGCTATAATTTCTAGTTGATGCGCATTTATGAATAATGATAACTTAGCTAATTTAGCGATTCAAATTATTTATCACATACTATTTATAGTGTAATTTTAAAAAATGTCACATTGCACGTATAACAGACTTTATGTTTGATAACCACTTCAAAAAATGGGGATGTGCTACAGCGACACTTTTGAAGGTACATAAAATGATAACGAGGCCACATTTGATATGGATGAAGTTATAAAACTTCAGGAAATGCGAAATAACACACGAGCACAATCATTCACCGAATCATACGATTTGCACTACAAAACGCTGATAAATAATTATACAAGCGAAACAGACCATATTGTACAAATTATATAATAAGATCAAGACCTATTTAAAAAGAATGCATCATATTCACACCGTACGCCTCAACTGAGTAATTTACAGAGATTACAAAGCATAGAGTTAACTGAAAGCGATTCAACATCATAAAGTTAAAAGTGATTTTAGTGATAAATAGATGCATATTTTACCATTAAGCTGTTATATTTGTATGAGAACAAGTTTGCAATATACAGATTTTCACAATTGAGAGTTTTAAAAGTGTGCTTATTCACATTAGTAATCATGCAATTTTATTTTTGACTAACTGCAAAGAAAATATTACATAAATAAATCAAAATGTTAATGTAAAAAGAGAATAAATGTTGTTTTAAACATTTTTAAACAAACAAAGCAAAAATGATGATTTTTCTTTTGTTTTGATTCTTCCTGGTTTGAATAAATATTTTAAAGAAAATTGTACAGTACACAAATACTAAGTCTCAGAAAATCACTAACTATGAGAATATTGAGCTAGATAACTCTTTCTGCCTTATAAATTACTTTTCATGCAAGTATTTAACTAGTATTGTATACAGGTTCAATTTCAAATCTGTGATTGGATTTGAACAATTTTGATATTATCAGGTATATTTTTATGTATTAAAGTGTATTCTGCATTTCATGTTTCATATAAGATGAAGAATTTAGAAATTTGTAAAAATCAAAAATATAGTCCTGTGTTCTTCAAGTTACCGCTTAGTAAAAGTGATTTTTAAGTAATTTTATTTCACTTCTAATGGGCCATTGTATAACATCGCTATCTAGTGAGGAGTTCGACAAGCATATTTCACCGTGCGATAGTGAGTTGCAGCGCGCAAACAGCGGGTTGGACTTGTGCCTGGATCTGTTCAGAGATAATTCCTCGATGATAAACCTGGAGGGAAAGAATTTTGCGGTTAGCAGCTTTAATTAATTGCAAATTAACCGGTCAATGACACCTTAATCTTAATTGAGTGTAAACGCCCTTGAAAGCATTTTGAAACTCGTGGACGCCTACGTTGACGACAGTTCATCTTGAAATAAAACAAATCCGTTTATTTTAAGATTTAAAGGCGAGACGTTTAAAGTTGATTAAAATCAGTTCGTTCGACTTGATAACTTTTTGATGACAGAAGATCGACAATTTCTAAGTTCTTCAGTTAACTGAATGTGGGTTTTTGGCATGTTCTGAAAAATGAAGAAATATGACAAAGCAAAATAGTTGAAATTCTTACTAATGGCTAAGAGTAGAATGGTAGCGCATTGAAAGATAGACTTATTTGGCTTATCTAGATCCTCAAATAATTTCCGAATTTTCTAACGTATTCTGGTTCTCTACAAGAGAATTTCTCGGAACTTTTATGCAATTAAGTTTCACAACTGAAAGATTATCAAGAGGTACTGGATTAACACACAACATTTAGCCCATTTGGAGTGATTGTTAATATTGTTAGCATTTCATGACAGACTTTATATAATAAATTCTTTAATATTTACTTTATAAATCACAATAGAAACCATACTTTAATAAATAATTGTAATTGATAATTTTGATATTATCTCTATATGATAAGGATTATTCTTTGTGTCTTAAAACAGAGATAATTAGATTTAAGACTAAGCAACATAAATATTCTCTTTAATCTTTCATACCTATGTTCAATAAAAATAACTGCTGATAAAAGACAGTTGCTATAATTATAATGGCTCACTGTCACTTTTTCTCTGATCATCACATTTTCTTTCCTTTCTAACCAATAAGAAACCAACAACATTCCTCTCTAACCAAATTTATTGCATAGCGTTATCACACCTCAAACTTTAACTTATAACACAATTATATATATATACGTCTTATTATATATACGTCTCGAGGAAGTGAGATATGTATATAGTATTTACTATATAAATGACATGTAGAAGTGGGTGTGCAAAAGACTATGTTTCGTTTCATAAGTTGTGTTTTATATGTATTTGTTAACCTATCAAATAGTTTTATTCTAACACTATAGTAGAGTTAACATAATATCTCAAATTGAATTTTACAAAATCACATTTAGCACGATTCCTCAACCAAAACTATATCGCTCACGTCTAAAATACTTTATACAAGTTTCGTACTTGTATTTTCAACAGTTTATTTATTTTCAACCATCGAATTCCGAGGAACTTATATATAATTCAGTTTTACAACTGAAATATTATCCAGTTGTTCAGGAATTGTGCTTGACCCATTTTGAAGCGGAAATAAGCTTTTTATAATTTTATCAATGATATTCTGACTAAGTATCCATTAAATAACTTTTAAATCAAATCGTACCCTAAAAATCTTATCATTTGCATATTTGATATATTGAATTTTGGGTGAGAGATTGCGTTGTACTTAACTTTTGTGCTTCTCATTAAACATTAGTTTGTATATATGTACTTTCTCCACAAAATATTTAATTCAGTTTCAAAAATATAACACAATAATTATTTTATAATATATGAATATAATATAGTATTCATAGTACAGCTAAGATTATATTTATTAATACAAAAGAATAAAACAAAAGTTTAATAATTGACATAAAAATCACTTGGGCATTTTAATAATTCTTAGAACTTTCCCAATTGTATCAAATGCATATTAATACTGCTCAACTTCATACAAAAAGCTATTTAGTTATTTATATACCGTTCTTTCCATAGTTTAATTGATATAATCGATAACTTGTTATTCCAAGACAGCCAAGTCTAATTCCTAGTTATCAGAATAAATATTATGTTTTTCAAACGTGAAGTAGTAAACTGCATTTCCAGCTTCTTTCTAATCTCTAAAGTAAATTGGTTTCCCCTTCATTTCAACATCTACAACTGAATTATTTACAGTTAGTTTTATCTTTAAAAGAGCAGCTGCGTTGTCGAATTCAATAATTGGCGCTTCAATAACATCAAATTGTCCCTGACTCGAATAAGCATTTTCGTACTTGTGATAAATGTAGTACACATTATTGAAACAAGCTTCTGCGATTGTGATCTCAGATTCAACGTTGAACCGGTTGTAGATTACCTCACCCAGTTTATCACTCGTGATGAATTCGTCCGAATAGTTACTGACGTGGTAAACGTAACCACTGAACAGTGCGTAAACGTACCCATTATCAATAACCCAGGGAGAAACAAAACGCTCATCCTTAGTTATTTAATTGTCCGTTTTGTAGTTTTGGTAGGATTAATATTTATTTAATAGATCATTAAGTAAATCTACCATATCTTTAGAGAGGAATTAAGTGATTAGTTTTTGCAATTCTTGCTATAACACGCCCATTATTAGATCTAGCATAGATTAGTACAACCAAGAAGAACCTCCCTCGAGAATTATTTTAATAGCCCCAATTTGCAACTCAGCATGAATTATATTCACTAACAAGTGATTCGGACAAATTTCATAATCACAGCCAATCGTAGTAAAAGCTTGGAAACCAGCGTCCTACACGATTACATTCCCAGCACCCTAATCACCAACATAGGGATACGATTGCTGCTAAATTTTCCAGTTAAAACGCAATACAAATCTAGTTCCAGCTAAAACGAGTGGCAAAATATTTTCGTTTTATAATAAAATACCAACATCTTCAACCGAAAATTCTGATACTACCATGTCAGTTAGCATAATATCAATCTTTGTAACACCTAAATTCACGGATGTTTTAATATCTGGAAACTTCTGACCTGTTATGTTCATAGATCCGTCATTTAACACATTGCGAAAAAATTTTTGCATTCCAGGCTGTGTAAAGAAAATAGACAGTCCAGAATCTTCTGGGTATAATGTTCTAGGAAAAGGTGACACCTCACAGTCCAGTAGAGTTAAAACTATTGGTATCATATTTGATGCGGAGATTGGTTAAACATTAATAATATTTTGATTATATATAAACGAAAATGCACTTATTAAAGTATTTTGGGATTTGTGTATCATGTTAACCATACAAATTAAATACATTTTAATTAAGCTTATAAATGATAACTTCTATATGATATTAAAGATTATTTAGTACTTTTAACGTACTTTTTGCTATCTTTTCACAAGTTACATGTATCTATATAATCTTTTGGAATCGGCCTGATATTACAATATTACGCTCATTTAATCTGACCACTCCACAGAATGAACCAGAAGGAGATTTCTGAGTTGGTGCAGCTGGCTCAGAATTAGCTTTAGTTTCAGACTGATTTGGACAATCAGCTCATTTTGCAGCTGGATTTCTTCCAGGACCAGTTATTTAACTTGAAGAAAATTGTGCAGCCTCTTTGTGCTTCGTCCGAGACCACGTTGACGTATAGCAGCAATTTATAGAAACTTTCGGAGCTGTTAAATTAATTACAGGAGATTGAGCGTGAAAACGCAACAATTATCTCAAACATTTGGTCCTCACTTCAGCAGAACAAATTAAATACGGACGGATTGCAAAAACTGTTGCAGAACCGTGCGTATCTTTCCCAATACCACCCCGAATTCCAAATCGCACAATTGGACAGCACGATAAACGCGGTTTGCGCACAGTTTTCACTCCAGTTTTCCGTAAACACATTCTAATTCGCGCAAATTGAATAATCTTCGACCTAATTGTTCATTTAAAAGCAGAGCAAATAAACATAATCGCAGTTGCAAGCATTACAGGGGATCATACCCGTTTTGCAAGTTTAAACACACTTACAGCAATTTAATAGCAACCAAATCAAATCGGAACTTAAAAGTGAGGTATTGAGCACGGACGTGTACGTAAATATGCAACTCATGTTCGATTTACCCAGCAAATTCTACGTCATGATGAAAGAATTCGTCAAACAAAAAAGAACACACATGTTCAAATTCGTAAACCAATACGCGCTGTGCAACGGAATCATGATCAAATAATAAAACGAAACTGCATGCCCAAGCTACGCAGACGTTTACCACTTATACTACCTGGATTTGATAAAAACACTCGATACTTTTTAAAAAGAAGACGTAACAGTTGATGAAGACTTCAAGTGCTACTTCACCAATAAAACACCAGCAGCCATGAAGGCTTAATAAATACTCATGCTTCAATTCTAAGAAAGAGCATCATGGAACAGAAGATAATACAGAAAAATCTACAACTCCAAATCAATGAAAAGCTCATATACTCCACCATAAATCGGTTATCAGTCTGAATCACATCCTTTAGCATCACTTTTTATAACTTTACTGAAAACCTGTGCACAATTGAGAACTGAACTGGTATAGTTTTTCACTTACTGCGTTCACAGAAGCTAAGGTGGAACCAATGGCTTCTACGAATGTAATATAACCTAAATTGGTGAAGATATATAGAAGCATATAATGACTGTAGCTGAGTCAATGTTTGTTTCAATAGTTGGGCCGGCTGTTGAAAATTTCTCGTAATTAGTTGTTGAATACGCTACTTAAAGTAAAGATATATAATAGAATCTACACCCAACTCTTGATCTTATCTAAATTTTCAATGTTTTAATCAATCTTAGCTTGAAAACTTGTTTCGATTTCAAGAAATGGTAGTATATGACCGATTTTATAATTGGAAAAATATAGCGTTTAGAAACTACTTAGCTATCCTAACTTTATTAAAATGTAATTAAAAGCTATTTCCCTTTGTTAGTAAGTTAAAATAATTAGCTTAATTCGGCTTCTGATTTGATTAAATAATAATTTAGCCGTGCATTCAATCAACTTTTACATACTGGCGCTGTTTTGCAAAACAAATTCGATTATTATTTGTTCCCAACCACATTGAAGCCTCAAGAAAATACGCTTGTTATTGCGCAAGCATCGATTATATTAAATCAGCTGTAATAGCTTCAATTTTATATTCCGGGCTAATAACTTCTGTCAGATTACAAAAAGGTTGAGAAGACATCAAAGGATCCTGATGATTCTGACACGGAAGTGGTTGAGTTTACGTTTAACATCTCAATTCGTCCAGAACCTGGCTTCGAGCAGGCTGAGAAGCGTATTTGGCTCTTCGTTCAGACTTACCTTACTCCGAAGCCGAATGCGACCACGTAGTAAATTTTGCAGCGTATGAATACTTTAGGGTACGTCTACGAGTATTTAACAGATTCTACGAATGTTCTATCTCAATCCGTATCAAACTCCTTCAAGGATCAGCTCGAACTTATAATTAAGTAGTAATTGAGTTGTTATCGCGAGCTTTTCGACTCCGTGTGCCGCAAGCTCAAGCCCAATCTCCTCGGTGACGCCTTAATAGCCGTTTTCTCCAAATGGCTCCAATAGAATCTGTACGGTGTGACCGAGTAAGACCTCCAGCGCATTAGGGATCAAGTAACTGGCTTCCAAAACAGGCGTGAGGACCTTCGCGCACCTCAAGAGGAGTACTCGGACGAGTCGAAAGTATCCGGCCTAGACCTTGACCAGTAAACTGAGTCCGGGTTCTCAGTTCAAGAGACTCAGTCAGAGAAGTTCGTGGTCGGGGGCGTAAAAGTGAAAGCAAAACGCGTTAAAACGGTCATCAGCGACAATTTGAGCAAATTTTACAAGGAACTGCACGAACTGCTTTCTGTGCACAAGGACTTCTACTGCGTGAGCAAAAACGTGGGTAAGATGATGAAGAAGGTGTTCGAGGAGAGCGTTGTGAAGCAGCTGGAGTTCTACCAAAATGTGTGCTACTGCTCACTGGTGAGCCAAAGGTACTACGACGAAGAAAGAAAAGAAAACGCCCAGGACCTTTACGAAAGAGCCAGGGAAATATTCGGGTAGTGAACTCGTTTATACTAGAAATAATATTACTTTACAGCTACCTAAGCAGAATATTAGATTGGAAACAAAGATGAATACCATACATTTTAATAAACTTGAAAATAAATATTTAAATTTATCTATATAAATATTACATGACAGTATGTGCATTTTGGTACCATTTTAAATGAAATTTTATTATATTTATAATACTCACATATAAATATGCGTTCTTACTAAAATCACTCCAACCAAATAATGTCAACTTTTATGATATCTTGACTATTGTTATAAATCAAAACAAAAATATTCGTAAATATATCGCATACAACTATATTCATTACTTCTAAAGAAATTTTTAATGTTTTCATTAATGTTTAAAAACTTATTTTGTCCTGTTAAAAATGAAATAGTCCATTATTATCTAAGAGCGAGTATAAATTATAGTAGAGTTGTCATTAATAAGATTATTTGATTTTATTGTGGTAGCTAAGGAAACTACCAACTACGTTAATTATAACTTTGAATGGAAAGCGAAACTGGAACATCCTCCCGTATGGAATCAAATAAAATTATCTGAAAGATGTAAGCATAAAATGAGGCTGTAATTCATTAATAGGAACAAGTCATAATAAATTTCGTCAATATTATATAAATGAATTCAATACAACTAGGGAATAAAGTGTGAGATAACTATTTACTTTATCAGCTTATCCAGTTATATAGCATAATCTAACGTGATTCACAACTCCTAAATCAATTTGAAGAGTAAACAGATTTAATCATAAATTGAAAATCATAAACTTGCTTCACCAGTTATGTTGATTCAATATGATATATTAGTAATAATTAAAACAAATATTGTATCGATCATTTCAGGTTTCGCATTGTTACTCAAATATTAATGAAGTATATATTAATTTTAACAACGTGTAAACTAAATAAGAAACTTGTTTGTAATTAAATATTTAATTATATAGGTATGTAAAATAATTTGTTATAATTGTCGTATTTAACTTCCATCTCAAATATTATACAGTTATGGGAGGTGGAATTGCTTTTTCTTGTTTACTATGTGAGTAATTATATATTAAAATATTTTGCCACTTCTAATGCGGATGACAAATTCCAATAAATAATCTCAAGTTGGAGATTATTCATGAACTACTCATTAACACAAGAGGGCCAAAAATATGATTTCGATCGTATTAGACCATAATCGACTATTCAAAGTCGGTATTTAATATTCCAAAAAGGAAAAATAGAAATTACCACATGCAATAAAAGGACGGCAATGACAAAATAAACGCGGTAGAAGATGTTTAGGGAAGGTCAACTAATTCACTTAACAAACTTAGGCAGTTCTGAAGCGTTTGTATTCTCTTCATTTCTGGGTCCAACGGATGAATTCATAAAATATTGTACCAATCTGAACTAGTTATATCACTTGTTTAAGATGTCCCTGTGTAATTTCTACGTTTTAGTCAACAAAACTAATTTATGAAAGATTTTATCTCGAAAATATATGGTAGTTAAGCCTGATTGGAGAAAAGAATAAGAGGATCCAATGATTGGTATACGGACGCAATATGTAATTTATAACTAGTAGCGCAAGCACTGGACCTGCAGAGGACCTCGGTGTTCATCTTCAACTGGGTCAATCTGAACGATTTTAGGTATTTCTTAATCACGAAAAACAATGGAGGACTTTTTCTTTCAATCTCAACCGGGAGCTCAAGATGAAGTATTGGTACTTCGCTTAATTAGAATTATAATTCAGGTAGTTACAGTCGCTTTCATTCTCAATATTCAAATAATGAATGCATTTTTGTTTCTTGAAGAATGGAATCAAGTGGGTTAGTCGGGCCCAGCATTAAATAATATATTGATGCTACTCTAAAACAACAGTTATTTTACTTATGATCTTCCACTTCCATTTCATAATGAGAAATCAATTTTCTTGATTGTTAAATTATACAACGTTAGGTAAAGTTGAAACTTATTATTGAAGTATATACAGAGTTATATACGTTAATTATTGTAGCACAGCTATCCAAGGCTCAACCAGGCCTTGATGTGATTGAAGCACTTTACAAATCAATAGTAAATAGAGTTAATGAGTGTATTGATGAGGAGGGAGAACACACTCATTATTGAGCCGGGCAGTGATATAAGTAAGATTCAAATAATAAACTTCATTCTTCTTCCTAATTCAAAAAAGCATTTCGAGGGCCCACCACTGTACTGATAATAAAATTTCTATAATAATTGTAAGCTAGACTAACCAAATCAAGTAATACCTTATATAATCATATAATTTAACTTTGCTGATGAGATTTAAATATGTAATTAATAAGTTTTTTCTCAAATCGCTGTTATAGTTACCATATACAACTACACTTATATGCAATGGTTATCTTTTTACAAGTGTAAGTACATTACAATCATGATCTTTCCGCAGCTCAGTTTTTGTTGTTGATTGTGTTGCAATATAGTATTTAAATATATTTATTACATTGTGCATTAATTACTTAAATTAATTACTAACTGAATTCAATTAATTAGGTAATATATAACATATATTTTAAAGAAAAATTGAATGAATAAGATATAACATCTAATTGTGTATTTATCATAAATACGCTTTGCTAGGAATTCGCATAAATCTTTGTGAATCAGTATATTACTTATCATAGATTATGAATATAGTATCATATTGTTCTGCTTTAGTCTTTGTGTGTGAGTTCAAGAACAATAAAAACAGTGACTTGAAACTTTCTCAAATTTAAATTAATGAAAAATAAATAAGAATTGCTAAATACTAATCATCTAAACGTTGCTACGATGCGAACAATTAATTATTCAGGAAGTGACATAGGATGGCAAGTTGAAATAATGTTATCAAAAAATAGCATTTTTTAATAATTTTTTGAATTCATTATCGTCAATGTTTCCATTATTATATGAAGATATATCTATCTATATTGTACGGGAGGATGTTCGTCATTTTTTCTCTAAGTCAAAATATTGTTTAAAAATAATGATAAAAAATGTGTGAAATTCGACTATTTTTTAAATCTCAGTTAGCACGGCAGACCTACGATTAAACTTTATATTTTAAACTATACTAGATATTAAATAATATAATTACACCATTATATTGCAAACTTATTTTCTTGTTCTTTAGAATATTTGAACATTTGACTTTAATGATGGAGCTCAGTTTCTGCTCAATTGTAGGGAGAACGTTTATTACTATTAATGTAATATATCTATAATATTATCACCACTAAATTGTACCCAAAATGCCTATACTGTCATGTTAAATATTTAAAGTATAAATAAAATATTTATATTGGTACTGGTTAAAATTGATAATAATATTATAATCTGTAACATATGTGTTTGGAGTGTATTCATAAAAATTATTTTAATTTTAGAATTATTATATATATCAATAATATGTCATTAAAAATATTATATTTCATGTATTTCAATCAATATTTAAATATGAATCAAATTTTAAACCTAATATAAAATAATAAATAGATGCAGCCCCGGGGTTTCTTCATATAGAAATAATAAACATTACTAGATACTACTACCATTACAGTATCTACCTGTAGTACTTTAAACTGTAAGGATTATAAACATAAGTATAAATTCCACTTTTTCTACAAATTTTCATTAACACCAATTTTCTAACGGCGTGTGAGATTATTGCTGTATGGAAGATTTATGAGTCATGTCGCATTAATACAGACTTTTAACAAATTTCTATACATCATTACTATCATCATAAATGATTTAGCTTTCATCATTTTGGGAATGAAAATTGTTTTGGGCCATAACAAAATATTATGTTGTTGACATATATTGATATATAAATCTCTTTTGAATTTACTTCAATTACTCTTCTTCGATAAATAAATTCATAATTTAGTACATTTCGGTGATTATTACAATTTGATCTACAAGAGCTAAATGAAGTATATAAGTGTATGTTCGTATTAGTTATATATAGAACTATATATTTTAGCAACTTGAGATATAAAGCCAATTACAATAATTTTCTTGAATTTACTTCTAAAGTTTTGAAATAATATATAATACTAATTTCATTAATAATGATTAATTACTAAATGTATATCATAAAGTGGAAATGATAAATAATTATGACTGTTTATATGAATTCAAGTTATAATATTATATTTCCACACGTTTAATTATTATTAATATTCATTAAATTAATTTCCGCCCAATATATTCAAAATTGAAAAGACTTCATTTATGATATTAAATTAGCATTAGAAGTATAGCCATCCATTGCCATTTTCTTATTGCACAATAAGGGTTTTCTATTGTCCCAGACAATAGAATACAATAAAGTATAGGACAATAGTGAATATAATTTCATTGTTAAAGTGGAATATTTTACACGTATATACATAAAAAATTAAATATCCGCGCTTCAATTTTACACCACTCCATTGAAGAAAAATAGCAAAAAATAGCAATTAATTTGTATCAAAATCCATGATCTAATTACATTTTTTCTATTGTCAAAAGTTAATGACAATTATTGTCTTATTGTCCACTATTGTCAAAAGTAAGCTATAGTTGGATGGCTATAATTAGAAGCTATATTAATGTCATTACAATATATAAATAGTGTTATATTTCTTTCTCTATCAATAATTTATTTTATACAAAATTTTATAAGTCCATAAATATATACATATAGTTTGTATGTAAGACTTCCTATGCATCAATATTTCCTAAATTTTTACATCATTTATACCACCAGTCTAAAGTTCTTATCTCAGAGTTACGGGGAGTTTGAAGATATCTGAGACTTGCTATAAAACAATAGATGAAAGAAATACAGCACTTTATAACATTTAATTTATAAGGAGCTTTAATTAAAATATAATGCATATATTTGTTATTCTAGCCTATTTGTAACGCTTTTATGATATTATGTCACTAGTCGTTACCTTTTTCATTGACTTTAAATGTAATAATTCATTTGATTTTGTAATTTTAACTTTAATCGTATATTATGATAACATATATAATTTACTGTATTTTAATATATTTCCACTTCACCATGATAATGAGTTAATCATCAGTAATATATTTCGAATTTAAAGGTATTACTTGTCATGACTATTTTAAGCATATCCTCAGGTTAAATTAATGTTACTTATACTTTGTCCAATAATAAATAATTAATATTATAATACACGTGATATACTATTTGTAAAACATTCCATGCATGGCATGAACCAAAAATCTCCTATATTCGCGAAGGAATTATAAATAACAATATATAAAGGCTTTCATTCTAGATATAAAAAATCGTAGTGTTACAGATTATATAATATTTAAGATAAATAATCGAATAAAGATAAACAAATTAATATATCAAAATATTTCAGTCAGTGCACTGTTACACATTTTAGAAAGAACATTCTGGACAAGTTTTAACTCCAGAAATGCAACTACTGACTATTTTTATTGAATTAGATAACCCTAACGTTTCTGTAATTCCATATAGTTTAGAATCCTAAATATTAATAGAATTGGCTGTGTTCGCAATCAATTTTTAATCATATTGAGTCAATTATACTTTAATTATACTTACAGTAATGCATATATCATGACCATTCTTAATTATTCCGGATCCTTATCCATTAAACGTAAATATAATTATACATTCCGTTATATTTACACTACCTTAGTAAAATATACTTCCCCACTATCCACTTCCTTCTATTACTATTTCACAGTTTATAAATTTTGTTTATATATAATAATTTAACACAAATTGATTCATTTATGTACTTTTAATCTATGTTAATTCAATATTTAATTATTGTGATTTATATAGTCGAATAAATAAAGTAGTTTACTTAGACTATACCGTTTCAAAATATATATTTTGTTAAATATTTTTGTTTGATATTTAAATATCATTTGAACAAAACATAACACTATAATGATTAAATACTCTTTGTTTCGAACATAATATTGAATCAATTGTACATTTAGCTTTTGAGTTTAATGTAGTACAAGTTTTGCAAGACTTTTCATATAAATATGATGTTGGCTAGCACATACAAAATGTTTAAGCAGCAACTGAGTTAGTTGGACAAAGATTACATGAGTTACTAGAAGGTTTATAAAATTAATTTTAGTTTGTACATAAACACATTTTTACTTATTAATCATATACTGAATCGAGTGGACATTTAATACACCGCAATTTTTAGAAATCTAAATAACTTTAACTATTATCCTATTAACAGTTTAAAACACAATGAGTACCTGCAACATTTATGAAACCATTTGAACAAGTTTATTCACATGAGTTTCCAGCCAAACTTATAAGTCGTCCAGAATCTTCCGAAGTGCAGTTGAAAACACATCTTTTGTTCACCTAGCTCATATAAGTGGTTGGCCTGCATCCCAGAACACAAGTTGTATTTTCTGCGTTAATATATGTTGGAACAATATTATCTTCAGTGAAGCAGTCAGAAACACAAAGTGACCCATTATTTGTTAGGAAACTGGTTTGTGGAGTACAAAGCGAGGTGCACGTTTTTCTATCCAGGTCAATCACGGAACTATCATCAGTTTTACAATCAACTACGCATTTAGTTCTAGCGACATTGGCGTAACCTGTCGTGCATAATGACTCACAAGCGGTTCCGGCCAAGTTCAACAACTTTCCTCCATCTTAAGTGGTGCAGTTTTGTACGCATCGTGTTTGAGCTTCGTTTTTATAAGTTCCAGGAGCACATTAATCGACACAAGTTGTATTCAAAGCGTTGATATAGCTTGCGTTAAGATTAATTGTATCTTCTGTTTTACAATCTGCGACGCAAAAAGAACCGTTTCTAGTTAAAAAGGTCGAGGCAGCGCAAACTGAAACGCAATGAGTTTTTTCAACATTCAATGGATGCGATTAATCTTATACAAAGCAATCCGTAACACAAAAGCTTTCGTTAACCGTTCTGTAGCTATTTATTGGACAGGCCATGGTGCAATTCAATAAATCCGTATGAATGGCTGCACCAATATGCGTTGTAGGATCGATATCTTCGGTATAGCAGTCAGCTACGCATTGAGAACGGTTTACTGTAAGGTAAGATCCAGAATCGCACGGCATGACACACTTTTTGTGGTCTTTATCAATAGCTCTACTTCCATCATCAAGGTAGCAGCTGGCAACACACTTAGAATTATTTACAGCCAGATAGCTATTTGGCTCGCATGTGTCTAAGCATTTTGTTCCAGCCAAGTCAATTGTTCTTTGAACATCGTTAAGATAACATGAATCTACGCAATTTGATCTATTAAATGACAAATATGTTCCAGATATGCATGTTTGAATACAATTTAGATTATCTGTGTTTATGGCAGATCCGCCATCATTTAAATAGCAACTTAGAACACATTTAGATTGGTCCACGTTGATATAGCTTCCAGTACATGAATCAACGCAGTTTAATTGAGCGATGTCAATTTTAGTTCCGGGATCCTTCGTTTTACAATCATCAACACACAGAGACCCATTTATTGTAAGATATAATCCAGAACACTAGCTTACACACTTGTTAAGAATGGTGTTAATAATTGGATAACCCGTATCCATTGAGCAATACGCCACACAATGTGTTTCGTTATTTGTTTTAAAACCAGGGGAACAAATAGATTAACATTTCTTTCTAGTAACGTCTAAGGCTCTATTACTATCATCATTGAAGCAGTTTGTAACGCAAATGGTTCTATCAGCATTTTCGTAACCTCCATCAGAACAGTCAGTAGCACAAACTCCACCAACATTCTTCAAAAACGAGCCCTCGCTACTGCATGAAACAATACACGCTTTTTATGCAGTATTTATTACAGAAGACACACAAGAAGAAACACAGCTAATTTTATCTAAACCTAATAAATTCGGATAATCATTTGTTTTACAGTCAACAACACATGCAGTTTTAGCCACATTTAAATATCCAGATGAACAAAAACTTTCACATATATTTTTAGCGATATTTATTATTTATCCATTATTACAAACACATAAAGTTCTATCAGTATTAGGTTAAGCATTTGATGGACATAATTTACAGTTATTGCCATCTTAAACAGAGTTACCTTGACACACACACTTATTATTTAATGCTATTGAGCCTTATGCACAAGGAGTACAGATATTATTAATTATTTCAAATACATAATCGCCAGAACATATACAAGTTGTTTATTGTTCGTTCGGACTTCCACGTACGGGGCAGTAATTGAAAGTTATATTGTCAACTGAATAACAGCCTGGATTTGCTCTACAAAATCCATTAAAAGATGTCGATTGAGCTGGACATGAAATGCATTATCCTAGTTTATTAATACTATTACCAGAGCATACACAACTCGTTCTAATCTAATTTGGTTCCATTGATGGTGGACATGTTAAACAAGTTGAAAGTGACAAATATAGGCCTGTGTTACAAACGCACACTCCACCATACTACATAGAATTTTAAGGACATGCTGTACAATTTATTCCATTGAAAGTGAATTAACCTGTACAAATACATGAGTATTAATCAGCAGATGGTATAGAATTAGCTGGACAATTAGTACAAATTTAATTTTTCATAAACTAATTTGTGTTTGAACAAACACAAATATTATTAACATTACATGAAGAATATTATGGACAGGGTTAACATATGTTAGTGTCAATAATATAATTCAATTATGAAGTGCATATGCAAATACTTTTGTCTCCAGATAATATTGAACTTCCAGGACAAGTTTAACATGACATTGTTTTAATATTAAATATTTAATTTGTTACGCACGTACATGATTATCCGGAAGTACTTGGATTACTTCCACTAGGGCAAGTAGTACATACTTCATTAATAATACTTTATTATGACAATGAGCAAATACACTTATTATTATAATTTAGAACCGAGCCAAACGGACATGCAACACACACCATATTATTAATATCAAAAATATAATTGCCAGAACACTAACAAATTGTACCATAAACAATTGAAAATGACGGACATTTTCTACAAAAGTCCATAACTTTTATACAATCAGAATTACAAGTACAAACTCCATTTACAATTGAAGATTAATCAGGGCACGATGTACAAGAATTATTTGATTTTGTATAAAATTTATTTGATTCTGCGCATATACAAGTTGTTTAAAGATTGTTTGGAGATGATTAAGAAGGGCATAACTGGCAAACTGGTAATTATCCGTTGGTACTAATTTAAATAGAGTTAGAATTGCAAGTACACACATTGTTTGACCCAACTGAATTCGTTGGACATGGATTACAAATATTAGTAGAATCAGAAAAATATTAATTATTAGGACAAATACATGTAGTTGAATCAGAACTAGCTGTAGCTGTCGCTGGACAAGCAATACATTATAAATTCGCATATCTAAAGTTTCCATAGCAGATACAACTTTTATTTTGAGCGTTAACCTGTGATATTTGTGCTGGACAATTACATTAATTTGTAGAATTAGACGTACCATATGGGCATAGTGTGCAAGAATTGTTTTGAGCGGACCAAAAATATTTATTATCGTTGCATTAACACCCAAGTACATTAATAAGTCCAGGCTACAAATATGTAGATTGTTAAGTACATGAAGAGCAAGAAAAGTTTCCTATATTCACCTATCCAGCTGCACAAGTGCAAATTCTTCGATCGTTATAAATTTAAGACGAAGTGAAAGCGGCTCCACAATTTTAACAAGTTCCAGAAATTTCATCAAACCGTTTTCCGCTTGCACAAACGCAAGAAGTTTTATCAGTTGAACGGGTAGCCGGGCTTGGACAGGGCAAACAAAGATCTCCCACATAAACTTTACTCAAGCTCGTACAAATACATATATTTTATGTTGCTGATGAAGCGGATAAAGTGTCGGGGCACGAAACAAATTTTTCTGTGGCTAAGTCAAAATAATAAGTGGAATCTTTAAAACAAAATGTCTACTATGTATTTGAAGAAGATCCGCTTGGACATGATAAACAAGTTTTCTTAATTTCGTTGAAGTATTTCAAAGACGGGCATTTACAATTTATCAAGTCAGGTTACAGAACTAAACTAGAATCGTTACAAACACAAGCAGTTTCAAGACTATTTGGATCTGGTCTAGCATTCGTACCACAAATTTTCATAGCGCTTAGCTTTTACAAAGAAATACAATGATCATCGTCAATTTTACTAACTTTATGAACACATTTGGAACATTTTTTCGTTTATATGTTATTATTCTCTACATACGCCTCATTTATATCTGAGCATCTTTATACACAATAAATACCATTGAAACTGAGTTTATTCATACATTGACATTATTATTCTATATAAGTAAAATTTTATTAACACATATCTGTATTTTAATTCTGTTTTAATTCAATACTTTAATCAAACAAACTTAAAATATGTAATATCATAGTTGGAGTGATATAAGATGAAATTAATTGAAATATCATAATTTAATGAATCATTATTTATATATTGCTAAGTATACAGGATTTATGAATAAATATTTTTGTATATTTTAACTGATTCTTACTTACTGATTCTTACTTTCATTAACAAATTTCAAAAATACTTATATATTTTATATGAGGTTCTAAACGAAGGTCTAATTCACAAAACTAACTCATAATTAGTACAACACAATTGCGTCAGACATTAATCAAAGAAACAATAAACTTACACTAATTTACAATTGTCAAAAGAATAAAATTTCAAATATTTTACATTTAGTAAAATTAGTAAAATTAATAAATATATTTATAATTTTTACATTAAAGGTTAAAGTTATGCTACGTCAAAACTTAAATACTTTGGAGGATAGATAATAATATTCAATCAAATAATAATAATAACATGACTCACTCAACAGCAACAATCCAACAATACATCTAAACGCAATATATAAATATTTATATTTTACTATAGTTAATTTATGACACTATTCCCAGGTTTAAACCTTGAACAAATAAGAAACAACTCCCCTACTCAACCAAAGGCTGTTATCAACAAAAAGATCTCCAAAACAAACTCCATTAGCCCGAAAAAGGTAACGGAGATTCTGTGAGGAGGTTTTATGTGTGATAACGCCACGCGAGATATTTGGTTAGAGAGGAATGCTGTTGTTTTCTTATTGATCATCGTTTAGAAAGGAAAGGAAATGATGGATGATAATTTTCCAGTTAATTAAAATGGTTTTCATCTTTGTTTCCAATCTAAGTTGTGATTATTAAAACTTCTATAAAACCTCCCCATTTATTCAATCATATACATTATTATATATGACAATTTTCATTGTTTTCACTCCGATGATGGAGAAAATCTATTATTGACAGAAGAGTCCAGGATAGCATATACGGCTTATTAAGATTAAATCGTTATTATTTAATTAATTATGATTAATTATCGCTTTTTTATCGCAGTCTCTTAATAATCACTATATTATAGCACATAATTAATCTAACGTTAGAAAAAGATAGAGTTTGATTTTAGTTTTGTTTTTACTAATAACTACGGTTACTTTTGAATAAATATAACTATTAGTTACGTATGTATTAAGTAGATTAATTTTTTACTACAGTATAATATTTAAAAGATATTTTAGATTTTTTGTAGAAAGTTTGTATTTACATTATTTTCGTCGTTGTTAAATAAAATAAAAGAGTAAAAACATATTTTTAATAATTAGAATGAATTTTAATAACATGGTTAATGACGGGACATGGCTATAATTATGTATGAATGTATTATTGTGACGTAATGAATTCTTTCTAAACTCAAGGCATGTGTAAATATTAAAGGTCATTTTATAACATATATCAAAAATTATCGTATAACTTCTATTTTAAATAAGAGCGGTGTTCATTTGTTCGTGTGATTCTATTAATCTACAGTTACGTATATTTATCATAAATCAATGCAATATAAATTCTAGATCTTTTCCCTAATATTTTTCGTTATATTATTAACAAAAATAGATAATTTCTAGAATTTCTACCATTTAAGCCTGAAAAACTGTTTTATTCTAATTGAGTGTCTATACGACTTCTTGTCATTTACCACTTCATTTTTTAAAATCAAACATAATCATGTGCTAGGTATCAATGTAACAGTACAGGAAGGTTTACGATGAAAACAAATAGCTTAAATATGACAATAAGTAGCTTCGCTAAGAGCTAGCAAAGATTAAGCATCAGGCCGAAGTTCAACATAAACCTCTTGAACTGCATCAAGATGTGCCGATCATAAATAAGTGTCCTTTCTTGGGAACGATTTTCTATGAAATTCTAAAGCGACATGAGCATTTCTAACTTACAAAGCGAAAGATGGTTTACTCTGACGATGAAATACAGTTTTGGATAATTGTTAGGTGCAGAGCTCCAGCTTTGTATCAATCGATGATACAATAATTTGGTGCGCCTTCCGATGGCCATGTAAGGAGAGTCAAATACTTGCTTTAGGAGGATTTGGACATTTCCACCAAATTAGTTGGTCAAGACTACCAGCCGATGACTAATTACTACACCCAATATCATAAAAGAAACACAGCTAGATTGGGATTTCAGTATCTTTATGGAGGCCTGGCTTTTGATGACATGTGTCTCAATGCATCCGAATACATTGATACCTACCTACCTGATGGTTCGATTGGTAACCAAATGCTTGACCACAATGGCAAAAAAGTCGCAATCAAGCACTTATTCTGCTACATTTTCAGTCCACTTGATAAAACACGAGAGAAGCTGTTCATTTTTGGGTAATGTCATTATGATGGCAGCTCGTGGAAAACAGATCGATACACTCAAATTGATTATCGCAGCACTTGCCAAATGCCGAATAATAGTGGTTTCAATAGGGTGCGATGGGGACAAGGGCATAAATTGGATCAAAGCGCAAGCATGTAGATAAGTTGTCGCTAAAAGTGTTCATCAATCTATTTACAACCTTAGCCACGCAGAAAAGAACGATGAATTGTACTTCACAATGTTGTTCTGTCTAGATTTCTTTCATTTGCTGAAAAATCTAAGATATAGAGTTGTTGACGGTTTTTGGTTATCACTTGCCCTCAAACCAGTTGGGAAGTTTATTGAACCAAGTAACCTACGTCATGTTCTTAATTTAGGAACAGCAGAGGTTTGGAGCCCCGCTAAACACTTCCAGTAATATGATTAACTGGCAGTTGTTTCAAGCTGAGCACATAAATATCTTATCAAAAAATGATACAATATAAATCCATCTGCGTTTATTGTGTGGTTAATTGCCTATCCACTGTGTGCTGCTCAAGTCGATATCGATATAATCAATCTTTAACAATTGATTGTCTTCGATTTGTACTTAATGATAAAAATCTACAATAGATTAAGAAGTTTCAAGACCCATTCAGTTAATGGATAGAAGATTTCAGAAAATAGGATAGGTAATACTGACTATATCACGGCTTTTGATAAAGTTTGGTGTCAGCATTACATTGTATCAATGTCTAAGCTGCTGAATCTTATGAAGCAGTACTCAGATATCAGTATATTCGCCGTTTCAAGTTAGTCGTGCGAACACTGTTTCGAATTGTACCGTTGTTCCTGCCATGACAATAACTCGATTGCTGGTATTACGCAAGTCATATAAGATCAAGCCATGACAAACTACATCGCGGGCACAACTGATATGATTACAGAGAACAAAAAATACAAGAATTAGCACATATTTAACGTCGAGACATTTTCAACTCTGAATGTTTCAGAATGTGCTGAGCTGTACGAACTGGCTGATATGGTGGAGCTACTTATCTTCGGTCCCTCTAATCCAAAAACTAAATTAGATCCAGAAGTTAGTCGGGACATGGTAATATAATTGTAAAAGTTCTGGGATAAAATATTTTTGGGTATTTCAAAAGAAACATTCATAACGGGATCGATACAAAGCAACATAGTATTAGACTCTACCCTAAATTATACAGAAAATCACACATTAATTCTCGTTATTAATACCAAAATAAGCATGTCTACCGCTCTTTTAAATAAATAACATATTTTAAAATATCATTAATTCCGCTCCAAAATCGCCAAAGACGTACACTTACTGTGGTCGCCAAGCCAACTTTGATTTCAAAAAATACTAACTATTTCAAAACTATTTTTTGTATTAATTTTAACTATATATTAACTCAATGTTTAGTAGCGTCTCCTTTCTATTTTATTACTTCTTCTAACCTTTTGGGCATAGAGTCAATCAAATGATTGATGATATCTAACGAGATTTACTCCAACGCCCTCTTTACTTCTTCATTTAATAAGTCATATGTGGTACATTCTTCAGGGGAAATGTTTGACTTCAGTGGATTCCAGCAGTGAAAAAGTGGATTTAAGTCTGGACTCATTACTGGAAAGCGATAGAGCTCAATGTTGTTAGCAGTATAAAAGTTTTTCATATACTTACTAAAATGTGTCGGGGCGTTATCTTGTTGCAACTTCAAGTTATGCTATTAAGTGATGGAAGTGTAACTTGTCTGAGAACTTAAGAATTGACAATTGAATTCATGGTCGTACCGCACGGCATAAACCATAATGGACCCTTATATCTATAGCTAATCGTACTATAGATCATGCACGAAAACAGTCCATATTTTACACTTCGAGAAAATACTTCGGATTCCACTCGTCTTTAGGTGTTCTGAGCACTCTACTCGCTCGATTTGCATAGCATTTTGAGCGATACTCATCGGTATACTAAAAAGTTCTCCAATATTCAATTGGTTGTTTCAGGTTCATTCGAGCAAAGTTCAAACTTTCCAATTTATGCTTTTCGGTAAGTTTTGGCTTTATCTAGCAACATAGAAGCTTAAACTGAATTTGGCCAGGAGACGAGATACCGTTGTTAGAGACATGGAAATTCCACGAAGGGCTTAGTATTTTTCAGCTATGATTCGTCGAGTTTCGAATCTATGGCTCTGGCGATATTTAACAACGCGAAAATCTCAGCTTAGTCAAATTTTCTGACACTATTATCGGCATGAGAAGCTTCTAGCTTGCCTGTAACTTCAAAGTGCTTAAAAATGGAATAAACAGTTTGGAGACTACATTGAAGGCAACAAGCAATGTATTTCTTGGTTGCAACAGTTTGTGATTCTGTTTCTCACATTCTCATCATTATGCGACGCTCTTGTATTGTGATCCGTCGGCTTCGTGTGTGCTTCGTCATTTGAAGGATGAAGTGAAAAAGAAATGAACCGCAGAATTAATTGAATATGTTATAATTAGCATAAATACAGTGATTTAATTTTCAAGCGCAATTATTACATAAACATTTGTTAAAATCAAAGTTGGCTCGGACACCACAGTATAATTATTGATAGACAGAGGGAGTCCCTTCTAGAAGATACAATAGATCACCCTTTGAACGGATTTAAGAAGATCATTGGAGTGGAAAGTGAACTTGTCAACGTGAGAATGTTATTTAAGCTTCAGCTATGCTAGAAAAAAATTTATTATATATCATTAATTTACACTACATTTGTGTTTACGTGTATATAAACATATTAAATTTACAGCCTCACACATATTGTATACTTAAAGAAGCATACTTATCAAACCCAGTATACTATTTGTCAGTGTTTCCTTTCTTTTTAACCAAACAATAATAATAATATTTTTTAACTTAATATTAATATTTTTTAACTTAATTGACTTTACTTATATATATATACAGTAATATTTTATAACTTTTTTTTGGAATTCAGGAGTGAAATTTTATAAATATATTAATGTTCGATATAACTAAATTACTATAATAATTATTAATACCAATATGTAAAACGATTACAATGATAATATATTTAATTATTACATTATATTTAATTATTTAATTATTACTACAATTTGATTTCAGTCGAATTATATGTTTAAACTAATTAAACTGGAATCAGGTTCAAATCTAAATAGAGTTAATATTATTAGGTACATAATAGTTTGTAAGCACTATATCAAGAAAATGTATAAGTTGCTAAAGTTACATGATTTGTTAAAAATGAAAGTTTTTATATTGATTATTAAGTGTATTAATACCTCCAAGCGTGCATATTATATTATATATTCTATTGAATACTTTGAACTTAAAATACTGGACATATTATATAGGGTTCAAGCTTTCTATTACAATTAGTAGTTGAATTTCTATTTCAACTCTAAGTCGCAGAATTGAAAGTTTTAGTTTCATTTATTTACTAGTTTCTACACTTAACTAATTATATTTATCGCAAAATCAAATATTATATTTTGCTCCTTCTATTCTAATACGAAATTAATATTTTTAATAAAAAGAAGTGGTAACAAACTTTTGAAGAAACTTTTGAACTCTTTTGATACTAACTAACATATAATACTTATTAAAGTTAGTATATTTCCTCAGAAATGTTCGAAATAATTGTTTCAGCTGTTTCAAATTAAAGATTTTGATGTTAATAATAAAGAATTAGCTATCATCACTGAATATTATTATTATATATTAAATTTGTATCTCGATAAATAGATCTGTTTATTCACAATATAAGTTATTGGAAACATAATTCAGAATATTGTCTAACTTGAACCAAGCTCTCAGCGCTCGAAACTATTACAACCAATTATTTTAATAATTCAACCAAGTCATTTAAGCTCTTATAATTAAATTTAAAGGCGTTAACATTTGTTTCTGAAAAATGAAAATTCGTTATTTTCAATAGTTCTTCGTTCTTCAAATTAAAGGAGGAGTGTGATAGTTGGAGTGTGATACATAATTTTAATAAAATTTTACTAAAGTATTCGCGGCCAAGGTTAAACGAATTCATTCAATTATTTGCAACCCGCCTACTAATCTCAGTCCCAACTCGATTACTGTATATATATCTCACTTCCTCGAGACGGCACAAACAGACTTCATTGAGACTTTCGAAAGTAAAACATAGGCTCTCGCACGCCCATATTTCCACTTTCAAAACGGGCTCAACCCATCATTTATGCCCACTCAGTAAAGACCCAACAGGGCCCTCACGGAGTCGTCAGCGGACCAGTTTTACCTGATTCGCTAACTTCATTTCCAGAAACTGGTTCTCGCTTCTCAGTTTCTCTTTGCTCGTTATTCGTATATATAACATTTTTTCATCTATCTGCGGTATTCATAGTTTTTATGTTAAATAAGTATAATTGATTTTTCACTCACATTCCGGAACACCAAGACTTATATCTATTCCGGAAATGCAACTTTCTTTGATGTCAGTTACCATCATTCCCAGCTTCAAAGTGTTTCCGTATAATTTCGAATTCGCGATAGTTAACTTCTTCGCATTTTCGGAAATTAAGAAGTGCTCTTAGGTGAACGTGATTTGTATGTTGCTTTGGACTACTGCAATAAAGTTGCCACTTAGGGTGATCCCGCTCCCACTGCCGTCGAAAGAAAACTTAATGTTGGATTGAACTATCTTAATTGACCCGAAGGGGAGCAAACTGCCTTTAGAACCAGAGCCTTCTAGATTAATCTAACTAGAACATATGAACACATTCTGGCCGAAAGTTAGCGCGAAAGATTTTCCGCGATTATTAACTTGAGTGAGCTAGATGTTCACATTTTGCATTTTTTGCAGCCTTAGAAAGACCGTTGTGCTTTAAGAAGCTACGAAGCCAAGTATTTTGTTAACGAAGGTATTACTCAGAAATAGTTTGTCGGAACAGAAACTAACGGATATTCTATTTATTATCTTTTACTAACTACATATCATGTCTTACGTTACGCATGCATTTTTGAACACTGAGTAGTACTTTCCAGACGAACAAACACAAGTCTTGCTGATGTTATCCGGAGCAGCATCTGAAGGGCACTTGAAACAGACAGGTATCCAGTTTTGTATTCTTACCGTATACGATTGTGAATCGCAAACGCACACATTATTAACTGCAATAGAGTTCTCTAAACACGGTAAACAACTTTGTCCGTTAAAATATTTATTTCCGCTACAAACGCACGTGGAATAATCGCTGCTAGCTGTTGATCCAATAGGACAGTTATTGGATCCAATACAATTATGGCCATCAAATACATAATTTCCGGAGCAAATACACCCGTTGTTTTAGTTATTAAGTTGAGAGTTCTTGGGACAAACGCAGCTATTGTTTTCATCGGCAACTCCAAACGGACACAAGGTACAAGTATTATTTTGAGCCGACCAGAAATAGGATGTATTAATACACTGACAGCCAGCAACATTTCTAACTCCTAGATTCTTATCAACCGATCCAGAAATGCACTGCTAACAACTGGCGTTATTTATGTTTACTAATCCTGTATTACAGACGCAAACAGATCTGTCATAGTAAGTTATCGCTGTTTAAAAGGCACTTCCACAAGGAATACACTTGTTTTAACTTTCGTCAAAGCGAGTTATGCTTAATTAGTTATTATCACAAGAACACGAAAGACCATCTGCTGTGCTAGCTATAGATCCTCCGGCACAACCATCGCATTTATTATTAGTTGGTCTAATATACGCCTTATCTTTTTTACAGTTGCATATATTTTATACAGGTGATGTGATGGAATCTGTTGGACATACTCGACAAGATTTGGTTACTACATCGAAATAACTAGTAGATGAACAAACACAGAAAGTTTTGGTTCCGTCTGGTTATAATTATTAAGGACCATTTACAGGATCTTATAACATAGGACATGTCAAACAAGTTCTATCAATACTATTAAAATATTTTGTGGATGGACACTAACAATTAAGACCGTCGCTAAGTAAAACAAGAGATGAATCGTTGCACATGCAAGAAATATTCCCAGTTGACGGGTCTGGCTTGGCATGCAGCCCGCAAATAACCATAGGCGGGATTCCAGTATACTGGTTGATCGCGCAGATGTTGTCGGTTACGGTCGAGCCGCCAGGACACAAGGAGCATGAGTTGTTGGATCTGGTGTAAAAGTAATTCCCGTCGCAGACGCAGTTCGTGTTGTCCTTGTTCGGAACTGAATTGGGCGGGCATTCTTTCTAGAGGCTGTATGGATTCGCGCTCGAGTTGAACCTGCAAATGCCGTTTACAACGTTGAAATTTTCTGGACACTCGACGCAGTTGTGGCCGTCGAATTGGTAATTTCCAAAACAAATACAGCTGCGGTTCAGGTTATCCGGCTGCGAGTTAGGCGGGCAGACGCACTTATTATCGCTGTCAGTGATACCAAACGGGCATAAAGTACAGGTGTTATTTTTAGCCGACCAGAAATGAGAGGCGTTTATGCACTAGCAGCCGTCTACATTGGTTACTCCTTGATTTTTATCAACCGATCCGGAAACACAGGTTTCACAGGTATTGTTGTTGATGTTTACTTTTCCAATCGGGCAAACGCAGGTTGACCTATCTTTGTAGGTGATTGATGCTGAAAACGCTGTTCCACAATCTAAACACTTATTTTGAAATTCATCGAATCGTTTATTAATTATTAAACTACAAGAACAAGTTAATTCATCAGCCGTGCTTATAGATCCATCACCACACCCTGCACATATATCAGATCTTATATATTATTTATCTGTTTTACAAGAACAAACATTTGATGCTGATGATGTTATTGAGCCTAAAGAACATAAGATACACGATTATGATACATGACTAAAATAATAAGTATTTATTGGGCAAATACAGAAAGTTTAAGAGCTATTTGGGATTCCAATAGAACATTAAACACAACTTCTTAAAAGCAAATTAAAATATGTGTCATCTTTACATTTGCAATTTACTCCGTCAGCTTGCAGAACCAAACTCGAATCGTTACAAATGCAAGTGGAGTAGCCAGTGCTTGGATCTGGCTTAGCATGCATCCCGCATGAAGCAAATTGTTGAAGTGATTAGCTTGTAAAAGTGATTTACAAAATTATCATATCGTTTATAGAGTGGTAAAATATTATCAGCAAAATTTGTGATGAAAAGTTAAATAAGTGGTAAAGTTAAAAAAAAGAAGAATAATGTACTGAGATTATTTGTGATTTACAAATTTAAATATACATGTTCTTAACGCATCACAATACAACTTACTGCAATTTAAATTTCAAATTAATATTACGGTAAAATCTCACGAAAAGACTCTTGGATACACTCGCGTATATACTCAGGAAAAGTAGAAAGTCAATACATGATTACCATACTTCTATTAGATATTTTGAGATTTCTCACATAAAGACCTAACCTAATCTCGTATAAACCTAACTTGATCTCTTGTAAATGTGGATTGAAAATAATAGAATATGATAAAATCTATCGCTTGTTTATTTTTCACTCCTGGAAAGGCACCATTGGAAGGCCATTTAGAATATCTTCGTCATCATCTTCGATATCATCTTTAGGGAATAGAATTTGATCTAAACCAATATTATTTTCGTTGTCGCAATACGTCCATATACGTTTTTGATAACTGAATTTTGCAAATCCCATTATTTGATGACCTCCCTTGGAAACGTATAATGTTGGAGGGACTGTTGATGTTGAAGTTCTCAATATTCCAATTTTTTCAAAACCATGAATTACAACATTTGGAGAAATCAATGCAATTGCCTTCATTATTTGTCTAAAGCTTTCAATTCTGGATGGTGCAGGTATTTTAATCTTTTTATCTTCTGGAGTAAGAGCAAGATGACTGTTAGCATTTTTCAGTATTCTATGTTGTTCCACACAATACTAATGATGAATACCACGCAAATAAGCTTTAAAGGGTCCATTTACAGAAACGTCTAATACTTAATTTTGCGGAGTTGTATTTTTAGGAACATAAATAACATGACAGTATGTGTCCATTGCAATTAAAAATTCTTCAAAGAACGCGACTCTATCATTACCTGACGAAATATACGTTTAATATTCTTCTCTAAGTTTTTATTTTATTTTATCTATGTTGTGAGAACTACAGTTATCAAGAGTTAAGATAATATGACCATACTTTTAAATATACGGATATATTACTTGAGTAAGATAGTCATACATTGCTTCGTACGTCATCCACCCTGGCAATTAGTGATATCTTTAAAAAAAGATTTTATCTGCCTCTGGTAAATCATTAATTTTCTTGAAAATAATAAATGGCTTGATTAATTTTCCATCACCAGTGGCGGTGAGCATAAGAGTAAAGTTATCCCTTGAATAAGCAGTATCATTAGCGGCAGTTTTCAATGCAGCTGCACCAACTTGTTTTTTGTTGTTAATATATCCTACAAATTTCGGTAAACTCATCATGCGACAGATGGAAGTTTCATCGCAGTTCAAAATCTAATGTGGTTTAAGTTCAAAGTAAGTTATTGCATCATAAATTTCTTGAAGGTATTTACCTGTTACTTTAGCTAACATTTCTGGTGTAAGTGCTTACTTTTTAGAACAAGGAACTTATAAGCTTAAGCACTATCTTTCCATAAACTTATGAAGATAACAATCAGACCCTTTAAAGTTAATTCTTTCTTAGCTGTCTAAGGGCAAGCTGTCTCTTATGGAAAATGCTTCCATACGTAGATCTTTGAGGGATACACAGACATTTTCTTCGAAAAATTCAAGTAATTTCTTCTCAATTGTTGGATAGTCACTTTTTCTTGGTTTGATTTTGAATTTTTCAGCAAATGACTCGTTAGTCTCCATTATTTTGGTTAAATTTTTCTAACGCATGAAGTTTTTGATGTTGAAATCTGTTATTCCTTCATAAGCAAAAAATACCCTTGTTAAATGCAAAGCAGAACATGGACATTGCTTCATCATTTATTTGTAATAGTCTATTACTTTCTTCTTCAAGTCTACAGAGAAACTTAAACGTATTTTATTGGTACTTCTCAAAGCAATACGTCTGTTTACTGGAGGCTACGCAGGTTGCACAGGTTGCACAGGTTAAACTGGAGCTACTGTTGGAGTTTGTGGTTCCTCTTGAAGAATTTGTACCTAGGCCGTGTTAACAGACGTAAATACACCAGTATAGCTGTAATCCCGTTATTCATTGAGACTAGGTTCTTTTCCTATAGATGAGAATAAGTTGCTACTCATTTTACAATTATGAGGCGGAACGCGTTTATTAAACGTTTATTAAACTAATGCTAGAAAATCATTTTAATTCGTAATTGGTACCCCATGTCGCAGAAAGAACCAACTTGATTTCATGAAGACCCAAGTTAATTTTATAAAGACCCAAGTTGATTTTATAAAGAACTAAGTTGATCACATATAGACTCTTGAGACAAGATATCTCGCATATAAACTTTTAATATCAAAAGCTTATACGCGATTTTGCCTGGTTCTATACGCGAGTGTATCCAAGAGTCTTTTCGTGAGATTTTACCGTAATTCTTAAAGCATTTTATAAAATCATTTTGTTAATATTTTGTTAATTAAAGTATTTGTGAACTTCATGTTTAAGACTCATACTACTATTAAACTATGTATATAAATATGACAGAACAATCTACTCTTGATTCACTTTCAAAAATCCACATTTGATTTAACCAGTTACGTTTTACAACAAGTAATAAATAAAGCAAGTAATAAAACGTAATTATAAAATAAATTATAACGTAATAATACTATTATGATATCTTACAAGTAATTTGATTTACTCAATGTACATTTTATAGTTTAGTACTTACATTTGAGCACCATATAACAAATAAATCCAATATATGAAATCACGAGAGCTTCTTAATCCTAACCCTATATTCCCTCGGACACTTACCAACGCATTCCCCATTAACTTAGAATCTGTATTTTCCGTCGCATTTTAGCGTGCATATTTTCTGCCCCATCTCAATGAAATATTTCGGACAGTTCTCGCTTCCCCACGTTTCGCACTGTTTTCCGAGCAGGAACTCGCACTTATCTGCGCAGAAGCCGTTGAAGCCGGTGTAAACTGGGCACTGGTCAACGCACTATATTCCGAATTGGTGCTGTATTTTTAAGTTCTGGCAGCTATCCACGCATTTGTAAGATGAAGAGTTGTGGGTGACGAAATAGTCACATTATTATTCGCAAACGAGATATTTGTTCTAAACTGAGAATAAGCTGCAAGACTTTACACACGATTTAGACGAGCGGTCGAAGAAGATCCCGCCGTCGTAGTCGCCCAGGCACTCATGGCAGGTTCCAAGCGTTGGTTGCTAGTAGTTGAAGTCCTTACAGGTATTTGAGCACTGATTCTAATTTATTCCGTTGTTGAAGCAGTTTAAGCAGGCGGTTCTGCATGTTTACTAATCCAAAAGAGGGCACGAATCGGATTGCTGGGTGAAAGTTTCAACGCATTCCCCGCTGATCAAAGTGGTTCCGGAGCACTTCACCTTGAAGACATTAGTGGACTGGTTGTTTTTGTCAACTATTCTATACATCCAGTGAGGTTGAATATTTGAACATTCATTGTAAAACCTAGTAGAATCGGCCTCTGCACTAAAAACTAAAAACGGGTATCTTTCGCTGCAGTCTTCTATTTTAGTGGGTTGCTCGCAAATTCTATCCTTTTGCACAGTTCCAAAAGGACAGAAATCGAAGCATCCTTTGTTGAAAACATATTTGAGACAAGAGCTTTTATCGATGCACCCAGCTTTAGAAGCTAGTTAAGATTCAGAGCATACTTAGCAACTGCTTCCGCTTTGCGGCGAAACGACTCCTAGCCAAATCGGGCATTCTATAAAGCATTCGTTTTGGAAAACGAAGAAATCATCAGGGCACTTAGAAACACAGGTTGACTGGAAAAACAGTTTATTTGAATTAATACACTCGCTGGCAATGATGCATTTATTTGTTTCTAGATCATAGATTAGAGGATGCTCGCAAATAACCATTGCTGAATTCTTTCTGATAGCAACGGCTTTGGTATGTTCTTGGTAAACCGTAATAAATACATCAGAAGAGTCTTCAGTTGTCATTTCTAGTTCTTTTAATTCAGAGTCGAAATATCTTTTCGCCATTCCTTTTGTTTCGTAGTATTTTTCAAGGCCAATTTGTAGTGCGTTTGGGTATAAGTCTTCAAATGCGTTAATGTATTGTGGTTGAATAGCGCCGTTTGTTTTGAATGGAATCGCGGACCAAATTCTGATTTCGAATTCTTCTTTGTTCATGCTGTCAACGAATTTGTACTGGTCATTAGAAAAGGTGTTTAAATCAGCGAGTTCTCGTTTAATCTCCAGTTATGGTTCGTCGAATACGTTAACCAGCTATACATCCAATCCACCTACGTTTCCAGATTACACTACCTCAATTCCGTTAACAAAATATCTAAGCCCAGAGCTCACGTTATTCATCGCCTTTCCACTACCAGCCTCGTATATTTTCCTGTCCATTTAAGGTCCGAGGCTTCCGATTAGAGTGGAAAGTACTATTTTTTACTATTATGTAGCGGTTACGTTCAGGAAACCTTAAACGGTCACGTTGTCCATCGAACCTTAAAACGAGCCGAAAACGGAGGCGAAGAGAGAATCTACGTTCGAATCTGCGTTTAAGGTCGCATTCACGAAAATGAACGCGTTTTTAAGGTTCCCGTTTTCGGAAACGTCCAGGAGCTGCGAAAACTGAGAATTGTTCGTAAAATGAGAACTTAAACTCACAACCGTTATTAAGGACGCGTCCAAATCCGATTAAACGCCTGTAGCCGGATTCGAAGCAATTTTAAGGTCAACAGAACTGTTCAAGGTGCAAGTAAAAGAAGGTCTCCACAAACGACCTGAGAAAAACCAGTCACAAGGACACATTAATGATTATTAGGTTAATAAAAATATATTTAGCATAAATCTATATTTGGAGTGGAAACTGATGATATAATGGCTGAATAAATGAATGAGTGTAAAAGTATGTTTTCAAATCAATCAATTCAATATACTAAAAATTTCAATTAATCTAGTCGGTAAGTTAAAGTTTAATAAATGCATCACCATAACTTACTATAGTGACCAATAAGACCACCTACACATTCTCTCACTAACTATCTCGCCGGAACAAATATAGTTTGTTTTTAATCTTTTAGTAATATCAGTATTATTAGTTCCATTTGAATCAGAGAAAAAGGGTAACCAATATAGACGTAATTTACGGTGTAATGTCTTCTTTAAATTCCATTTGAATCCTCCTGTGTAACAGGTGTGAGTAAGTAGGTTTTTGTATCTAGATGGAATCGTCTAAGACCAGTAAATATTAGATTTATGTTTTTGCAATATACTCTTTGTATATACAATTTTTATATATACATATCACAAGTATAATAAAAAGAACACAACACTCTAATTATAACTGAGAATAATATAACTGATTTATCCTTTTATTTAATTTGATACATTGAAAAAATATGTTTGAAGTTCTAATTCAATCGTATAAATAAATATTTCAATAATCAAAAATATTAAATATGTTGTAATAACAATTTATATTATTTTATAATAAATTCTTGATTTAAAACACAATTATTATCCAGTTTCCACATCATAAATGATACCAATACTTATTGCTCTTCTGGACTGCGAGGTTTCTCCTTTCCCAAGAACATTGTATCCAGAGGATTCCGGTCTGTCTATATTCTTCACTTAGTCTGGAATAGAAAAGTGGTTTCGCGTTCTGCTAAATGACGGAATGCTAAACATAAGCGGCTTGAAGTTCCCCGACATCAAAACGACGTTAAACCTGGGCGTGACGAAGATGGACATGATGCTGACCGACATAATCGTGTCCGAGTTCTCCGTGGAAGAGACCGGAGTCATGATGAAGAACGACAACGTGCTGCCGATAGTGCTTTCCGGCGCCAGGTTTGTCCTCAGGTTCAACTGGCGGATTCAGCAGTAGTCCTATCCCTACACCAAAGACGGCGGCACGGGGCAAGTTATAGTTTCCGACACCGACTTCCAGGCGCACTGCACGATCGGCTGCGACTTCGAGGTTTGCCCGAACCACCTGGTGGTGGACATCCTGCACATGGAGCTGCAGATAGGGGTCTTCAAGGTGGTGCTCGAGGGCGGTTCTTCCTGGCTGTACCAGTCCATGTTGGACCTGATTATGGGCGTTCTGCAGCTGGAGCTGGAGAAGCTGATCTCCGGCTTCCTCTCCTCCACCGTTGTCAAGCTGCTGAACGAGCTGCTCAACAAGTACGTGTCATACGAGCCATACAGGCAGTTCGAGCGCCTCACCAAAGACGAGCGCTTCGTGTCCCAGTGGGTCATCCGCGACGGCTACATGTTCGCGCTCCTCAGCGGCTACGTGTACCACGCGAACGACTACTTGGACGAGTTCGTCACCAGAGACAAGCTGGGTTGCGTGACCTACAACCGCTTCAACGCGGAATCCGAGATCACGGTGTCCGAGGCCTGCTTCAACAACCTGTACTACGTCGTGCACAAGTACGAGGACGCGTACTCCTGTCCGGGGCAGTTCGAAGTCACCGCGGCGCCGGTCATCGAGTTCTACTCCGCGGCGGCCCTTCTCACTCTGAGACTACTCGTGAATGATTCAGCAGTCGACGTGCAGCTGAAGGGAGAACCGAAGTACGCCAAAGTCCAGGCGGAGAAGAACAACACGGCGTACTACTTCCAGTTCGAGAAATATGGCGTTCGCTCGGAGGACCTTACGTTGGATCTGGACAGCTTGTAGTAAGTGGTGGTGGACAACATCAACTTCGTGATGAAGACTTACTACTACCTGCAGATGAACAGCTACATCTACGACACCGATAGGTACTCGTACTCCCTGGATCCCCTGGGCAAGGTGCTCAGAGTCTTTTAGCCGTATGAATGACTATTCCGTTATTTCATAATTAGTTTGTATTTTATAAATCAATCTCAGCTTCTTAATTTAAACAGGATTTAAACAGCGGTAAATTCAGTGCTTTATTATTCATTGTAACGCTTTTATTTTGATTTACTATTTCCACACCTTATATGGGTTAAGAGCCTTCTTTTGTTCCATTGGAGCCGGTTTACACGTCTGAGCGCGATTCTCTTTAATCTTCAGAGTTCGCCCCGTATACAGTTGAGTTGTACGAAAGCATTATGGACTACTTTGACAACACCTACAATTTTGCTTCACTCACCTCCTCCTCAGCCATTTAACTTCAAGTTGAACTAATAGTTGACAGTTTGGCCCGTGCGACCAATATACGCACCGTTTTAAACAAACTCCCAATCAATTTTATAGTTGATTTTTGACACAGAAAGATAAAATTTTTATGGTCGATTCGCAAGTGTGTAACAGTTATAGTAGTTCAATGTATCGAAGAGTATTACAATAACATAGTTTAACACAGTTCATATAGACAGTTGAGAAAATAAGTCTAAAGTTAGGTTAATTATTTCAATAACTTGAACCAGAGTTGAGTTCAAGGTCTGGTGTTTATAATTGTATATGTTACTACTATGAAGTACTAAAATATCGCTTCAGCTCATGAAGCAGTTTCACGAATTAGATTCACTAGCAATATAGCAGTTGAAGTAACTTGAATAATCTATTTGGTCGCTTAGCTAATAATCACTTATTGGCATCATACCTGTTACAAATATGATAATTTCAGTTTCAATATGTATGTAAGTTGTTGTTATTGAAATATTGAAAATGTAAAAATTTACTGTTTGAGGTGGAAGAAATAAGTTTGAGTGAATCCATACATGCAAAATATTTACTGATGTTAGATATAAATATTATTAGATTATCACTACCTCACGCCTCTCCAGTTTTTTGTCCGTTTTCAACTGACATCAACTGTATTTTATAAATCAATCTCAGTTTCTTAAGTTAATTTAAACAGGATTTAAACAGCGGTAAATACAGTGCTTTATTATTCATTGTAACGCTTTTATTTTGATTTACTATTTCCACACCTTATATGGGTTAAGAGCCTTCGTTTGTTCCATTGGAGCCGGTTTACACGTCTGAGCGCGATTCTCTTTAATCTTCAGAGCCTTTATTATTCATTTTAATATATTTCAAATTATATGAATTATTTTAGAATAATGTAAGAACAATGTAATGAAAATCGGCTCACTCTTTTGATACATCTAAAAAACATCTATCTATAACAGGGAAAAAATAAAAATTTCAAATCTAATTCAAAAAAGTCGGTCTTTATTCGTTCAGTTACAATGGATACAACTCATATATATACTAGGTACAAATTGCTCATATACATTTCACTTTTTATGTAGATATCTCAACTTATTTGTATATAAGTATAGGCAGACCAAATCTGTAGCTAAGCAAACCAAATTTGTATGTAAACAAGACGCCTTTATTTGGGCTAACCAGCTGATTTCAAGCTTCTTTACCATTTCATGTATTCCACTTCTTAATTTGCCAATGAACTTCCATGAGTCGTCCTCCATTTCCAAAGAGCTAAGTCTCAGGCTATAAGAAGCTGATCAGTCATAGGGTTATTATTATTCCTATACGTCAACTGCAGCCAATACTTGCTAGGCGTAAGTCCAAAACCAGTAGGTTCAACCAGCATCACCAGCTGCACCTATCACTTAAAACAGAACCCAGCCTGTGAAAGTGGTTAACAAAAAGCGCTTTAGTTTCTCTTACAAACTCAAGTAGGAAGTTATTAAGCACTATAAAGTTGAATTTCTTGCTTGTCCTTGTACAGCCATGATTAATACTGTTACTTATTTTGCTCTGAGCAATGTAAAAGAACACAGTGTGCAAAACTTCTTGAGAAAGGAGTATCAAAACAAAATACTCCAGGCCAATGGTGAGAAGATTCTCGAGCTAGATAGAATAAGAACAAGAAAAAGCACTTTCCCAAAAATTGAAGAGGGACTCAAGCAATTCTTTGAAGCTAACGTTTGTTTGAACATTTCAGATCTTAGAATGCAAGCAGAGCTGATTAAATCAAGTCTACCTCCTGATGATAAGGAAAGGAAATTTGAAGCTTCTAACTGTTACTTCTAAAACTTTATGGCACGTTAGAATATTAGCTTTGCCAGTAGACGATCCAGATGCTGTTTGTGCATTCACTAATAATAGTGGGTGGATGACTTACTAAGCGATGCTTCTTTATCTGAAAAACGTAATACTTCCGAATATTAAAGTACATGGAGATATTTGTTTAACACTAGATTACTGTAGTTCTCACAACATTAACAAAATACTATAAAATCACTACTAGAGTAATATTTGATTTGGTGCCAATTAACTGGATAACGTGATTTAAATGCCGAAGAGTTTCTGACAATCATATCCTAGTAATGTCATGTAGTGTACGTGCCTAAAAACACAACTCCACAAAATTAGGTGCTTGACGTCTCAGTAAATGGTCCATTCAAAGCATATTTAAGAGGGATCCATCATAATTATTGTCTTGAATAGCACAGATTAATTTAATATAAAGATGCGCCACTGGGCATAATCGTGCCAGATAAAAAGGTAAAAATTCCAAAACCAAATCGCTAGTTGTGCTGGGAGCACGTAAAGAAAGCTATTTCAATGATAAAACCAAGTGTTATCATCCATGGATTCGAGAAAACTCAGTTGATTCGTTCTAACACAACATAAGAACCATTAAGATTGTATGTGTTGTCTGATGCAGAGAGAATTATGGGGTTTGCTTAAACTACAATTAATAAACGTCAGTGGTAAGAACAACAGCAACAGGAAGTAAATAGAACCTTGTTCCCAATGGATTATAGTGACAGCGCGGATGAATAGATGCTTCAATAAGACATTGACTACTAATATTTCGTGTGGAGTGAAATAATTATTCAGTGTAAAATATTGAATATCATTTTGTAATCACTCCAAATTCGGTTAAATTTATCTTTGGATAGAGTCCGTATAGTTGATAGCGATTATCTTTATAATTTCATATTTTGTATATAAACAATCTATTTTGTATATAAAAATCATCTTTTGTATGTACACAAGAATCAAATGTATATAAACAAGATACATGTTGCATATCTCAATAGATACAAAATTGCTTACATACATTGAGGTTTTCCAATGTATGTAAACGAGTTGTATCCATTGTAACTGAACGAATAAAGACCGTAAGAAGTAAGTTAGTATTTTGTAGATTAAATGAAATTAATATATATAGCTGTTTGATTGTTGATTGCTAGTTTGATTGTATAAGAATCTAAAATGTGTTATACTCTAAAAATTTGATTTGTATTCATAATTAACATTTACATATTTATACTTATACGTTCAATAAATAAGAAATACATCAATTATATAAATTAAAAGTAATATTTTGTAAAGACATGAATACTTTATAATTGATATAGAAATAATTTGGTTAACTAATCCTAAAAAACTATCATTGATAACAATGAATACATAAAATATTGATAAATCTCCATGCAAACACATGATCAACATATTATTCATGTTTACTGTGTGTTGCAATTATATGTTATTAAAGATTTACACTACATTTAATCAAATGAATAATTAATATTCATATTTAACTTGCGAAGTGCTTGCTTCGCTGCTCACCTGTCTATTCAAATTAAATTCATATTTATTGTGTGATTTATTTTTATTTAGTGGCCCTTTACAATATCATACATGATTATTTATGAATTAAATAATCTTATTTCACTCCGAACTAATGGGCCAAGCATTGTGTACGAGTCCTGTGTTGCTGGAGAACATGTCTATAGTTAAACTTAATAACTTGAAAGCTCCACGGAACTCGATGGTGGAAAATAATTTAACCGTTGAAAAAGCGAAAACTGATTTGTATTTTGCTCTGAACGTCAGTGACATCGTTTTCATCATCGTTCTGATTTGTTTTGTATTATATTTAAAATAGTTTATTTGCCATTTAGTTATTTAATTATTTGAATTTATTCAAATTTGAAAGTATTTACCAATATTATTGATTAATAACAAAATGATTCTTAATATTTTGATAAAGAATTAATTTAAAACATAATTTCCTAAATCGTGAAATTTAATAATGTTAAAATTTCTAATTATGAAGGTTTTCAAGTATCATTCATCTGCCAGCTCAAAATTAGTAATTTATTGCAAAATGCACTCAGTAGCAATTAAAATTCTGTTAAAGCAGTATTTTTAACAATATATATTTTCTTAATGTAAAATTCTTGATTAGTTTTTACTCTTCTAATCGTCAACTCCATTTTTAACTCCTAAATACCGTGTAATTTATATTTTAGCAGGTTTATATTGTTTATTATCAAAATCGCAATTAAATACTGATAATTCTTTGAATTTTAAACAACTAAACTTAATTACTCTACTATTAACAAGCAGTAAATTATTCACCAAGTAATTTTCAGAACAAATAAGTTCAGAACTGAAAATTTAAACCAATTTAGCGTTCAAAACGGATACTTTTGAGCTGTGAATTGTTAAACTTTCGGTATAAATTTTCTTAAAAATATCTGGTTTACACATTTTAATTATAATTTCTTTGGCATAAATCTAACCTGAGCCGTGAATATCGCATTCAGTTATAGATATTTTATTTATGATGACTCTTAAGTTAAGCTGTAGTTCACAGTTTTCAAGAGATAGTTCATTTGGCTTAATTAGGTCTAGGTTCACACGCTGATTTGTTAAGTACATTATTAAATTTGCTTTAATTTCGTCAAGTGCTTATAAATCAAAATATTTTGTATTAGTGATAACTATTTTAGTGCTAACGATTTATTTATTTGGAGACCTAGATAGAATGCAATCAATGAAATTTAGTGTGTTCCACTTTCCACGTAAAACACTAATATCACAAATACAGTTTTTAAAGAAAGCTGATTTCTATTTTGACTTTGGAAACTTTAGAATAACCGGATAATTGCTGAAATCGTTAAAATATACATATAAATGATCACAATTGATGTTATATAGAGACAATATATTATTTTTGCAATGTTACTATGTGATAGTAACATATACATTTTCAACTTAAAAGTCATCACTTACATAATTTGTAAATTCACAGTTATCAAATGATAATTCGTCCCATTTTCCTTTTAAGTTACTAAAATTAACTACTTAGTTAGTGATACCCAATTCTTTTAAGTATTAACATTTTAGTTAGTAACAGTTTTGATAATCAAAGATATTATTTAATTCTATATAACAATAAATGTTAACAAACTATGCACATAACATTTATTTAACAGATAAAGTTACATCGTATAAAATAAGTGTACTTATTACACATTAAGAAAACTCTCCAATACATAAACATTATTCAAAAGATAAATGATTAAATTAACCTTGTACATTATATAAATTAATAGAGCAATCATATACTACAATTTCTTGTGATTTTTACAAAATATTCAATTCAAACGGAAAATTGCACTTATTAAGTCCATATACACGTATTTACTTATAACTCGCTTATAAATCATTATAAATATCAATATTTTATTTTTCTTCAAAGTATTACAATTCTAAATAATCATTATTGCTCTGAATTATAAATGACATCACAATATTGAAGTGGATATTTTGTTTAAGTTGCTGAAAATAAAATTAATATTAGAAAGTGACAAATTGACATGTCAGTCATTACCAATGCCATTATAACTCTATTATTATTCAATTTGGAAAATATGTTGGTTGAGATTTCATGTACTAATCCTGTATAAACGAATAGTAAAATAACTAGTATATATTTATTTGGATTGTTGCTGTTGAAAACAAACGAAAATAGCATCATAAATGTCAACATATAATTTCGTCCTTTATAGAGCTTTACGTAACGTACATAATGTTATTTCTAATTTTGAATACTTATATTTATATTATTTAGAATTTAAATATGAAATAGATATTGTGAACAGATTCCAGAAAATTTTTTCACATCATTTCAAATTACTTATCTTATAAATTAAGATATTACAATAAAATATTTAAATGTAATCAGGTAATGGTTAGTTTAATAAATGGAAGTTGATATCTTAAAATAGATTATAATAAATGTAATGAAACATTTTGAACATTGATATGATAAAATAATAAGTTGATATTTGTATCCTATATGAACTACCCTTTTATATAACATATATTATATAACATATAATGAATTGAAAACACAAATTTTGTATGAATTGAATAACAACTTTCAAAATGTCGTGTTTGAACAAGAATTTTAATCCAGTTTCCACATCATAAATGATACCAATACTTATTGCTCTTCTGGACTGCGAGGTTTCTCCTTTCCCAAGAACATTGTATCCAGAGGATTCCGGTCTGTCTATATTCTTCACTTAGTCTGGAATAGAAAAGTGGTTTCGCGTTCTGCTAAATGACGGAATGCTAAACATAAGCGGCTTGAAGTTCCCCGACATCAAAACGACGTTAAACCTGGGCGTGACGAAGATGGACATGATGCTGACCGACATAATCGTGTCCGAGTTCTCCGTGGAAGAGACCGGAGTCATGATGAAGAACGACAACGTGCTGCCGATAGTGCTTTCCGGCGCCAGGTTTGTCCTCAGGTTCAACTGGCGGATTCAGCAGTAGTCCTATCCCTACACCAAAGACGGCGGCACGGGGCAAGTTATAGTTTCCGACACCGACTTCCAGGCGCACTGCACGATCGGCTGCGACTTCGAGGTTTGCCCGAACCACCTGGTGGTGGACATCCTGCACATGGAGCTGCAGATAGGGGTCTTCAAGGTGGTGCTTGAGGGCGGTTCTTCCTGGCTGTACCAGTCCATGTTGGACCTGATTATGGGCGTTCTGCAGCTGGAGCTGGAGAAGCTGATCTCCGGCTTCCTCTCCTCCACCGTTGTCAAGCTGCTGAACGAGCTGCTCAACAAGTACGTGTCATACGAGCCATACAGGCAGTTCGAGCGCCTCACCAAAGACGAGCGCTTCGTGTCCCAGTGGGTCATCCGTGACGGCTACATGTTCGCGCTCCTCAGCGGCTACGTGTACCACGCGAACGACTACTTGGACGAGTTCGTCACCAGAGACAAGCTGGGTTGCGTGACCTACAACCGCTTCAACGCGGAATCCGAGATCACGGTGTCCGAGGCCTGCTTCAACAACCTGTACTACGTCGTGCACAAGTACGAGGACGCGTACTCCTGTCCGGGGCAGTTCGAAGTCACCGCGGCGCCGGTCATCGAGTTCTACTCCGCGGCGGCCCTTCTCACTCTGAGACTACTCGTGAATGATTCAGCAGTCGACGTGCAGCTGAAGGGAGAACCGAAGTACGCCAAAGTCCAGGCGGAGAAGAACAACACGGCGTACTACTTCCAGTTCGAGAAATACGGCGTTCGCTCGGAGGACCTTACGTTGGATCTGGACAGCTTGTAGTAAGTGGTGGTGGACAACATCAACTTCGTGATGAAGACTTACTACTACCTGCAGATGAACAGCTACATCTACGACACCGATAGGTACTCGTACTCCCTGGATCCCCTGGGCAAGGTGCTCAGAGTCTTTTAGCCATATGAATGACTATTCCGTTATTTCATAATTAGTTTGTATTTTATAAATCAATCTCAGCTTCTTAATTTAAACAGGATTTAAACAGCGGTAAATTCAGTGCTTTATTATTCATTGTAACGCTTTTATTTTGATTTACTATTTCCACACCTTATATGGGTTAAGAGCCTTCTTTTGTTCCATTGGAGCCGGTTTACACGTCTGAGCGCGATTCTCTTTAATCTTCAGAGTTCGCCCCGTATACAGTTGAGTTGTACGAAAGCATTATGGACTACTTTGACAACACCTACAATTTTGCTTCACTCACCTCCTCCTCAGCCATTTAACTTCAAGTTGAACTAATAGTTGACAGTTTGGCCCGTGCGACCAATATACGCACCGTTTTAAACAATCTCCCAATCAAATAACTGCTCCAGATTAGAACCAGATTTTACTAGAAATACATTTTAAACGCCCCCTACAGAAGTTTGAGTTCGGACTCCCTCATTTGCTGTTTGGTTCAGGCGCTGAACGCGGGCCAACCGTTCAAAGACGTTGTCAAACAATTAAATATCACCGAAGAACAGCTCAAATTCGTTGTGTGAGGGTTAGTACAATAATTTAGTACAATAATTTAGTACAATAATTTATATTTATAAAACTTTTATAAGTTATAATAGATATTGAATATTTTATATATCATTTTTTTATGAAATTAAATTATCTAACTAGTTTTTAATTGAAAACACTTCCTTTGAGAACGAATAGTGTTCATATATCCATGAATAATAAAATGACTCACTTACCTGTAACTTTATCATCATCATCATCATCATCATCATCATCATCATCATCATAATGGCTCAATTTAATCATTCCATCTTCATCTCATAAATTAATGAACAATATAAAATAAATTAAAACAATACATCACTGATCAATACTCAAGTCCCTCTTTCGACATATTATTATTTTCTGTTATAAGGACTTCACATTTTAAATATTCATTAGATATTTCTTATGAGGCTTCTTCGACATAGTCATCAATATTTGATTTAAATACTTGATTTCGTGACATCTATTAAAAATTAGCTGATTGTTATTGGGTTTAACTGGATAGCTAAAATATGCTCAAACAGAATGATTCATAAAACGACGTTCTAAACTTATTTATAGCTAAATTGCTCAAAGTAACAGGCGGTAACTATTATTATTTATCTTATTCTACATTGATGTACATACAACTTCCCATATGAAGTGAAATGTTTTATATTTATATATACTGATACAATGTTGTTTATAATGATTAAATTGTTCAAGGTAAATATAAATTCGTAAATAATTCGAAATTACAAATGGAATTATTTAGTTTTTCATTAAAAGATTGTAATATGCACTAAGTTCTATATGTAATAAAGTTTCCTCATAGCCCAAAGATGTTTTTGTGTTATTTGATTTATAGAACAATTTAATTTGTAATTGTATTTAATTGTTTGTTTGATTAATTACTTGGATAGAACATCGTTTTTTGGCTTTCTTCAATTCTATATTCTGTACATTATAGACTTATATGTGTAATAAATATAATATTGCTACCTACCATTATCTTTGTATCTTCTTAGATATAATTTACAAAATATTGGTCTTAATTTTTAATATATCTAATTCTGGACTTAAGCTAGGAGTGAACTAATTTACAGTGTTATATATCAATATATATGCTATTATTCTACGCCACATTTTAAATATTACTCAAAATTTATTTTGTTAAATATTGTATTTTGATGAATATTAAGAAATCGTATGGAAAATAATACAGTGATATTTTAGCTAATAGAAACACATATACTGACTAATTTTCAGTCAAATAGAATAGCCATAGATTTGAACAACTCTAAAGTTGAATAATAACCTTCATTTACAACAATATATATTTCATTGTGAAGTGACGTCTAATAACATTATTGTATATTCTATATTGTCCATAGCTCAAATATATGGTCAAAATAATTGCGCCAGTTTATGGTTGGTAATTTGCGTGAGAAACTGTTTCATGTTAATGAAATTATATTTATAATAATTATATAAAATACATCACTTTATTCATATTTCACACTCCAAATGAATTGAAAACTTATAAATTTTAGAATATTATAATAAAAATTGTGGTAAAAGTGTTATATACTAAACTTTAAATTATTTTGAAACATTATATGCTCTTTTAATCTTTTTTAAATCTTAAATAAAATCCATTCACTGCATAACTCAAAAAATATAAAGTTAACATAATAAATTCACAAATTAGTATTATAATATGTTAACAGTGATCAAAACTATTTAATAAAAAATATTTCTATTCTCATTATTTTTATGTAATTGAAAAGTATTGATTATTTGTATATTTTAATTCAATTCTTACTGTATCAATATTAAAATTGCATATTATAATAAAAACTGAAAAGTATAATCGATTCTGATCTCAATATATTAATATGTGATTTATATTTGTTTATTATAACATAATAAAAATATATCATATTTTTTGTGTTTAAGATTCTAAAGATAAAGTTTATAAACACGGATACATTAAAAATTGATAAAAAATTCTATATTCTAAAACAACTTAATTAGTACATGTGTTTAGCAAATAGTTTGAAATAGTTTGAAATCTATATGAAGTGGAATATAATAATATTCATATTATGATGTAATATAACATGTTTATTTGTTTAATTATTTTAAAAACGTGAGAGAATCGGAAAAAGAATTAACATTATGAAAAAGAATTAATATTATGTATAATATTGTATAAGAACAACATTATAAAATGAAATATTAATGAAATTAACATGTCAATACAAATAAAGCCTGTGCAGAAATTTATGCCAATAATTGAGCTATTAGCAGTTAATGATTTATCCTGGCCTTACGCCAAGCTGTTACAGCTGGATTTGAGCCTTTCATAATAACCCCTTTTCACTCCAGGGTACTTTTTTAGTTCTATCCAAGTGATTAATTATTGATATTATTGATAATTATTGCATATTATTACTATTCTAGCTAACTCATGGTTACATACTCATGGCAACAACAAAACAAAAGAATACGTAACGATTTTAATTAAACATCTATTGTTTGGTTTTCAGTTCAATTTAAGGTTTGTTAACTATAAATGGAGGTCACTTTTGACACTAAGTTATTACATTTAGAATAATCTGATATAACTATTCATATATGAACTTCATAATATGAATATACTAATAGTTTTAATATTAAAAGCAACATCATGATTCTTCAACTAAAACGATATCGCTAACATCAAATAATAACCGAACGTTCGCACTCAGAGTTTTCCAATGTGTTATAATTTTCAACTAGAGAATTATGAGGGACTCTAAAACAATTTAATTTTATCACTATTGATAGGTTATCAATAGGCTTCTGATTCACACACATACTCTATCCCACATTGGAGTGAAGTTTGAATTGATTTTTGATTGGTTTAAAAATTTGAAGGTTCGTTAAAATTATTTAAACTATACAAGTATAAAATCATAAGTGAATACACTTTTGTTAACTTAGTTATTCCTTTTTGAATAATCTGATATTACAATATATAAATCTTAATATAAATATATGAATTAATAATATTTTAAGTATTTCATACAGTTATGGGAGGTGGAATTGCTTTTTCTTGTTTACTATGTGAGTAATTATATATTAAAATATTTTGCCACTTCTAATGCGGATGACAAATTCCAATAAATAATCTCAAGTTGGAGATTATTCATGAACTACTCATTAACACAAGAGGGCCAAAAATATGATTTCGATCGTATTAGACCATAATCGACTATTCAAAGTCGGTATTTAATATTCCAAAAAGGAAAAATAGAAATTACCACATGCAATAAAAGGACGGCAATGACAAAAATAAACGCGGTAGAAGATGTTTAGGGAAGGTCAACTAATTCACTTAACAAGCTTAGGCAGTTCTGAAGCGTTTGTATTCTCTTCATTTCTGGGTCCAACGGATGAATTCATAAAATATTGTACCAATCTGAACTAGTTATATCACTTGTTTAAGATGTCCCTGTGTAATTTCTACGTTTTAGTCAACAAAACTAATTTATGAAAGATTTTATCTCGAAAATATATGGTAGTTAAGCCTGATTGGAGAAAAGAATAAGAGGATCCAATGATTGGTATACGGACGCAATATGTAATTTATAACTAGTAGCGCAAGCACTGGACCTGCAGAGGACCTCGTTGTTCATCTTCAACTGGGTCAATCTGAACGATTTTAGGTATTTCTTAATCACGAAAAACAATGGAGGACTTTTTCTTTCAATCTCAACCGGGAGCTCAAGATGAAGTATTGGTACTTCGCTTAATTAGAATTATAATTCAGGTAGTTACAGTCGCTTTCATTCTCAATATTCAAATAATGAATGCATTTTTGTTTCTTGAAGAATGGAATCAAGTGGGTTAGTCGGGCCCAGCATTAAATAATATAGTGATGCTACTCTAAAACAACAGTTATTTTACTTATGATCTTCCACTTCCATTTCATAATGAGAAATCAATTTTCTTGATTGTTAAATTATACAACGTTAGGTAAAGTTGAAACTTATTATTGAAGTATATACAGAGTTATATACGTTAATTATTGTAGCACAGCTATCCAAGGCTCAACCAGGCCTTGATGTGATTGAAGCACTTTACAAATCAATAGTAAATAGAGTTAATGAGTGTATTGATGAGGAGGGAGAACACACTCATTATTGAGCCGGGCAGTGATATAAGTAAGATTCAAATAATAAACTTCATTCTTCTTCCTAATTCAAAAAAGCATTTCGAGGGCCCACCACTGTATCTACCCCTTTCATACTATATCGTTTGCATAGTTAAAATAGTCGAAAGCTTATTGTTTATCTTATTATAAAGCTATTTTTAACTCATCTAGTGTTTCAAATTTTTTGTTGTTTCTAGTTTTAAAATATAGTTCAACTTAAATAGTTTCATTGTAAAATTCTTAGCCATTAAAGTTGTGTAAAAAATGTACTTCAAATGTTGGATTTTTAATGTTAAATGTTTCAGATTTTCCTATAAATACTATACAATTATATATGGAGTCTTTTAGCTTAGCTTTTCCGATATATACTCCACTATCAACTACAATGTTTGTTAGAACATTTGCGGTTGGAAAATTTAGTTTTCTTCCATTCTACAATCCATGTACAACTGGACCTGAAAATATCATCATATTTGTGGATTGAAAAATAAAATGAATATTTTTAATATATAATATATAATCAATTAATTATGAGATTTGAAAACACTTTGAAAACACTTTTGATATATTAAGTAATAATTGACTTTAACTATAATATTGAAAGAGTTTTAACAGTAGGTCAACTTCTTACTTGATTTTTTAGATAAGTGACTTAAACATTAATGTTTGCCATTGATAAACTACAAAATGAGACGAAACCGGCTCACAACTGGAGAAATTGATGTTGTAAAAATGGCTCACTTATCTAACTAGTTTTTAATTGAAAACACTTCCTTTGAGAACGAATAGTGTTCATATATCCATGAATAATAAAATGACTCACTTACCTGTAACTTTATCATCATCATCATCATCATCATCATCATCATCATCATCATAATGGCTCAATTTAATCATTCCATCTTCATCTCATAAATCATGACAATCCACAAATCCAAACTTTGTTACACATAACGTTGCCTCAATGTTAATATAGTACGAGAAATTAATAATTCGATCGAAATAAAGATATAAAGTAAATAAAGTTTCAAAAGCCGTTTCAAAAACATCACGAAAACTGGTCGACCACGTCTGCTCCGTTCATGTAAACGCCCACTCCGCAAATTAGCGTGAACAGAACAATTCCGATAATTCCGGATACTTTCCTGAATTTAGTGATAATTCCATTACCAGCATCCACTATGTTTTACTCTACAGTCACTGATGACGCATCCTCAGCTTACACTTCAAGCAATTCAGTTATTAATTCTTTTGTTGAAACATTTTCATTTTGTGAAGTGGAATCTTTTCTCTTAATCATGGAATTGGATCTAATTTTTTCCACACCACCATCTGAAACGGAAATAGATAATTCCTGGGGCCTTATAAGAGAAATGATACTCTGATTCTAATCAACATCTTATGATTCTAATTCAGCCAGCAAATCATTATTTAGCTGAAGTTTAGAAGTTGCTGGCTACAAATCGTGTGAAACTGAATTTCTCTTTACAATGGAGTTGGACCTTATTTTCTCGACCCCGTCTTCCGAAACTGAAATAGAAAGCGCGCGCGGTCTCAAGAAAGAAATGGTGCGCGGAGGCTAGTTCGCGTCAACGGGGGCTTCAACTGCCGGCCCGAACTTGTTAGAAAGTGTTCTCACGCGCTGGATTGTAGCATCTGAAATCGTGGGACTCACCATCGAAAGGACGCCGACCAGGACTGGATCGACGGTTACTTCACCAGCTTGCAAGTGGTCCATGTGGATGTTCTCCTTCTTCACTTTTGGATATTAAACGATTAAACAGATCGGAACGGCAAAGTATATTATTACTCCTGTTAATGCTGAGAAAAACCCAAAAATAGTCACAATGGACTCTAGAACCATTGACAAAGCCATAGTAATGGACACAAAAACGATCGCAACTATTACTTAAATTCTATAACCCTACTTTGTTTCAGGATCTTTTTTGCACATACCAACAATAGAAATCTTAATGGGATAAAGCACTAGTGGGTATGATATTACTGTTACAAAGGCGTAAACTAAGGAAAGAATATCTACCCAGATCCACTTACAAGGAGCGAATGCTGTTAAAATGTTGTCCTTGATATCTTCGCCGAACATGGCAGCTCCCATGAACCCAACAAGTGAATACAAAATGAGGGCCAAAATAACAGCTATAATAAGTGAGATGTGAACTACTCTCTTCCTCAGAACTGGAGGGCCCTGAAGTTCACGCACCATCGTTGGAATGGTCGTGTGCACGGTGAAATTGCCTTACAATGATGGGATGTACATCAAAAAGTAAAGAAACGCGGTAATTGGAGAAACATTCGGAAACGCGTTCAAGTTGTATTTAATTGGAGACGAACCGTCAGCAGGAACACACAACTGTTTCGAGCCGACGTGAATGAAGAAATAAACTATAATGGATAGCGCGAAGGTGAAAATGGCTACACCGGAGATAGCTGCAACCTTTGACAGCTATTTGAGCGACTTGAGCAGCGTCAACGGGAATATAACGCAAAAAGACAGAATCGCCTTCACCGCGTACTTATTCGCATCGAACCCAATCACATTCTTGATAAACATCATTATCAAAGATGAGCTAATGAGAATATATGCAGTTACAATTCCAAAATAGGAAATAATAATCGATATTTCCAATACCATTGAAAGCTTCTTAGATACAGCTTTCTCCGTGAGCTCTCTGTATGATCGAGCCTGAGTGTAATGCGAAATATCAACAAAAAACTTGTACATGTAGATATCGAAGATAACTGTAAAAGCAATTGCTATCAGGGCTATTACCCAGCCCAACTTAGCTATAATGAAGGAAATAGACAACAATGACGCACCGAGCATCTGAGATAATAATGTAATTGATATCTGACCAGTTTGTTTTCGCTCTGACATAATTTGAAGTGATGATAACATTAACACATTCGCCTCATAGAGACTGTTTCATTTTTGAGGAAATTATCATTTAGCGATGATACTGCTATTATAAATAGTCATATTACATAAGGAGGGTGCTTTGTAATATTTTAGAGGGTCAAAAATCAATATTTTAATGATATTTTTACCTATTTTCATTAGAGGAGTGTATTATGAATTTATAAAATTAATAATTACATATTTTAATGAATAAAAATTAATACCATCTTCAATTTATGACTCATAAATGAAAGGGTGTGGAATCTTTTTCCACCCTGGCGTATATAGTAATATAGATATATAATTTTCCACTCACAAATGGGTAACATAGTTTGTAAGATGCTTCTAAAAGCGGCATGCAATGTGTTAACTCACAATTTTATGACTGGACAAATTTTTAGCACATTATTTATTAAACACTAAATCTGGTAGTGTAATTTAAAGGTGTGAGATTAATATTTAAAATATTTTAAACTTAAGAAAAGGATCCTAGTTTTGCTTTTTAATTACATTCGAATATTGTAGTGTTTTCTTATTGTTTGGTTAAAAAGAAAGGAAACACTGACAAATAATGCATACAATAAGTAATTTTATTAAAAATATGTTTTTACTCTTTTATTTTATTTAACAACGACGAGCCAGTAGGAATTCACTATAACCGTACAACCACTATTAACAATAGCTTACTTTTGACAAAAAATGACAATAAGACAATAATTGTCATTAACTTTTTAAAAATAGAAAATTAGTAATTAGATCATGGATTTTGATACAAATTAATGGCTATTTTTGCCATTTTTCTTCAATGGAGTGGTGTAAAATTGAACGCGATATTTAATTTTTTATGTATATAAGTGTAAATATAATATTTAAAATATTCAACTTTAATCTTTTCTTTTGGTCTGATTTATCTATAACACTATATCAATAACAGATATATATACTACAATTTTAGGAGGCTATTCAGAGTGACAATCCTAGATATATTTATATATAGAAATACTAAATTATCTTTAAAAAGTTGTTATATAAATATTTTGAAAAGATTACAAGTTATGTGTGTTATATTATATTTATATCTGAAATAATATATATTCTGCTCACTAGCATATTTCCACGCAGCTTAATTGTTCAAGTTAGGAAACTGCTCCATTTAGTAACTAAGAGGCGATTTCAAGTTAACTATTCGAATTTAATCTAGATTAAAATCGGTTCTTGTGGGAATAGATACTATATTAGAGGTTAACATATTAACAAATGTTGTATTCTCATCATCATAAATCATTATTACTCCACCTGCTGCAAGTGGAAATGTTTCAAGATGAGTAGTACTAAAAATCAATTGTGTTTCATAGTTATCATTTAGTTTCATTAGTCTAAATTGCACAACATCTTAATCATCGCAGAGAGAATATAGCTCTGGAGAATATACTAAATATATAATCTAAAATAAATCATTGTAAATTGATGCGCTGAAGTAGATTTTTACCAGATTTCTTGCAAATAGTACGAAACCATACAATACCTCGCTGTGAGGTGAGCCTTTTTACTATAAGGGGATTCACATTTTCAACCCTTATAAGTGTTATTTGAAGATTTTTACCTTTGTCACTCGCTTACAAGAGCATCCCCTTGTACGCTTGTTGACCTACCTTGAGAGCGAGGTAATGTAGTAAATGGTAAAAGGTGTTACCGGTTAGGTTTAACATTTTAGTATCTTAACAGACTAAACTATCTTAACCAAATTAAATGATGGAATTTCAAATATATATTTATAGTAACATAATCTCCTTTCACACCTCTCCAGTTCATAGTTAATTTCAGTGAAGCTTGAATATTATTATGATTGAATATTATTAATATTAGAATTAAGGCGAAATGTTAGTTTAAGTTATCTATTTAACTCATTTTCTAAGGCTTTGATTTTGTAAGTATTTTACAAACTCTACGATTCTTTAATATTCTTTACGTAATTTAATAATTTTAAATACAATATAAATTATATTAAATACATTAATTGTTGGTTTAAAAGAGAATTCGATAAATATAGTTCATTTTTAGGCGAGAGCGCATGTAGAAAGTGAGACTTTAATAGTGTCATGATTTCAAAAAATCTATTACACTATAAAATTCATTCTTCCTCTTCATTAGCAGATTCATATAAAGCGCTTACGCCGCCAACTGTAGAGACATCTAATTCTAACTCTAATTCAACATTGAACATAGAAGAACTTCTTACACGTTTCATATGATAGATTGGGGTATCCATCATGTTATCTGGATACTTCATAACCAGTTAACTCATACTATCCAATTCGCTATAGTCATTATTTTGACATAGTCTTCTCATGCATTTCCAAAAACTCATTCTTGAAGTGGTATATATTATAATAACACGTATTATCAGTAATTAAGTAATAAAATACAAAAGATGGGACATAATTTGATTTGAAATTACATTTAAAATATTATTAATATTTGTAAAATATACTCCGTACGTATATTTATAATAATGACATACAATGATTGATTGAAGAATGATTGGTAGATTGTTATTGAATAACTTTGTACTTGTATCACAAAGTTTGTGTTCCGACATGGTAGCTCATCATTAACATATACATATGTATAATGTTTTGGATTTTGGATTTTGGATAGAATTACTTAAAAGAGAGTTAGAGTGAGACAATAAGCAGTTAAACCTGTATTTACACAACTTTTCGATTCTAACTTTAAGTGAACCTATTTGATAAACGTTTATTAAGTGTTAAACTGTTTATTTAAAGTTAGTTAATGACAGTTTATAATATTTGAAATTTATTGAATTCATTATGTCTTTTGTGCCAGTTTAAATACACTTCCACTCCACTAGAAAATGATAGAAATACTGAACATAGCCGTACTCGGAATAGAAACACAAGAAAGCTTCTCAAATAGTACAAACGACGTAATTATTTATGATAAAATAAACAAGTCTTAAATATTGTACATAGCCGTAATAATATTTGTAATACTAATTGCCTTTGCAAGAAATATATACTGGATCAGACTAATGTAATTAAATAAGAAGATAACTGTGTACAATTAAAACACAGAGATAGATACTTACTGATTTTGTTATTATTTTCATTGACTATTTAATTATATTATATTTATTTAATGAACGATAGTTAGAGCTGAAGTGACATTGTTGAAATACCAGCTTTGTTTAGTGTGATCGATGATGGATTCATTCGGTTGCGCTTCTCGTTCCTCCGCATCCCACTTCCTGATGCGGCTCGGCCAAATCGGTTGCGGAAGGTAAAATCCCCTAAGGGCATGCCATTGGATATGATTAGGTGAGTCATTTTACTAATTAATAAATTAATAAAGATGTGTTGTCAAAAAAGCGAGGTTACAAACTATTGAACATAATATCTATTGGGATCTAACAATATCTAAATCTCAATAAAGCGTTCACGGCCGTGAACTTTCTAAACGTAAAAATAATAATTGTTCTGTTTGCAGTTTTAACAGTTTAAGTGTGTAAGTGCAAATAAACAGTTTATGAACGATTAACTTTTAAAACGTAAACGCGCACATTACGCGTTACACACTTCCACTCCAATGATTGAAATGCTTAACATAGCCGTGCTCGGAATGGAAACAATATCAAATTATACTAGCACTAATAAAGAGAATGAATAAATAAATAACCAAATGTGGTACATAGCGGCAGTAATCGCAGTGATTATAATCGCATTCGCCAGAAATATATACTGGATTAGACTCATGCGGATAAACAAGAAGATAACGGTGTACAATTAAAACACGGAGATAGATACTTACTGATTTTTGTTTTACTTACACATACTTTATAATCTATAATATTTATGTTGTTATTATTATATATTTTGTATAATTTGTCATCTATATGGATATATAACAATTTATTATTTAACTCACTCCAAAATGGGTTAAACATCATGTTTAACTACTGATAATAATACTTTTGAGTAAACTCTCATTAAATGTCCTTATAATAGCATTGCGTGTAATATTTACGAATCATACGATATTTACTACGAATACTACGAAAATAACTACTAAAACTAAATACAAAATAATATCAAACAGCGGAATTAATTAACATAACAACCCAACTTTTAATATTATAATGCATAGTTAAGTTAAAATTGTGATAATTCCAATAATCAGTAATTAGAGAATTTTAGCTAGTAATACTTAAATAATTGTGTTTAATTAATTCAAAACGAAATTAGTAATGTATAACTTGTGGAAGATACATAACCATGAGATTTTATATCTATTAAATATGTGTCTGATATATGTAGTAATTTCAAAAGAAATTGAAGTAATTGAAGTGTTAAAATATTTTGTATATTAAACAATTAATACTGCAAATATTTCGCTCCACAATTAAAAATGAGTAGTTTTGATTAAAATGTAGAAGAGTTATAAAAGATTCTGGACATTCTTGAAACTCAAGAATTAACTGATGAACAAGCTCAAAAATACATTTAAAAAGCTGAAAATCTTAAGTAAAAATGCGCTTTACTATTAGCAGATGAGAAAAATGAAATAGTAAAAATCGCCAGAGCAAATGATATTAATCCTGACGAACTTGGCTTATGAAACTTTTTTAAGTATATATTGGTTATATAATGTTTTAAGACCATGTAAATGGATCTGAGTTGATATATTATCAATTATTTACGCGTTCGTCGTTATCATAGCATATCCACTAGTTATTTATCAAATAAAGATCTCAATCGTTGGAATGTGCAAGAAAGACCCGAACACCAAATAAGGATACCGCATTCAAGTCCTAGTCGCGTTCATCTTCATAGTGCTGTCCATGGCCCTGGCTATGGTTTTAGAATCAATAGTTGCCATCTTTGGTTTATTTTCGTCTTTAACTGGCATTATCTTCTACTTCGTGGTTCCGATCTGTTTAATCGTTTAGTATCCAAAAGTGAAGAAGGAGAACATCCACATGGACCATTTATAAGCCGGAGAGGTAACCGTCGATCCAGTCCTGGTCGGCGTCCTTTCAATGGTGAGCCCAACGATCTCAGACGCTACAATCCAGCGCGTGAGAACTCTTTCTAACAAGATGTTCGGACCGGCTGTAGAAGCTCCCGTCGACGCGAACTAGCCACAACGTACATTATCATATCTTAGACCAAGGGCTTTATCTATTTCGGTTTCGGAAGACGGGGTCGAGAAAATAAGGTCCAACTCCATTGTTAAGAGGAACTCAGTTTCGCACGATCTCTAACCCGCGATCTCCAAGCACGAACAAGCAACCGAATTACTCGCCGAACTTGAAGCAGAAGAGGCTTCAACCGTGACCGTTGAAGAAAACGTAATCGAGGCCGGAACCGGAGAAGTAACCAAGGCCCGCAAGGCAGCAGGTATTTGCGCGATCGTCTTCTTCGGACTCATTTGCGCAGTTGGTGTTTACAAGGCCATATAATACCAATTTGAAAGCTGTACATGAACATATTCACCCCATCTAGCAGACCTGGGAAACGATAATGATAAAAGCGAAAAAGAACATATCAAATAATTCGTTTTCCAACATAACAAATGAAATAGTGTAGTCTCACATCATAACTAATACATAAAATACTAAAAGAAAGGACTTACAAAAGCCTTTAACAACCTCCTTATTGGTAAATAACAACAGCTTATAGGGACTTCATTCACTGGATAACAAAATCTCAACAGCTCCACAAAGTAGCGAGTGACAACTGATCAAAATGCGCACTAGCCACAACGCACATTATCATATCTGAGACCAAGAGCTTTGTCTATTTCAGTTTCTGAAGGAGGTGTTGAAAAAATACGTACCAGTTCAATAACAAAAAGAAGAGAATCAAGTTCTGCACTTCACGATGACCCACATCCAGAAACTATTCAAAAAAGGTAAATTCATTGAATAATCTGGCGATAATATTTGTAATAATTAGATATAAATGAATAACTAATTATATATCCCACTCACTTAACTTTCGTTTATACTAGTTCGGTCTTCTGTACAGGAACTGTAAGTTCACGCGAATGATCATTAGTTTTAGACACACCTATGTACGTTAGGCGCACCTCCGCAGCCAAGGCAACCAACGACTCGGGTACAAGCATCCAGGGGGCGTAACGCGGCTGCTTCGTGCAAGCCGATCTATACGGGAATCCACCTGCGTCGTACCATCTGCGTTTCTAAGGAAGCAATGGAGCGGTTGCCGCTTTCCAATCCTGAAGGCTCGTTGATGGCATGCCCTTAGCCATACTGATCCTCGACGATGCCAGCTCAGCACTTTGAATCGGGGGATTTTACCTTCCGCAACCGATTTGGCCGAGCCGCATCTCAGGAAGTGGGATGCGGAGGAACGAGAAGCGCAACCGAATGAATCCATCATCGATCACACTAAACAAAGCTGGTATTTCAGCAATGCCTCTTCAGCTCTAACGTCGAAACGCCAAGCCTAATCGTTCCAGAGGAGTGGATTGGTTGTCCCAAATCCTGGTGGGAACGAGAAGCGCAACCGAATGAATCCATCATCGATCACACTAAACAAAGCTGGTATTTCAGCAATGCCTCTTCAGCTCTAACGTCGAAACGCCAAGCCTAATCGTTATATAATTATTGTAAAAAGGTAAATTCATTGAATAATATTAAAATAGGAAATTAATTATCAATTGTGTAAACAAATAAGAATTTCCACATTTTTATCAATACAAATATGGTGCAATAATCAAATATTTTAGCTGAAGTAAATAATAATTATAATTTTGCCCTTTTTGGAATTTTAGACAATTAGTAGCTACTTGATTCAATTATAAATATATCGCTTGTATTTTAAGTAAATTAAGCTGCTTTGATATGTATTTAATGCGACTTAAAAATATAAAGTTCACAACTGATATTTATTTCTTTCGGATTTAATATTTCTGGAATTATTTATAATGCAGGATCAAAGGTTACAATATTTAACGCTATAGTGTAGTAAAGGATACAAAGCATTTATTCTAGTAGTATTATATTCAAATGCGTTTAGAATATTGATAATTTAACATTGAATAATTTGAAAATTTTAGGATACTAATATGAAGGTAGTGCTTCATATTTGATTTCATTTTCGTTAACACCTATAAATATTATATTAATATATTAAGTTAATGTTTGTACAAATTAATACAAAGTATCTGAAAACGTAGATCAAATGAATATTATTGGGAATTTTAGCTCTAACTGTTATTAAATATGTGACAATACTTAACTTTATATTTACGGGCTGTGCTTAGATGAATTAATAAATGGCGAGATCTCAAAAGATGGTAGATATTTGTGCATAGATCCATTTATTTATACTGGCGAATAATGTGAATGTAAAAACGGTTACATATTGAATAATACAACTTGTATTAGTATTTTAAATAACTTATTACAATTGAATTAAATGTAAGATAACATTTCATTAATAGAGAATATGAATGGATAATTAAATTCCTAATACCAATAACTTAAAAACAATATTATAATAAATTCTTCTAATTTAGAGTAATATATAATCAACAACATTTCATCTCTTTTAAATATTAATAATACAACATTGCTTTAGAACTTAATCAATAAAACGCAATTATTAGAACAATATCTTGTTACAAATGTTTCAAGTATTTAACAGAGTATTTAAGTATTGTCTGAAAGTGTGCTGAACAATATTACCACAATATAAAATGATATTCTGCTGCAGAAAGTATCAACTGATTAAAAATTTTATCAATAAAATTAAATTAATGATCAAATATAATAGTAACTTAAAAATCAACAAATATAAAGTTAATATGAAAATGATTTCATTCATGTTTTCTAAACTAGTAAAAGCTAATATGTATTTACGCAATACAATGTCAGTTCAACTACTCACACTATATCAAACGAAAGTTATGTTAACGGTTATGCATTTAATGAAATTATCTAAAATTCGTATATTAACGTGAACGAATTACCACAGAATTCTGTTTTATTCAGAGATTAAATTAAATATGTAAATATTAAAATATTATTAGGAAATATCAATGTAAGGTCAAAGGCCATAATATCATTAAATAATTAAATAAGTGTCATAAGAATGTCAGTTTAATCTTAAATGGAATTTGGACTTACCACAATGATGTCATGTAGTATATTGTAAACTATTTCAAAAAGTAGTATTATTCACAATTTACAGCTTAATTTGTCTTTTAGTTAAAATTCTACTGGAAATATTAATCTAATTGGTGCAATATAAGGGGACATTAATATTAGAGGTTATCAAATCATTGGAAGCTATTTCAGTTAGAATACTATCAGCTTGGCTGTGTATCAAAGTAATAATAGTAACATATATATTAAATATTTGATTGTAAATTTGCTTCATTTCACATCTGGCAATTTATCTTCTTTAATAATATCAATCACAAATTAAACATATTTGCGTTTATAAAGTATTCAAGTGTAAGTTGGAAATAGCGCTTTATTCAATAATGTAACTCAGATGACTTCAAACAACAGTGTAAAAATATCAACAGGGGCTCTTATACATATTTTAAATAATTCAATTTGTGAGAGTAAAGATTTGTCAATAGAGTCGTTTGATGTATGGGTCACGTAATCTTATGTCTTTGGTTCTGGGAAAGTGTGCGCTATAATAAGCAACTTTAGCAAACTAAACATATCTTAAGTCGTTTTAAATGTCACAGTATATTCACAATATAGTGAAAATATTTTTTCACAATTTGGAATATTCGGCTTAGTGCAGTCAGGTACTCTCTAAATAGATAATTTAAAGCATATTTATACATCTTTCAATGGTACGTTTAATTATCACGGCTTAATTGGCAACTTATCAAATGATTATGCTTCAATTAATAATGTTATAATATATTCCTTTATTAACACGACTGGTACTTGCAATGCGGCTCTAATTGGATATCAAAGAAGTTAAAACTGGTCTGTTTCAAATATATTTGTGAATAATTCTGTAATAATTGGAACTAACTTTTCTGGGATAATATGTGCACATACATTTAATAAGGGATTATTATCGAATATATTAATAACATTATGTGATATTTAAGCCAATAGCAGCGGACATAGTTATTCTGGGGGAGTTTTAGGGTATATATTCAGTTCACTAACAACTAATACAAGTATTTATATAGAAAATACTAAATTATACAGTAATAATATTTCATCAACTGCCAGCAATGAAACTAGCTATGACACACATTCTGGGGCTATTACTGCTGAACAAAAACGAGAGACAATAATACATATAATAAATGCAAAAATAGAATAATGTATTTTAGTAGCAAATTCAGCTTGTCGCAAAGCTTTTTCCGGAGGTTACATAGGACTCACTTATGGTTAAGTTTTCTTAAATAATTCTTAAATATTATTTAGTAGTCTGCAAGCAATGGCCAGTAATAACAGTATTGCTGGAAGTGTTTTTGCAATGATAAACTCGAACTTTTCTCAAATAATATAGAATTCACTTGTTAATAATATTAATGTCACGTCTAACTCGTTAAATACTTCATATACTGGAGGATTCATTGCTTATACTAATTCTACGTAAGTTATAGCAATCGTTAATTCAACTTTGGAAAATTATATTTCTCAAAGTACAGGGTTGATGGTATTTGACTATATGATTATAAATATTGAGGGTGACGTTTAAATATCTCAAATATAGTTAAATAGTTGTTACTCTGCAGGTTCAAATATACTCAATGGAATACAGATAAATAGTTGTTAGTTAGTTACAATAACAACTTAAGATGGCTGTTTACCATCGAATTGAATGATGATATTTATCATATTTAGTGAGATATATATTATTTATATATGCATTATATTTTCCGGTTTTATATGTAGGAACAAATTCAATATCTGTGAAAAACTTACTCGTCTTAAAGAAGTATCATTCATAAGAACGGATAAACTGAACTCGTGTTTATTATTTTAGCACTCTTATTCTTATTCGTTATGAAAACATTTAATCATATTATTGATTTTCAAGTATTTTCTATTAATCTCATTTATAAATACATATTTTCAAACTTAAGATCAGCTGAGTGGACAAAAGCTGGAGCTCACTGGACAAAATAGATTGATTTATTGACTTATTCCAAAATATTTGAAACATTAAACACATTTTACAATCTCCACTATATTACACAAATATTTCATTCATGATTATATTTTATGAGCTTACACTTATGATATGTGTTGATTACTGAAAATAATAATTTTTATCTTTTAAATAGATTTTTGAACAGATCTTTATGATTTCCTCAATGATGTACAATTTCTCTCATTACTCCTAAAGAATATCGCATTTTAGGCTATATTTTAAGAGACTAATTAGCACTTACCAATTTTGTTCTGTTGAACCTGCCACATTCAACGTATTCGCTGTTTGCATTTTCGCTTTGGTTTTGGTTCCACAAGTTGAAAATATCTATCTATTTTACTTTAGTTTTCAAAGTATTAATATATTAAAAGTTAATAAAAGGGTGTTGTTGATTAGATTTATCACAGCAATGATGTGTGTATCATCGTCATTGTCATTACATGAATGAGTAATGTTATCATTTCTGTTGAGTTATGAAAGTATAATTGCTCACTAAAAATTAATCAATTATTTATTATAATTAGGATTTAATAATGTTACAAATATTGAGGTTTGATAACTCAACATCAAACCTCATCTTTTGTGTTGATCATTTTGTCTACGGTCATCGCTTTTACTGAAACAATCTTATTAAATATTGAGTTGTAGATATTGTGATATGATGTATTATAAATATACATTTCACAAATTAAAATATTGTAAACAAATAGTTAATTATCTAAATAATAGTTATATTTATTTGTTATTATATTAAAAATATTGTGTTATTATATTAAAAAATTATGAGATGAAGACGGAATGATTAAAATGAACCTTAGTATTGTTGTTACTGCTATAGTTAAGTGAGTCGTCTTATTAACATATTGTTATAATATTAAATTGATTATTATATTGCCTTAGACCATTATTAAAATATAACAAGCGAAAAATATCAACACATATGCAAAAAATACTGTCAAAAGATGGTAAAATATTAACCTCTACCTAATAATCATCTCTAGCGATCAATTTACTTCTTCAAATGTTTGCAAATACTTTTAGTGAAACATAGTTCCACACAATCATGGTCTTTCACGGTGTCTGTTCAGATAACAGTTATTAGGTCAATAAAACAGCTACATAGCTCCTCACATGAAATTTTGGCTGGAGTTTCCTTACGTATTTGTTTCCACCTTGGTTTTGTTTGCTGAGGTATGTCTAGTCCATTGGTATTTTAACGCACATGAATGAGATATTGTTGCACCTAGATTTCATATCATCGTATTTGCATCTATTTAAGGAATTGAACAGTTTTCCTTAATTGTTCCAATCGAAGTAGTTGCTTTGTGTTTTCAGAGTTTTTGGTTAGCTTTTAGACTGCGTCTACTTGGTTACCAGAGTGTATCTTTCAGTTTCTCTTGTACACATCATTGTTTTTATTTTTTGTTTGCGATAGATGCATATATTCATTTCATATAATTTGATAAAATAGTGCGCATTTTGATCAGTTGTCACTCGCTACTTTGTGGAGCTGTTGAGATTTTGTTATCCAGTGAATGAAGTCCCTATAAGCTGTTGTTATTTACCAATAAGGAGGTTGTTAAAGGCTTTTGTAAGTCCTTTCTTTTAGTATTTTATGTATTAGTTATGATGTGAGACTACACTATTTCATTTGTTATGTTGGAAAACGAATTATTTGATATGTTCTTTTTCGCTTTTATCATTATCGTTTCCCAGGTCTGCTAGATGGGGTGAATATGTTCATGTACAGCTTTCAAATTGGTATTATATGGCCTTGTAAACACCAACGGCGCAAATGAGTCCGAAGAAGACGATCGCGCAAATACCTGCTGCCTTGCGGGCCTTGGTTACTTCTCCGGTTCCGGCCTCGATTACGTTTTCTTCAACGGTCACGGTTGAAGCCTCTTCTGCTTCAAGTTCGGCGAGTAATTCGGTTGCTTGTTCGTGCTTGGAGATCGCGGGTTAGAGATCGTGCGAAACTGAGTTCCTCTTAACAATGGAGTTGGACCTTATTTTCTCGACCCCGTCTTCCGAAACCGAAATAGATAAAGCCCTTGGTCTAAGATATGATAATGTACGTTGTGGCTAGTTCGCGTCGACGGGAGCTTCTACAGCCGGTCCGAACATCTTGTTGGAAAGAGTTCTCACGCGCTATATTGTGGCATCTGAGATCGTGGGACTCACCATCGAAAGGACGCCGACCAGGACCGGGTCGACGGTTACTTCACCGGCTTATAAATGGTCCATGTGGATGTTCTCCTTCTTCACTTTTGGATACTAAACGATTAAACAGATCGGAACCACGAAGTAGAAGATAATGCCAGTTAAAGACGAAAATAAACCAAAGATGGCAACTATTGATTCTAAAACCATAGCCAGGGCCATGGACAGCACTATGAAGATGAACGCGACTAGGACTTGAATGCGGTATCCTTATTTGGTGTTCGGGTCTTTCTTGCACATTCCAACGATTGAGATCTTTATTTGATAAATAACTAGTGGATATGCTATGATAACGACGAACGCGTAAATAATTGATAATATATCAACTCAGATCCATTTACATGGTCTTAAAACATTATATAACCAATATATACTTAAAAAAGTTTCATAAGCCAAGTTCGTCAGGATTAATATCATTTGCTCTGGCGATTTTTACTATTTCATTTTTCTCATCTGCTAATAGTAAAGCGCATTTATAATGTTGTGATCATTCACAACAGAGTATTAGTAGTCGCCATTACAATTATAATTATGACACTTAGTATATTATCATCTATTATATTAATATAGAGAGCTATATATTCATCTGGCGATAATATTTGTAATAATTAGATATAAATGAATAACTAATTATATAATTATTGTAAAAAGGTAAATTCATTGAATAATATTAAAATAGGAAATTAATTATCAATTGTGTAAACAAATAAGAATTTCCACATTTTTATCAATACAAATATGGTGCAATAATCAAATATTTTAGCTGAAGTAAATAATAATTATAATTTTGCCCTTTTTGGAATTTTAGACAATTAGTAGCTACTTGATTCAATTATAAATATATCGCTTGTATTTTAAGTAAATTAAGCTGCTTTGATATGTATTTAATGCGACTTAAAAATATAAAGTTCACAACTGATATTTATTTCTTTCGGATTTAATATTTCTGGAATTATTTATAATGCAGGATCAAAGGTTACAATATTTAACGCTATAGTGTAGTAAAGGATACAAAGCATTTATTCTAGTAGTATTATATTCAAATGCGTTTAGAATATTGATAATTTAACATTGAATAATTTGAAAATTTTAGGATACTAATATGAAGGTAGTGCTTCATATTTGATTTCATTTTCGTTAACACCTATAAATATTATATTAATATATTAAGTTAATGTTTGTACAAATTAATACAAAGTATCTGAAAACGTAGATCAAATGAATATTATTGGGAATTTTAGCTCTAACTGTTATTAAATATGTGACAATACTTAACTTTATATTTACGGGCTGTGCTTAGATGAATTAATAAATGGCGAGATCTCAAAAGATGGTAGATATTTGTGCATAGATCCATTTATTTATACTGGCGAATAATGTGAATGTAAAAACGGTTACATATTGAATAATACAACTTGTATTAGTATTTTAAATAACTTATTACAATTGAATTAAATGTAAGATAACATTTCATTAATAGAGAATATGAATGGATAATTAAATTCCTAATACCAATAACTTAAAAACAATATTATAATAAATTCTTCTAATTTAGAGTAATATATAATCAACAACATTTCATCTCTTTTAAATATTAATAATACAACATTGCTTTAGAACTTAATCAATAAAACGCAATTATTAGAACAATATCTTGTTACAAATGTTTCAAGTATTTAACAGAGTATTTAAGTATTGTCTGAAAGTGTGCTGAACAATATTACCACAATATAAAATGATATTCTGCTGCAGAAAGTATCAACTGATTAAAAATTTTATCAATAAAATTAAATTAATGATCAAATATAATAGTAACTTAAAAATCAACAAATATAAAGTTAATATGAAAATGATTTCATTCATGTTTTCTAAACTAGTAAAAGCTAATATGTATTTACGCAATACAATGTCAGTTCAACTACTCACACTATATCAAACGAAAGTTATGTTAACGGTTATGCATTTAATGAAATTATCTAAAATTCGTATATTAACGTGAACGAATTACCACAGAATTCTGTTTTATTCAGAGATTAAATTAAATATGTAAATATTAAAATATTATTAGGAAATATCAATGTAAGGTCAAAGGCCATAATATCATTAAATAATTAAATAAGTGTCATAAGAATGTCAGTTTAATCTTAAATGGAATTTGGACTTACCACAATGATGTCATGTAGTATATTGTAAACTATTTCAAAAAGTAGTATTATTCACAATTTACAGCTTAATTTGTCTTTTAGTTAAAATTCTACTGGAAATATTAATCTAATTGGTGCAATATAAGGGGACATTAATATTAGAGGTTATCAAATCATTGGAAGCTATTTCAGTTAGAATACTATCAGCTTGGCTGTGTATCAAAGTAATAATAGTAACATATATATTAAATATTTGATTGTAAATTTGCTTCATTTCACATCTGGCAATTTATCTTCTTTAATAATATCAATCACAAATTAAACATATTTGCGTTTATAAAGTATTCAAGTGTAAGTTGGAAATAGCGCTTTATTCAATAATGTAACTCAGATGACTTCAAACAACAGTGTAAAAATATCAACAGGGGCTCTTATACATATTTTAAATAATTCAATTTGTGAGAGTAAAGATTTGTCAATAGAGTCGTTTGATGTATGGGTCACGTAATCTTATGTCTTTGGTTCTGGGAAAGTGTGCGCTATAATAAGCAACTTTAGCAAACTAAACATATCTTAAGTCGTTTTAAATGTCACAGTATATTCACAATATAGTGAAAATATTTTTTCACAATTTGGAATATTCGGCTTAGTGCAGTCAGGTACTCTCTAAATAGATAATTTAAAGCATATTTATACATCTTTCAATGGTACGTTTAATTATCACGGCTTAATTGGCAACTTATCAAATGATTATGCTTCAATTAATAATGTTATAATATATTCCTTTATTAACACGACTGGTACTTGCAATGCGGCTCTAATTGGATATCAAAGAAGTTAAAACTGGTCTGTTTCAAATATATTTGTGAATAATTCTGTAATAATTGGAACTAACTTTTCTGGGATAATATGTGCACATACATTTAATAAGGGATTATTATCGAATATATTAATAACATTATGTGATATTTAAGCCAATAGCAGCGGACATAGTTATTCTGGGGGAGTTTTAGGGTATATATTCAGTTCACTAACAACTAATACAAGTATTTATATAGAAAATACTAAATTATACAGTAATAATATTTCATCAACTGCCAGCAATGAAACTAGCTATGACACACATTCTGGGGCTATTACTGCTGAACAAAAACGAGAGACAATAATACATATAATAAATGCAAAAATAGAATAATGTATTTTAGTAGCAAATTCAGCTTGTCGCAAAGCTTTTTCCGGAGGTTACATAGGACTCACTTATGGTTAAGTTTTCTTAAATAATTCTTAAATATTATTTAGTAGTCTGCAAGCAATGGCCAGTAATAACAGTATTGCTGGAAGTGTTTTTGCAATGATAAACTCGAACTTTTCTCAAATAATATAGAATTCACTTGTTAATAATATTAATGTCACGTCTAACTCGTTAAATACTTCATATACTGGAGGATTCATTGCTTATACTAATTCTACGTAAGTTATAGCAATCGTTAATTCAACTTTGGAAAATTATATTTCTCAAAGTACAGGGTTGATGGTATTTGACTATATGATTATAAATATTGAGGGTGACGTTTAAATATCTCAAATATAGTTAAATAGTTGTTACTCTGCAGGTTCAAATATACTCAATGGAATACAGATAAATAGTTGTTAGTTAGTTACAATAACAACTTAAGATGGCTGTTTACCATCGAATTGAATGATGATATTTATCATATTTAGTGAGATATATATTATTTATATATGCATTATATTTTCCGGTTTTATATGTAGGAACAAATTCAATATCTGTGAAAAACTTACTCGTCTTAAAGAAGTATCATTCATAAGAACGGATAAACTGAACTCGTGTTTATTATTTTAGCACTCTTATTCTTATTCGTTATGAAAACATTTAATCATATTATTGATTTTCAAGTATTTTCTATTAATCTCATTTATAAATACATATTTTCAAACTTAAGATCAGCTGAGTGGACAAAAGCTGGAGCTCACTGGACAAAATAGATTGATTTATTGACTTATTCCAAAATATTTGAAACATTAAACACATTTTACAATCTCCACTATATTACACAAATATTTCATTCATGATTATATTTTATGAGCTTACACTTATGATATGTGTTGATTACTGAAAATAATAATTTTTATCTTTTAAATAGATTTTTGAACAGATCTTTATGATTTCCTCAATGATGTACAATTTCTCTCATTACTCCTAAAGAATATCGCATTTTAGGCTATATTTTAAGAGACTAATTAGCACTTACCAATTTTGTTCTGTTGAACCTGCCACATTCAACGTATTCGCTGTTTGCATTTTCGCTTTGGTTTTGGTTCCACAAGTTGAAAATATCTATCTATTTTACTTTAGTTTTCAAAGTATTAATATATTAAAAGTTAATAAAAGGGTGTTGTTGATTAGATTTATCACAGCAATGATGTGTGTATCATCGTCATTGTCATTACATGAATGAGTAATGTTATCATTTCTGTTGAGTTATGAAAGTATAATTGCTCACTAAAAATTAATCAATTATTTATTATAATTAGGATTTAATAATGTTACAAATATTGAGGTTTGATAACTCAACATCAAACCTCATCTTTTGTGTTGATCATTTTGTCTACGGTCATCGCTTTTACTGAAACAATCTTATTAAATATTGAGTTGTAGATATTGTGATATGATGTATTATAAATATACATTTCACAAATTAAAATATTGTAAACAAATAGTTAATTATCTAAATAATAGTTATATTTATTTGTTATTATATTAAAAATATTGTGTTATTATATTAAAAAATTATGAGATGAAGACGGAATGATTAAAATGAACCTTAGTATTGTTGTTACTGCTATAGTTAAGTGAGTCGTCTTATTAACATATTGTTATAATATTAAATTGATTATTATATTGCCTTAGACCATTATTAAAATATAACAAGCGAAAAATATCAACACATATGCAAAAAATACTGTCAAAAGATGGTAAAATATTAACCTCTACCTAATAATCATCTCTAGCGATCAATTTACTTCTTCAAATGTTTGCAAATACTTTTAGTGAAACATAGTTCCACACAATCATGGTCTTTCACGGTGTCTGTTCAGATAACAGTTATTAGGTCAATAAAACAGCTACATAGCTCCTCACATGAAATTTTGGCTGGAGTTTCCTTACGTATTTGTTTCCACCTTGGTTTTGTTTGCTGAGGTATGTCTAGTCCATTGGTATTTTAACGCACATGAATGAGATATTGTTGCACCTAGATTTCATATCATCGTATTTGCATCTATTTAAGGAATTGAACAGTTTTCCTTAATTGTTCCAATCGAAGTAGTTGCTTTGTGTTTTCAGAGTTTTTGGTTAGCTTTTAGACTGCGTCTACTTGGTTACCAGAGTGTATCTTTCAGTTTCTCTTGTACACATCATTGTTTTTATTTTTTGTTTGCGATAGATGCATATATTCATTTCATATAATTTGATAAAATAGTGCGCATTTTGATCAGTTGTCACTCGCTACTTTGTGGAGCTGTTGAGATTTTGTTATCCAGTGAATGAAGTCCCTATAAGCTGTTGTTATTTACCAATAAGGAGGTTGTTAAAGGCTTTTGTAAGTCCTTTCTTTTAGTATTTTATGTATTAGTTATGATGTGAGACTACACTATTTCATTTGTTATGTTGGAAAACGAATTATTTGATATGTTCTTTTTCGCTTTTATCATTATCGTTTCCCAGGTCTGCTAGATGGGGTGAATATGTTCATGTACAGCTTTCAAATTGGTATTATATGGCCTTGTAAACACCAACTGCGCAAATGAGTCCGAAGAAGACGATCGCGCAAATACCTGCTGCCTTGCGGGCCTTGGTTACTTCTCCGGTTCCGGCCTCGATTACGTTTTCTTCAACGGTCACGGTTGAAGCCTCTTCTGCTTTGGTTATTAAGTTATAAATAATTATTTATTATTATTTTCATATACTTGCACTCTATAATACATGAAATGTATACTAATAATTTCCAATCCATTTAAATGGCAGAATTTGATAAGAACACGGTTAAACTGATGAAGATTCTTGAATTTTTAAGAAACATAATAACAATAGGGTGGCTAATGTTATAATTTTGCTGAATGAGTTTAACGGAAGTGATTAAATTTTAGTAATTATCTCAGGTTGGTTCAAGTATTATAATTTATTAATTTCACCTCACTTTTTCATTCCGTAGTGTAAATATAATTTTCTATAATTAATGTAAAATGGAAAGCGCATTTTCATGTCATTATTTTACAAAATTGAGACCGAAATTTTGATATCATCACAAAACTGTAGTGTGGGAAAAAGAAAAATATTTCATTCATATTTTAAGGCGCCAACATTATCGACGCAGCTACTTCTGCTCTCCTATTATAATAACTTACAGAAGAGAGATTTGTGTGCTTAATATTTGAATAAAGAAAGGAATAAGCTTTAGCAAATGTTTGGTCAACATTCGAGAGAATTCAGTGATCAGAAATTAACAATTTTCTTGATTTCGCTTTTAAAAAAGGATTTCATTTAATATAGTCGAACCCGATAACTTCATTTCCAAATTAAACAGAACCCAAAATGTTCATTTAATTCCAATGTATCCTGGACGATGGCCAAAATGTTCATTCCATGGTCAAAATGTTCATTTCACGTTTGCTATGGTCAAATAGTTCATTTCCAACATATTCATATTTTCGTGCAAATAACATTATCGTGTTTGGCTTGTCCAGGATACATTGGAATTAAATGAACATTTTGGGTTCTGTTTAATTTGGAAATGAAGTTATCGGGTTCGACTATAGTATTTAAAGTTTCCAAAGTATATCAATTTTTTATTCAATAATTTACTATTATTTTACAATGTTGATTAAAAATAATGATGAAGAACTGTTAAAATAAGTTCGTTGTTCAAATCCTTCTTCAATCTTTTTTTAAATATTATTTAGTTAAATAAACAGCAAAACGAAACATCAAGAAAACTGGTCGACCACATCTGCTCCGTTCATGTAAACACCCACTCCGCATACCAGTGTGAACAGGACAATTCCGATAATTCCGGATACTTTCCTGAATTTAGTGATTATTCCGGTTCCAGCATCAACTATGTTTTCTTCAACTGTAACCGTGGACGCTTCCTCGGCTTCCACTTCAAGTAGCTCGGTCACCTGCTCTTTTGCAACTTGTGGAACATTTTGTTGTGAAGTGGAATCTCTCCTCTTAATCATTGAATTCGTTCTGATTTTTTCCACTCCATCGTCTGAGACTGAAATGGACAGCGCGCGCGGCCTAACTAGCGAGACCGTGTTCTGATTCTCGGTTTCAACTGCCGGGCCGAACATCTTGTTAGACAATGTTCTCACGCGCTATATTGTAGCATCTGAAATCGTTGGGCTCACCATAGCCAACACACCCACGATAACCGGGTCAACGGTTACATCACCGGCTTATAAATGGTCCATGTGGATATTATCCTTCTTCACTTTCGGATATTAAACAATCAAACAGATTGGAACTGCAAAGTAGAATATTACGCCCGTGAACGCAGAAAATAAACCGAAAACGGCCACAATGGACTCCAAAACCATCGACAGAGCCATTGAAAGGGTTACGAAAACAAGCGCGACTATAACCTGAATTCTATAACCCTACTTTGTTTATGGGTCTTTTTTGCACATACCAACAATAGAAATCTTAATGGGATAAAGCACTAGTGGGTAAGCGATAATGGTTACAAAGGCATACACAAGTGATAATATATCCACCCAGATCCACTTACAAGGTGCGAATGCTGTTAAAATATTGTCCTTGATATCTTCGCCGAACATAGCCGCACCCATGAACCCAACAAGTAAATATAAAATGAGGGCCAAAATAACAGCTATAATAAGTGAGATGTGAACTACTCTCTTCCTCAGAACCGGTGGGCCCTGAAGTTCACGCACCATCGTTGGAATGGTCGTGTGCACGGTGAAATTACCTTACAATGATGGGATGTACATCAAAAAGTAAAGAAATGCGGTAATTGGAGAAACGTTCGGAAACGCGTTCAAGTTGTATTTAATTGGAGACGAACCGTCAGCAGGAACACACAACTGTTTCGAGCCGACGTGAATGAAGAAGTAAACTATAATGGATAGCGCGAAGGTGAAAATGGCTACACCGGAGATAGCTGCAACCTTTGACAGCTATTTGAGCGACTTGAGCAGCGTCAACGGGAATATAACGCAAAAAGACAGAATCGCCTTCACCGCGTACTTATTCGCATCGAACCCAATCACATTCTTGATAAATATCATTATTAACGAGGAGCTGATGATTATGTAAGCGGTCACATAACCAAAATAAGAAATAATAATCGAGACTTCCAATACCATTGAAAGCTTCTTTGACACCGCCTTTTCAGTGAGCTCTCTATACGATTGAGCCTGAGTGTAATGCGAAATATCAACAAAAAACTTGTACATATAGATATCGAAGATAACTGTAAAAGCAATTGCTATCAGGGCTATTACCCAGCCCAACTTAGCTATAATAAAGGAAATAGACAACAATGACGCGCCGAGCATCTAAGATAATAATGTAATTGATGTCTGACCAGTTTGTTTTCGTTCTGACATAATTTGAAGTGATGATAACATTAACTCACTATTTTATGCTAGAACGCTTTTGTAACACATAATTATCAATCTACATTCAACAATAAATCCGGATTTGCATTATACATATGTGTGTGATTCTGTGTATTTGTTCTAATATTTTTTAACTATGAAAGCAATATCAATTAATTGATTGATTTTAAATTTCATATCGCTCATTTGTTGATTTTAGGTCAAGATATGTTAAGTGGTAAAGTGGTCAAAGATGAACCCAATCAATCAATTAATAGATTTAATTTTGCGTTTAATAATTAACTTTGCAAGTTGTCATATTCGATTACATGTAACAATTATTATTGACCACTCAAAATAGTAGTTAGTAAGTGTGAACACAAAGCATTAATGTGACATCATCTAAACTAATACTAATCCAATATTTATACACTAAATGATACCAAAATTTTTCTATTCCGTCACTCAAAACGAGGTCGCAACATCTACTCCGTTCATGTAAACACCAACGGCGCAAATGAGTCCGAAGAAGACGATCGCGCAAATACCCGCTGCCTTGCGGGTCTTGGTTACTTCTCCGGTTCCGGCCTCGATTACATTTTCTTCAACGGTCACGGTTGAAGCCTCTTCTGCTTCAAGTTCGGCGAGTAATTCGGTTGCTTGTTCGTGCTTGGAGATAGCAGGTTAGAGATCGTGTGAAACTGAGTTCCTCTTTACAATGGAGTTGGACCTAATTTTCTCGACCCCGTCTTCCGAAACTGAAATGGAAAGTGCGCGCGGTCTCAAGAAAGAAAGGGTGCGTTATGGTTAGTTCGCGTCAACGGGAGCTTCAACGGCCGGCCCGAACATCTTGTTGGAAAGAGTTCTCACGCGCTGGATTGTAGCGTCTGAGATCGTTGGGCTCACCATTGAAAGGACGCCGACCAGGACTGGATCGACGGTTACCTCTCCGGCTTATAAATGGTCCATGTGGATGTTCTCCTTCTTCACTTTTGGATACTAAACGATTAAACAGATCGGAACCACGAAGTAGAAGATAATGCCAGTTAAAGACGAAAATAAACCAAAGATGGCAACTATTGATTCTAAAACCATAGCCAGGGCCATGGACAGCACTATGAAGATGAACGCGACTAGGACTTGAATGCGGTATCCTTATTTGGTGTTCGGGTCTTTCTTGCACATTCCAACGATTGAGATCTTAATCGGATACAGCACCAGTGGATACGCGATGATAACCACGAACGCGTAAATAATTGACAATATATCAACCCAGATCCATTTACAGGGGGCGAACGCTATTAATATATTATCTTTTATGTCCTCTCCGAACATACCTGCGCCCATAAATCCCACCATTAAGTACAGCATCAGCGCTAGAATAACGGCAATAACTATTGAGATGTGAACCACCTTCTTCCTCAGAACTGGTGGGCCCTGTAACTCCCTAACCATCGTTGGAATGATTGTATGAGCTGTAAAGTTCCCCTACAGAGCTGGAATGTACATTATGAAATAAAGAAATGCCATGAACGGGGAGACATCTGGAAACGCCTTGAGTCCAAATGTGATCGTTTTCGTGTCGTCCACTTTACACAACGTTCCGGAGCCAAGGTGAATGAAGAAGTAAATTATAATTGAGAAGGCGAAGACGAAAATGGCGATTCCGGACACAGCCGCTATCTTGGACAACTGCTTCAAAGACTTAAGCAAGGTGAGCGGGAAAATGATCACAAATGCTAAGATGGCCTTCACCGCGTACTTATTCGGGTCGTAGCCGATCACGTTCTTGAAGAAAGTTATCACAGAGGAAGAACTTATGATGATATAGGCAGTCACGAACCCAAAATAAGAGATTATAATCGAAACCTCCAGCACAATTGACAACTTCTTAGAAACCACCTTCTCGGTCAACTCACGATACGAAGACGCCTAAATGTAATGAGACACCGCCACAAAATACTTATACATGAACAAATCAAAACCAACTGTAAACGCAAAAGCAATAGCCGCCAACACCCAACCCAACTTGGCTATGATAAAGGAACATGACAATAATGACGCCCCCAACATCTGAGACAACAATGTTATTGAAGTCTGACCAGTTTGTTTCCTTTCTGCCATGATTTTGAAGTGGAGATTAAACAGTTCGCAATAAAATTAAAGTTGCATAGACTTATTTATTATATTAAACTACTTTAGAATTGCTTTAAAATTAAAATGGAATTGTAGTAATTACAAGTCAAATACAGATTGGTAATGTTTGTGTTATCATAGTATACACGAAGTGATGAAATACATGAAGTTACATGAAGTGATTGGATTTGTTTTTATTCCACAAAACAAAAATTACCTTATAAATATATCATACGTACATGTATAGATAATAATTTTTACGTTATATATGCGATCAAGTAGCTTTAGGAAAAACAAAAGGAAACATAACGATTTTATTAAAATATGTCACTTTTTCTTTAGTGCTTTTGCAACATCACCACTATTCATGACAACGCCAACTGCACAAATTAAAGAGAAGAAGCTGATCGCTACTATTCCGACAGTTTTTCTAGTTTTTGAAATATATCCAGATTCTTCTGAAACTACATTCTCTTCCACAGTAACATCAGATTTTTCTTCAGCTTAAAATCCAGTTAGCATTTCTTTAGTTGTTGCAGTTTGAATAGTTTCTGGATGTGGATCATCATGAAGTGCTGAACTTGACTCTCTTCTTTTTGTTATTGAGCTAGTACGAATTTTTTCAACACCTCCCTCTGAAACCGAAATAGACAAAGCTCTTGGTCTCAGATATGATAATGTACGTTATGGTTAGTTCGCGTCAACGGGGGCTTCAACGGCCGGCCCGAACATCTTGTTGGAAAGAGTTCTCACGCGCTATATTGTAGCGTCTGAGATCGTGGGACTCACCATTGAAAGGACGCCAACCAGGACTGGATCGACAGTTACCTCACCAGCTTATAAATGGTCCATGTGGATGTTCTCCTTTTTAACCTTCGGATACTAAACGATTAAACAGATCGGAACCACGAAGTAAAAGATAACACCGGTTAAAGACGAAAATAAACCAAAGATAGCAACTATTGATTCTAAAACCATTGCTAGAGCAGTAGATAATACAACAAATACTAAAGCTACCAAAACTTGAATTCTATAACCTTGTTTAGTAAGTGGATCTTTTTTGCACATTCCTACTATTGAGATCTTTATTGGATAAATAACAAGTGGATATGCTATGATAACGACGAACGCGTAAATGATGGATAAAATATCAACCCAAATCCATTTACAAGGCGCGAAAGCTGTTAATAAATTATCTTTGATGTCACCACCAAACATACCTGCTCCCATGAAACCAACAGCAACATAAAGAAATAGAGCTAATAACGTAGCTACATTGATAGAAACATAAACAACTTTCTTCCTGAGAACTGGAGGACCTTAAAGTTCTCTAATTAATGTTGGAATAACAGTGTGGGCGGTAAAGTTACCCTGTAAAGCCGGGATGTACATTATAAAGTACAAAAATGCCATAAACGGAGAGACATCTGAGAAGGCTCTAAGCCCAAAATTGATATTTGTATAAGCATCTTTTGCACATAAGGTTCCTGAACCAACATGTAAGAAGAAATACACAATAATTGAAAATGCAAAGATAAATATTGCTACACCTGAAATTGTAGCTATTTTAGCCAATTACTTCAGAGATTTAAGTAAACAAAGTGGGAATATGATCAGAAATGCTAATATAGCTTTGACAACATATGTGTTGGCTTCGTAGTGGAATATATTTCTTATAAATGTTACAACTGATGAGGAACTTATGATGATATAGGCTGTAACAAAACCAAAATAAGAAATGATAATTGAAATTTCAAGCAATAACGAAAGACTTTTCGAGACTACTTTTTCAGTTATTTCTCTATAAGATTAAGCTTGTGTGTAGTGAGAAATATCAACAAAGTATTTGTACATGAAAAGATCATACACAACAGTAAACGTAAATGCTATTATTGATAAAACCCACCCTAATTTGGCGATAATAAACGAGCAAGAAAGAAGTGATGCACCAAGCATTTATGATAAAAGAGTCGTTGAAGTTGATCTAGTTTAAGTTTTTTCTGACATTATATGAAGTGAAAATTACATTTTAATATAATTATCATTATCATTAAAAATAATATTATAATTTTCACAATCCAATCAGAATTCAAGAAGCATTTTGACTTTTTGACTGTCCTTTTTGGTTAAGATATCAATAATACAATATTTTGACAGATAGATTTTTGGTTTTAATAAAGAGAAATTTAGTGTATTTTATAGTGTAATTTTATTTCTATTTTGATGGTTATATTTAGGTATAAATTTAAATCATTTAATCATAGCGTGTATTACATCGACACCATTCATATAGACGCCAACTGTACAAATAATCGAAAATAATGATATTAATAATATACCTATTAATTTCCGACCGTTAGTAATGTCATAGTTTTAAGTATCGCTTATTGATGACTACTCTAGTGCAGTTTCTATAGTTATTTACAGATTAGCTAAATTATCACCATGAAGAGTACCAGAATCCTTTCTTGTAACTTATTTTTATTCTTAACAATTAGGTTTTCCTGATATACTTTGGGTTCTTAAAAGTGATACTGATTGTTATTTCGTGTTCACAATTTGTTTCTCGAACATTCTTTAAGAGAACGCTCTTATTCTTGGTATGGAGTTTTCAGAAACAACTGCTAAAACGCCAACCATAACTGGATCGACATTAGTATCATCGTTTGGCGTGTCCATATGAATATTTTCTCGTTTTATTTTTGGATAATTAACATAAAAGCACACTGGAACAACGAAATAAAAGATAATTCCTGTTAATGATGAAAACAAGCCAAAAATTGGCAATATTTACTCAACTGTCATAGCTAAAATTGTTGTTAAAATTACATAAGTTATTGATACAATAACTTAGATCCTATACCCTTCTTTTGTCTATGGTTCTTTTTTGCATAAATTTACAATTGACATTTTAATGGGATACATTACAAGTGGATACGCATTAATAACAACCATAGCATACACCAAAGAGCAGATATCAATCCACACCCACTAACATGGTGCGAATGCTTTGAGAATATTATCTTTTATATCTTCGCCGAACATTGCAGCACCCATAAGTCCTACTGACAAATATAAAATCAAGGCCATGAACATGGCAATATTTATTGAAATACTGACAACTTTTCTTTTGAGTAGTGGTGGCCCTTATAATTCTTTGATTAATGTTGGAATGACTCTGTGTGCGGTGAAATTTCCTTGAAGTGAGGGGATGTACATCAAGAAATATAGAATTGCTTTGAAAACGGATACTTTAGGGAATGCGTTAATTCCGTAGTTGATTATTTTCCCTTCATTTTGACACAGTATTTTATCTTTTGCGTGCATGCAGAAATAAACCACAACTGTTGCAACAGTTACGAATATTGCCACTCCAGATACAACCGATATCTTGGACAGCGTTTTAAGGCTTTTGAGCAGGCACAGTGGAAATATGAATACCACAGCAACCACTCCCTTAACCAAAATTTCATTCAGAGTTATTTAAAAATTATTGAAGAAGAAATTGGTTATTGCTGAGCTTGAAATGATTATATAGGAAGTGAGAAAACCAAACGCGGTTATCATTATGGACGCGTCCAGAACAAGCGAAAGCGGTTTCGAAACGACTTTCTCGGTCAGTTCCCTGTACGAACTTACCTGTACATAGTGGGCAACTCTAACGTAGTACTTATAACTGAACAAATTGAACAGAATTGTTAAAAAGAAAGCTAACAGGGCTAAAACATAACCGAGCTTGTGAAATATGAATGCACAGGATAAGAGTGACGCACCCATCATCTGAGAAAGAAGGGTAGAAGACGTAAGCTAAGTCTAATGAGATTACTTTTACATTGGGACGGATTGGAAATGGTGAATATATGTAAAAATGTACAGTAAGGTGTATTAAGGTAAATGTTTAAAAGATGTTCAGGGAAACACACACATACCGAATCCAATCTAGTAAATCGTGTTAACATAATAGCTAAATAAATTATAATAAGCAATTCTATGAGTTATATAGCTACATTAATTAGTTGATCGAATTTGATTGGAAAAATGTGAACATTTTTATATTTTAGAATTATTATTGATATAAAGGATTAAACATGAAAAACTATTAGAAATAGATGTCAATCAATCAAACATCTCATTAGCAAATTGTCATAGGGATGTTGCCTTTCGTTATATTATTACTTTTATATTATATTTGTTTAATATTATATATGATGTTAAAAATATTAACGCGCAAGGTAGAAAATGTATTACAATGATAAGATAATAATCTGAAAAATACTAATAATAATATTGTGAAGTGAAATATTTCTGCACTTTAAAATGGTATAGCCGTAAAGTCTATTCATTTTCCACTTCATATGCTGGATCGTCTTTCTGATCCTTTGCGGTATTTCTTTTTCGATTCGTTGAACAGGTGGACTACTTGGACGTATTTCTTAATAGTTATTTCTGGTTCCCTTTTATCTACTTTGAAGGAGTTGCCCAAGTCTCGTCCGGGTCATTTGTTGCGTTTTAACGCTCCTTATTACGTGTACAACATTTTGGCTTCTCTTTTGTCTCCGTTGTATTTCAAGGGCGATGGAAAGTTTTATTTCTTCTTATTTTAGGCCAATTCGCTCTTTTTGCTCTTCTTTTTGTCACTGTTGAATCCATTTTACATCCGTTCTACGCATTTTCCGCAGCTTGAGCAGATGACCTCCTGCAAGATAGTACTATTTTCATTCTTCGAGCTCCTTTTCTACATAATTTTAACCCTTTGCCACCTACTCTCGCCCAAGCTCCTCTACGAGCTCGAGTTCAACAAGTTTTACATCAACGAGTCAACGATTTCAAGAGGGAAAACAACTCTCTTCATCTCTCTTCAGTCAACAATTCCGGCTCTAATTTGTTGTTTTAACGGCGTTTTTCAGTTCGTTACCGTTTTAACAAAAACATTTTAAGGGAAGGGACTCCTTGAGGACGAGTAATAAACGAGCTTCAGGGACGAGTACAAAAAGTTCAAGAAAATGGCGAAGGAGCAAAAAAGGAACGACAAAGCGGTTTAGTAACGGATCAAATACAGAGCGCAGATAAATTACGGGATGCAGTGATGACCTTTTAGGAGTAAATGTGGTGAAAGATGTTACTTTTATAATAAATGTAATAATAAATGTTAATAATAATGTTAATTCAGTTGTAAGGGGATCATTTTCAACTGGCTGATTGATATAAGGGTCGTGGAATAGATTTTTCAATATAGTACGAACTCGCTAGTTATTTATTATTTACAGGAAAAAATAATATGGGTTTGGTGTCACGAGAGTTTATTAGGCTCGGTTTGAGAGGATTCGAGTTCACTCATTTATTATTAGAGGATTTGTGCAAAAATTATTAAAGTGTTTAGTATTGTTTAGTTCGCGTTATCAATCAGTTGATTATTAAAATAACAATACACAACACAAAATGATATTATACATGTTTTTAACAAAGGAAAAATGCTTAGATTTAATCAATCCGTATTTTAAAATCAATATTCACACTAAAGATCAATCTATTTTATAATTTCTTCATACAATAGCTAAATATATAATATGGCAATATTTATTCAACGTTTTTTAATCACTTCATATATGGGTAATTGTATAACATCACTTAACAGCGAGGAGTTCGACAGACGCATATCACCGTGCGAAAGCGAGGTAATGGGAGACAAGAACGAGTGCGACATATGTCTGGACCTGTTTAGAGACAACTCCACCACTTCTCTCCAAAGCTTCAAAAAATCAATGATAATTGAAAAAACATATTAGTTTACAAATAAATCTATGACTCCATACACATTTAATGATGCAAGTAGCATCGAAAGTGTTCTAGAACTAGCAGATATAATTGTAGATGACAGCAGCATATGATCTAATAGCAAATTGATGAAGATTTGTGTACCAGAATCTTAGTATAAATGTATGAACATATTGTGAGTTACGTATTTATTTTTATTAGATAAATTTTATTAGATAAATTAATAGAGCTATTATAAATCATATAAATTGCAATAGTTAGTTATAACAGTATCATAAACATTCAAAATTATATCAGTTACTTGCTTAGTAAGCCCAATAAGAGATAATCTGTATAATAACAAATCTGTATAAATCGTTTACACCGTTTTTATAATGTTTATTTTTAATGATACACTTTCCTTCTTTATTATAATATTATAAATAAATAGGTACATATTATTCAGTTGATAGAATTTGATTGATGATTTACATTTGTTGTTGTCCCATCTTTGAACAATCTGATGTATTTAACTTAAATAAACAAATACAAACATTTACACACCTCAATGAGTTTTTGGAAATGTATGAGAAGAGTATTTATGTACGAAGATGACAGCACATAGGAGAATACTAGTTAATTGATACGAAAATATCCAGATAGTATGATGAATAAACATGCATATCGAATGAAACGAATAAGAAGTTCATCATAATTTAATGTAGAAATCGAGTTCGATATCTCCACTGTTGAAGGAATTAGTGGACTTTTTGAATCTGTATTAGACGACGAAGAATGAAATTTAGATGTTTGTCAAACATGTCACCTTAATAATTATTCTAATTATAATGTAATTTTATATGCGATATTTGCTATTACGATAAAGTCTCACAAGTACACAAGGTATCGAGTCTCACAAATAGAACATAGTACAAATGACGAATAGACTATTGATTTCCAAAGCTTATTCGTGAGATATCTAGTTTAGTCTTATTTGCCAACCACTTTGTTCTATTTGTGATAACCTATGTAATTCATCTGTTTAATCAATTTTATTCTTTAATTTATTTCTTTAATTTAATAAACGCGTACCACTCCATACTTGTTTAATGATTAGAAACGTTACATAAAAGACTATTCAATGATAATGCAATTTATAATAAACTATTCGACTAGAATGTTAACAAAAGACTAATATATTAATTTTATATATGACGCTCTGACCTTTATGAGTGGTTTAATTTCTGATATTTATTTGTAATTAAGTTTGGTTTATTCGTCATCAACTCTGTTCTATTCGTGAGATATCTCAAAATATCTAAAACCCACATGAAATGACAAATAAACTATTCATTTTCCCTAGTACTTTTCGTGAGACTCGGTACCAAGTGTACTTGTGAGACTTTACCGTAATATGAGACTATACATGTATGTTCAATTATTGATCATTTAATTATAATTTCTATTATATAATTTAATATAATTATTACTTACCCCACATATTCATTATTTCTAATTGTTATTATCATTATTACTGCAATTTGGTCATATAATATTATTGTTCCACTTCATTTAAATGAACTCAAATTATGATTATATGCTCTTATAGCTCTCAAAAATGTCACGTCGTGAATTGACTGTGGCTTTGGCTAGACTTATAAAAGATCAGAACATCACTTAAACAGAGGTTTTAAAAATTATTCCGAGAATGAAGCCGATATCTGAGTCCAAACCAGACTTTTTGAAATTGAATTGTGTGAAGGTTGCGATTCGGGTTTAGTATGACGGGACTGATTTCAGTGGTTTGGCTTATCAGGGTACTGAGAAGCAAGCTTTAACAGTTGAGAATTTGTTCATAGCTGCTTTGTAGCAGGCCTATTTGCTTCCGCGTGATATGTCCACCTTGGTGTATTAGTTCTGTCGTTGTGGTCGTACGGACACTGGGGTGAGCGGGATTGACCAGGTCTTTTCCTTCTATTTGCGTTGCAATTTCGATTCCGGTCTAACTTTCGGCGATTTGATTCGCATATTCGAGGAGAAGAAAGCTACCTGGGCCGTGCGTCACGCAGCCCGCTAAGAGCGTCTTAAGAATTTCGCCCTCAAAAAACAACAAGAGCTCAATAAAAATGATAATAATAATATTGATGATGAAAATTCAGAGGAAGAATCCGAGGCCGAAACGCGCCCGCACATGAACGGCATACCGGCCGACCCCAAATTCGACCAGTTGAATACCAACAACTACATAGAAGCCATTAACAAGTACCTCCCCTCCTCCATCCGCGCAACCGAGTACTGCTTCGTGGACGAGCAGTTCCACTCCCGCTTCTCGGCAAAATCTCGTAAGTACACTTACTATCTCCCAAAAATTTGTTCAGCATAACAATTAAATAATTTAGGATAAATTCTAGTCGGGACTCACGATTTCAGGTTCTTTTGCGTTCAGAAACCGAACGTGAACAACTTCGTGAGGACCATTTACTCCTTCACCGTTGACGAACACGAGCAGTTTTTGGCCGTTAAAATCACCGGAAGTGCTTTTCTCTATCATTAAATCAGGTGCACGATGAGCGTCCTCTCACTTGTTGTGAGTGGCACACTGAGTGAAGAAACGATGAGAAAGTGGCTGAAGCCGGAGGGAATAAAACCGTTTTACAGAATCGCGCCTGCCGAACTGTTATAATTTTGTGGAGTGGAATACGACGAATCTTGGAAACTGAACTGGAAAAAGAACGTTGTGCAGAGGTACATTGACAGGGACGAACAGCAAAAGGGAGAAATATCGTTCATAGGACTCGCACAAGGTGAAATGTGGAAAGGGGACCCAGTAGGATGGTTCCTGGCTTCAATAGGCAAGGACGACAAAAGGGTTGGGTAAATACTGGCCGCCAAGTGAAATTATTATACTTATATGAGTGAATAATTGAATTATAGCTGTAGGTTTCGTTTAAAAAACTAATATGAATAAAGGAATATTAACAATTTAGAATGTTGTGTATATCTCACGGTTTAAATTCACTTCTACTACGTTAAAAATTTGGCTTACTACAGCAAATCTATCGTTGCATCATTTTTACTTTCGAAGTTAATTTCATAAGGCTCTTCTATATCAGAAACTGCGGTATCATCTGGATTAATTATTGGTATTCCTCGAACAAACTAAGCTTTTACATCAATAGCTTTAGTACGTCTGTCATTAAGCTTAGGGGTTTAAAAATCAAGATATCGTTAATTTGTTAGTTGAATTTATTATTAAGCTTCATTAATCGTTTTTGCTACTTAATTCAAAATGGGACTAACTGGTTAGTTCATTTTTAGTAGTTGGAGTGGTTTAATAATATTATTATTAATTTACACAGATTTCGTTTTCTTTAATGTTTCATCCAGAAATTTTTACATATAGATGTTATTTATACATATTTTAGTAAAATTACCGCTTCAATTATGAGTGAAACAAGTTACTAATTATTAGGGTTCAACTCACTTATATTCCTTCAAATAAAACTCCATTAACTAAGCAAGTGCTCCTTACAAGCAACGTTATGCAGTAATACTCTGAATAGCATCACACACTTTTGAAGTGATATGTTCTTTAAGATATCTAAATTAAAGTTATATATTTATGTCGAATTAATTTTTGATTTAATTAAAAATTAAAATTTAATTTAGAACAATATTCTTCACCTAATCTTTGAATATCATTAACTATATGTGATTAATAAAAATTTAAGTTACTTATAATATTAAAATTAGTAACAAATCACAAATAATACACTGTATAAAAATGTATAAAATACACCAATATTCATTATATAATAATAAACAGATAATATAAAAGTTAGCACATACACTCCAATTAATGGGTTAAAATATATGTGTAGAATTACATAACTAATACAACGATAATATTGCCGCTAAATTTAACTTTTCTGTAGTAAATCTTAATAATCTAACAGTCCCTCGCAATTCTTTAATTGATGTTGATTAAGATTACTAATATTAATTTGCAAATAATTAATATTTATAGTATATATTATTTGAAGCAAGTGAAGTCGATTGCCATGACAAAATGTGATATTGTAGTTATATTTTTAATTTGTTTCCCGTATAATTAATCAGTAATCTTACTTTATTGTCGTATGATAAAAACTATGTCATGACAGGGTTTTAACCATACGTGGCATGGTGATAATTATGTCATGACACAAATACCACATACCTACGTATGGTAAGAACTATGTCACCTTTGAAAAAAGTGTCTATACCGGGAATTGAGGGTGACATAGTTTTTATCATACGATAGTAATCTTACTTTATAAAATATCTTCAAATATCTGATGACTTGTAAGCGAGTTGACCTACCCTTATTAGCGGAAATCTTCTGAGTGAGGTTATATAACCTTATACCTAATCTAATAAATAACACAATATAACAATAATAATTATTATGTGTTAATTAAACGAAATTTACGGCATGCATTTATTTTGTTATATATACACTGCTATTTATATCTTTAACACTAAATTAGATATTTATATAATTATCAATTATATTATAAATTAGCTATATCCACATCTCATTGATATGTGCTGGTCAACTAAGGCTTCATTTACTTTCGCGGGATTGTTCTTCTTAGGCTGTCTTTATCTCTTGTACCGTAACGATCCTCGTGATAAACTGAGAGTTATGTTCTTTGCTCCAATTCTGATTCAAGAATTTCTTTAAGGTGCTATTTGGCTTTTCATGACTCCTGATGATACTCCATGGACTTGCTCTGACATGAACAAAAGATTATCAACTGGTTTACTGGTTGTGCAGGCCATTCCAATTCTGAAAGTGGTAAAAGACAGCATTATCTACAAGTCAAGCAACAATAAGCATGTAAAGATTTGCTGTTTCATTTCTTCCTTGCAAATTTGTTTGTACATAGTCGGTTGGATATTGAAGAAGCTGCCTCTTTGCACAACAATTGGTCCGCACGGTCATCAAATTTGGAATTTGTTTTAGTTCACAGAAAAGATTCCAAAATCGTTCACGTACATGTACCTCATTATTTGTTTCACAAACGGCTTCTTTTTAGAAAATATTGACGTCAGTTTCTACGTTGAGCTTATTCTTTTGGCTGGTTCTTTTACTTTCTAAACTATCTTCCATCGCAAAGAGAGACTTTCGAGGTGGTGCTGGTCGTCATCAGTCATGATGGTTGGATATATCCTTGATCCGTAAATAGTTGTTTTAACCAAAAGAAAAACAAACAAAAAAGAGTGATCACTTAATTTGGCTAGATTTGTCGTTCAATTTTATTCACATTCTGGAATATTTAGAATACTTAATCTTTAGCAGTCGAGTTCGATGTTAAAGAAAACCTTCTAGCATTCAAATAATATTATTATTTAAATCAAATACTGTAATGCATAGATTGTGTTCGTTGTTGAAGAGCTTCTGAAATTCAAATACTGCTGTCGTCAACGACGAAGTCTACCAGCTCCAATACGCTTTCTATGCTGCTCAGCTCCTGCAACGAGGGAGTGCTAGATTTATTTGTGCATCGCATAGTTTGGTCAATTGCTCCGTACTTCTTGAAGCTTTGGAGAGAAGTGGTGGAGTTGTCTCTAAACAGGTCTAGACATATGTCGCACTCGTTCTTGTCTCCCATTACCTCGCTTTCGCACGGTGATATGCGTCTGTCGAACTCCTCGCTGCTCAGTGATACAATGCAGTTACCCATATTTGAAGTGATTTTAAAATTTGTACTATTAACTAACAGTAGTATACTGTATAACTTAACAAGCACAGAAATACAGCGATTATTAGTGTGAATTTAGTTGACACACAGTCTTAAACGGCATCATTCAACTGTCGTGGTGCCTATATCGAGAACCAAAGGTGTTTTCATTCTGCAAAATTCAAATCCTGACACAAATCTGTACACAACAAATGATAATACAATGACAAACACATCTGCGTTGAATTTTGGCGTTGCCTGAATTTTAGCGAACCCAGATACAATGCAGACGATTGACTTTGCAGATATTCCGAATAATTCAATAGTAATTAGTACCGGCTGTCGTTTGGTGAACAAAATTACCCACTTTTTCCTGGACTTGAATAACATCCACAACCCGCTCCGAATAGACCACTGCGGCTTCGTGGTGCGCTCGTCTGCTCGCGCTTTGCTTTAGAATCTAGCAGGCTTCAAGAATCTGTCGCCCAGAAACTACAAAACCATTAGAAAGGCCATTCACTTCACGGACGACGCGGTCCGCCCGTTTCTGATCGAGTCCTACGTCCCGCGAGTTCGGATCGTCTCTCTGGAAATGGAGATGAAGCGCCTGAAAAATCTGTACTTCGTCCGGTCTCCGCTTGCAAAAATAAACGTCGACGCTGCGTTCGCGGTCGGGATGCCGTACGAGATAAACTACTTGGAAATGATATTCTCCGTTTTCAACTTAAATAGAAAGGAGCACTTGAAGTTCATTTTCTGCTCGGAGCTGATCGGGCTTGTTTTGAAGCGGAACGGGATCGTTGCGGGGAACGCGACGAACGTGCTCCCGGAAACGCTGTGCAGCACGGCCGGAGAAAAGGACGTTCTGAGAGGGCTATACGGAACGGAATTTATGGTGAGGTATTGAATGTTCAATAATTGTATTGTTTATTGATTAATTAATAATTATTATTCTTTAAAACTAGACAGACTAATTAGACTATAAATGATCATGAATCATTTTGTAACGGTGAGGTAGGTTGAAATCAAATGTTCAATATTGTTAATCGTTTCCTGATTATTTTACTATCTAAAATACTAATAATTATTATATTTTATAATAAGTATTAATTTTTTAATTAGACTTATAAATAATATCCAAAATCATCTTATAAAATAAGCAGGCAGCCGCATGCTATTTTGCATTGATTATAAGTTATAATCCGCTTAAACTTGAAAACTCGTATAAATTTCATTCCAATCAATGTTATCATAGCACAATGTGTACTCATGCGTTAAAATATCATAATATTCTTCAATTCCATTTTTATAATTCCTGTATCGTTGTATATCAATTTTTTAATATTATTATCAGTTATTTAACAAATAAACTGAAAATATAAATCCGCTCCGAAATGGGTTGTTGTCATCAGTAACCCGATCCGAGTTATTTTGGAACAGAATACGAGTCAGTCTTCGAGAACCAAGAGCAATAACCTTTTATTGAAAATAATATGAACGGAATGATGCGAATCAGAACGAGTTCGATGATCATTGTAAACTCAATCAGTTCTCTGAACGAAAGCCGCGAGTTTTCAGATCTTTTTTCTGACGAGTGATAGAATTAGTTTAAGAGAATTGTTTCCAGAGCAAATTAATTTTATTCATAACTGTTTTTAAAATGACTCACTGTCCCAGTAAATATAATTATAATAATTTTGTTATTTATTCGTCAAATTTAGACATTAAACAACATACTCAATATTCAATCAATCAAGCCACCTTTTTCATTTAAATATTTAATCATCCATTTAAGAAGAAGCAGAACTGTTTACGTGTTTGTTGTCTCGTGCTTTAGCGGACTGGATAAGATTATGTTAAACAGATATAATAATTACTGTAAAATGACTCGTTTATATAATTCAATTTAAAAGGGAATATAACTGTTATTAATACAAAATTTGATACTGGACTCTTATATTTCACTCATAATCTACAGCTAGCTTAATACCCTGTTAAAAATCTTCAGCAATTTTTCCATAAGCTCTCATACCAACAACTTTAGACTCATTTTTAACAACAAAAAGTTTACAACTTGCACTCATCGCTTCGACATCATTTGGATCAGCCACCCAGGTGGACCCAATCTTGGCCACAGTTTTGATTTCAAGTTTGGTTTCAAGCAAAATATTACAAGCAAGTGCAAGAAGAGTACCAAACTGAGGACCCTCGTTTATAACATCAACAAATAGTGTTTACTGTGATGCCTCTAAATAACGTGATAATAATGCAACAAGCTATACGCATTCATCACTAGAATATTCCAGATTTATAGTAATTCTCGGATTTTCTAATTCTTCTTAAAGCTGTTTTTTCAAATGGCAACTTATAACTGTGTTGTTTGAAGTTAAAATACAAGATTTTTCAACTGATGGAATTGGGTTACGTTGTATATAAACATCAGCAAACTAATTATATTACTGGTTGTTCACTCTTTGAACTTAGGTTAACTACTCTACAAAATATATTTCAGCATCAGAAAGCATTAATTTAATGTGATGGAGTGGTTTATTTTCAACATTCTTCTATTTGTACCATATATATAATGTTTGAATGCAAATGTCAGAATCACTCTTAAGCCCAAGTTCTCCAAAAATCTTTTAATTCTCCACTACATGCAACAAAATGACCACCTTCATGTTCTTTATATTAGCATTTAGGATATTTAGTACGAAGAGATTAATAAACATCCTACTTTAACACATCATCAGTTAGTCCATACATGCAAGTAAATATATTATCTTAGCTTCCTTCATATATTAAATCTAGATCTTATGCTTCTTTTTCTTGTTCAAATTTGGTGAAGAAATATGGTGAAACCAGTAAGCATTTAATGCTGGAGTCTATTAATTTCTGTTTGAGCATATATAATACAACAGTGGCGCTTTAAGAAAATGCTATTATTCTTGTTGGCTTGTGTTCTTCTATTAACTACTGAACTACTTTAACGGCCTCTTATAAACCTTAAAAACGTATACCTGTTTTAGTCAGATCATCTTTTTCATGTGGTATCCATCCAAATCTGTTACCTGGCGCATTGTCTATTTTCATTTCATTCTTTGTAGATAATGTTAAGTTTTCATATTAATAATCTAGTTTATCTCCATTTGAGATAATTTTGAATGGTCCGTCTGGATAAACAAAGTCAGTGTTTTTAAATAATTTTCTAAGTTGTCCAGTTTTAGATTTCATGTGCTCACCTGTTTAAAGGAATCCATGTAAAAACAATATTTTCATATCTATGGTGTGGATAGTTAACCTAGTAGCATTTATATTATAAATATAATATAATATTATAAATATAGCTTCACACTTTTACTTAGAAACGAAGTTTTTGTTAGTATTCTCTGTCAATGATAGTTTCAATATCAACGTGTTCGATGTTGTAAAATGAAACGTTTCCTTCAGTTTTGAATTTGATTGTGTCAGTAACAATGAAGTCGAAAGTTACCGTTTGGCTGATTGGGTGTGCTGGTTGGTTGATGAAGAATACAACTTTGAATGTGGTTTTGTTTTCTTCTTCAAGTTCTTTTACGATGTTGTATGAGTACTTTTTGGTAGCTATTTTTTCTCTGAGTCTGTTTTCCGCCATTATGGTGTGAATATATATTTTAATGTATGAATTTACTTTTAAATAAGTAAAAGTGTGTTTCCACTCCTTTAATGTTGTTATCTTTGCGAAAGTTTAACTAGCACGAATCAATATAGTTCAAGCTAGATTTACCCGATAAGCAGTTGGAGTAAATATTTCTCCTTTTTGCACTTTTAGAATCAACTAATTACTCTTCTGAATAATAATGCGTTTATTTGCTCGAGTAGTTGCTCGACTACTCTCCCTTTTACGAATCGCATTATTAATTGTAAGTGGATTTGATTCACCATTTGCTCTTCAGAACTTCAAGTTTCATCTCAATTCAGTACTACGCGGCGTTTTTGTCTCTTAACACCCTCTTTAACCTCCCAGAATTAAATTTCTTTATCCCGTTCCACTCCGAAAACGAAAATACAAACGAACAAATCGCAATTAAATTAATCGCGAACGCGTTTTTAAATAACAACGAGAACGCAACGGCTCTGACCCAAGACCAAAATTTTAAATATAGAAATTAAGTGCTTAAAGAAGTGGAAAACCTTAAAATATTGACCTTAAAACGGATGAGCGTGGAAAACGCACTAAAATACTTTGGGATTGACCCACAGAAGGAAATCGGAGACCAAATAATTTTATTTCAGAAAATGCTCGAAGAAATCGGGAAATGAAAGAAGTAAAGAAGGAAAATGAATGTTAACAAATGAATTGAACTGATTTGAAGAAATAATTAAAATCTGAAACAAATCATTGAGTAAGAATTTCTTACTAAGAAATATTAAAGTTGATAGTAAAATGATTTTTTTAATAGGCGTAGAAGTGTAAATTACGTCTGGTAATCCATGATTGAATAAAATATAATCCAAAACAATTAAATTTGAATTGATAGATAAATTTGAATCGAACAAAGTGACACAAATTGATTCAAATAGAAATGAATGCCAATTAGTTATATTATTATTTATAAGTTATAACTATATAAAATTTATTAAAATAAATGCGTTACAATAAGTAAATTTTAGCAAATCAAATTGAAATTATAGTATATATTAAATTGTAATTTCACTATAAATATATGAATCTAGTAAATATAATAAAATTTAACCCACTTCAATCATGGGCTAAACACTTTGCACAAAATATGAATAAAGCACTATTTTTAACATATCAGTCATAATGCTAAATAATCTTCAAGTTCCGTTTAATTCTTTGGTTACAATGCGAAACGAAGATTCCAATATCAATACATATAATTATAATGTACACAAAAATACTGTTTAAAGAAATGAACATTAAAAAGAATTTCTAATAAATAATGAAATTAGCGATATAATACTGATATGCGACGATTGATTATATGGAATTAGAATCTATTATACAAATAAAAATTAATAATAGTGATTTATACTAATTTACAACAGAGCGGTGATCTAGGTGATCCTTTGCTCGTGTGATTCTTTTAATCTACAGTTACGTATATTTATCATAAATCAATGTAATATATAATCTAGATCTTTTTCCTAATATTTTTCGTTAAATTATTAACAATAATAGAGAATTTCTAGATTTTCTACCATTTTAGCGTGAAAAACTGCTTTATTCTAATTGAGTGTCTAGACGACTTCTTGTCATTTACCACTTCATTTTTTCAAATAAAACATAATCATGTGCAAGGTATCAATTATACTTAATCTGAAGTAACCAGATTGAACAAGCATCGCCCAAATGCTGTGACTTTACGAACAGTCTGTTCTCACCGTGCCAAAGAAAGGCCGTGAAATTTCAGAAAAACATGTCATCATAGATCTAGATGTGCCGGTAATAAAGAACTTATTTCAGTTGAATGGTCTTTAAACATGCACTAATAGATGACCTGAGTTGAGATATATCTCAAAAAGCAACACAAAGTTCAAAAGGAGAAAAACCTCAACAATATTCTACTCAAATAGCGTCCTGGTTCAACTTGAACTCACTAATGTTAAGTTAATTTGCTACTCCTTCATACAAAAGGAGAATCCACTTGCTTGAACAACTTATGGCGATTTCAAACAAATCTGATGATAACCAGCTGCTTGATAGTATTCTACTTCAAACAGCCACAAAAGCTTTGCCACCCACCAGATCTCCATTTAGCCATAGATTTGGGAAATCTTATTGGTTGAGAGTTAAATGATCTATCCAAAGTAGGTCAACATGCTGAACTTACGCTTGAGCTCACATTCGTAATCAATTTAATGAAATTAAACACAAAGATGTTTGTTTCTGGGTTGAAATAGTGCTATTTAGTTGAAATACCCCATTTTCAGTTAAATCTCTATAATCTCAGTATGTTTGACTGTTAATGAAACTAACTCATGTCAAGTTCGTCAGGATTTCATAGCCATGCTGCTAATCCATTGAATCTTGAAGAAGTATTGAGTTGAACCACATTCTTGAAATAAAACTGTGTGTTGCTTCATTTCATCAATGATTCAGGTACCAGAATCCAAGCAAGACATCTTTGGCAATGCTCAAGTATCACCAATTGGAAAAGGGGCATATTCTATAGTTAATAAAATGAAATTTAACAGGAAATAGAATTTTGAGTTCAGACATCACTAATGCACGTGTAAGATAGTATTTCTTACTAAATTCATTCAAATCACACCTGCTTTGATTCACATTGTCACCAGTTGATGATTTTACGTGACTTCAGAGATATGATTCTCTGAGTTCAGTAGTAAAGTTAATGTCCACTGCTGTACGAACTAGTTTGTTTCGTGGAAGAGTTTATTCTTGACCCCTCTAATGTAATACATATATTAGATCCAGATATTACTCGGCACGTGTTCAAAGATTTGAAATAGTTTTCAAAAAACATAATTTCAAATATTGTAGTCGAAGTAGCTTATGAAGGTCCAAGTCCAAGCAATATTGTATTAGGGCCTACTCACAATAGTTACTTACAGTAGAGACTTGCGTTTATAATTGAAGCTGCAAAGTCCAATATGGTTAAAGCTAAATTATTTTTTGTCTAACTGATGTGAGGAAATGTGTTTTATACGATATTTCAAAATTATACAGAAAATGGCACATAAATTCTCGTTATTAATGCAAAAATTAGTATGGCCGCTCTTTTACAACATAACAATTTTGTGTGAAGAGAAGAGATGGAGTGAAATTGATATAATATTTAGATATCTCATTGAAGGTGTGCGACGAATAAATTTTTATTTTATCGAAATTATTAATTATAAACACCAAGGTCTGATTTTCCTGGTTTATTGGACTAGCATAGTCTAGAGGTATAGCATAAGGGCGTTTATATTTATTGATTGAACTTACAACTTTATTTCAATATCAATGTCTATAGTCTACTTTTAGTCCTCCATTTCAATTTTTATCACTTTTTACAAAAATTATTTTGCATATTAGAGACATTTTCAAATGCTACAGATTGGTTCATTATGTTGATCATATATAAGTTAATAATTTTATTATCTTAAATAACTTTAAAATTTGATTTTTTAATTTTGCAGATTCTCGATCAGGTGCAGATTCTCGATTTTAAAATATTAAATAAATATTTATCAATAATTAAAATAATAAAATAGTACATGGATTGTTGTATATTAAATATAGACTCTTTCGAACATTATCGAAATTAACTTTCTCAAAAGTAGTGTTTTTCATCAAGTATAATTAATAGCACCAATATTATTCATACAAGTAATAATACTAATATTGAAATAGATATTAAGTATAATAATAAATACTGCAACTAAAGTCATCTACTATAGTTATTAAAAATTCAGTTACTCAAAATAATAGCAAATTTTTTAGAAATGTATTAGTTGAGATAATATTTATATATGATACTATGTATATAATATCTATTATAAAATGGTATACTGACAATAAGTACCAAATATAAAATATTTATTTAAATCATAGTTAGAAGTATATGTATAAGTTACAAAATTATTATTAAAAATTATCTAACTCTATTATAAACAAAACTTGAATTCACAAAATTCGCGTTAATTTCTATCTTAGTTCTAAATAGAGTAAAGTTAAACTAAACATGTTTCTCTATTTTGTTCTTCAATAATGACCTAATTAATCTACGAATTAATTTTAAAATATTCAAAAATTCCTATTTTGTAATTCAGCATTTGTTCAAATAATGAAATATGTTATTTTTTCATTAAGTCTAATACTTGAGTAAAATGAAACTTACTTGTGGGGTTAAATATTTAGAAGATCTGGAAAGTTGATTTTATTGTTACTTTCTATATTAATTTTGCTCTCTTTTTGGACCAAATAATTATGAAACTTTCAATTAGCTTCAATAAAGCTAATTCTTTGTTTCTCAAAGAGTTGTCGTGCCATATATGTATTTTATGGCGGGCAATAATTAAAGGCAAATATTTCTTTGAATTCATCAAAATCGATTTTGTAATTAAGATGATGCACATTTTATGTTATAGTAAATAACGTATAATAACTTTGGTGATGGTTTCAGCCTTTATAATGATAAAATTTTACCACAGACCCCGCTTTAAGGAATTTGAAAAATGCAGAATTTGAACTTCTCATATTGGTTTTGGAGTGAAAATAAATTTTTTTAATAACGAATAAATATATAACGCTAAGAAATTTATACTATTTAGTTCAAATACTCACTGATCGCAAAATATTGTTATGTAATTTACATATCAAATATTCATAAATATGTATTCTATGTATACGAATGTATATACTAAATTATTATTATTAACCTTTAGGTTTCAAAAGCAATATCCAAATAAGAATAATTACTTTGTTTTATCCTCAGTAAGTTTTAAGTAAACAATGTAATTGTATACACAAATTAATTTTATAATCATTGATCAATTATAATGGTATTAATGGTAATAATGAATTACTTGATTTATAAAAAATATATTTAAATCTGCATCGTATTTTTTCATAAACATAACATATTTATATTTTAAGTGAAATTTATTTTATATCCAACATGTGCTTGTAAGTAAATCATATTGTTATGTGTGATTTATATTTGTTTAATAAATTCATGTATATTATGACTATATCCATGTCGAATATGAATTTTAGTGTACCACTTCATTTATGGGTTCAACATTTTGCATTAAAAATGATGAAACACTAAAAGTCAATCTATCTGTTATTAAACTCAATAGTATAAGAGTACCTCACAATTCAGAAATAGCGGAATCGTAAGAATAAATGAATTAATAATAAACTATGTATTACTCTGATTATAGAAATATTATTGCTCCTAATAACAGTTCACACAGTATTGACATTAAAGTATTAAATATTACATCAGAAATTAGTGATATTGTTGTAATTTACGATGATTAGACTTGAAAGGATACCATAGTGAATATTTAAACAGTTTAAATATCTATACTATTGTATACTACAATTACTTACTTACATTGTATAATAAATGTATAATATATTTTGAATTATTTTAAAAATTAAGATATTATTATATCTATTATTATATCAAAATTCTTTTACCTTTCACTTTGGAACGAAGTAGTACTTCCCGCACATAACAATGTCCTGTGTTTACTGTAAGTTGCACATCCTGCACTCTTTTCCACCGAGCCCGCACATTACAGCAACTCCCTCTTTCTCCTCGCATATAATATCGTTTTGGCAGTTAACGAAGTATTTCTTCAGCTCAGAACCGGTTTCGCCCATCATTTACCCAGAGAACTGGTTGCATGTTCCAATAAACTCCCTCAAGTTTTAAATTGAGCTGAGACAAAGCGGAACCTAACCGATTAATTGATTGTTATCAACTGATAAATACTGCAAAAATTACAAATTGCAGATGCACTCAGGAATTTAGCCGTTCAAATCAGCGTGACTGAGCTGAATATATTAAAGTGAATCAGAATACGCGCATAACTGCTCAGGAAACAACAATAATGAGTTGTTACTCGCGATGAAGGATTTTAGACCCGGGAAACAAGCGATTGAATCTGGAAGCATTCCACTCAATCCGAAATCTGTGAAGTCAAGACCAATAACGATTCCATTCGAGCAGCTTACACCCTCAAAATCGCACACATCGTCACTCATGAACCAGTTGAAGCCTTTATCCCAGTTGAGCCCATCAGTTTGAATATAAATATCAAAAAGAGTGTCTGCGTAAGAACTACAAAGCTAAATAGATAATACGAAATGCATCATATAGTTTACGATGGAGCGGAAAACAGTTTACAAGTTTGAACAATATTGTAATGATTAATACACCATATTACTAAGTAGGTATAATAGGATTCAATCACATCAAACATCAAATAAAATTGTACCTTTGGTAAATTTAAGTTATTCATATGCATACAAAGATTAAATTTGTGTCTGTAGTTAATCATAATTTCGATTTAGATGTTTATACTCTTTGCAAACTAAAGCTATTATCAAATATACAATACTTATTGTTCCATGACATATAGCTTATGTTTTATATGATTATATTATGTTAATAACATATATTTGGGTTAAAATAAGAGCTATTGACATAGTTATTAAAATTTTGATTTCGTGTAATGGTAAGTTGAATTCATATCGCATTTATTGAAGTGGAAATAGTAAACTCTATCCTTTTACATTATATTTAAATATAACTGCTATTAGTGATTTTATGATTTGATTGGGTTTGATTTTGTATTATTAATATGTAAATGAACTAAACAGATATTAATTATTAAACGATTTTCGTTTAAAGTTTAAATAGTGTATTACATTGTTTAATAAAACACCTTCTTTATTATTTTAATATTAATCTTAAAACAATTAACATAACCATTATATATAAACCTAAAAGTTTTGCATATAATCATAGAAGTATATAGATGATATGCATTAGTTTAAAATCATAATTAATTATGAAATCATTCTTTCTGGTGTTTAAACTTTCTTGCAACAATCATAGGATCAAGAATGTACCCAATTAACATAACTGACGATGACCAACACCATCTTGATTATCTTTCCTAGAAATGGAAGATCAATTAAAAAATGTAAGCTCCTGAAAGCAAGATTAACTCTATATAAAAACTGAGATCTACTTTTAAGAAAAATCCATTTGTGAAACAGATGATCGGATACAGGAACTGATAAAATTTTGGAATTTTATCTACGAATTCAAATCTGTTCCATATTTAGTGGCCGTGTGGTCCAATGGTGGTACAAAGTGGGAGGCGTTTTAGAATCCAACTTCCTATATACAACATGATTTATATAAGTGAGATAACACTGCAAATTTTGAAATGTTTGTAACTTTTGGCTTTGTAAATAACATTATCTTTGTATAGCTTAAGAATAGGTAGAACGTGAACAACTAGGAACCCCATTGAAAATCTTTTGTTCATTTCAGAACATGTCCACGGAGTATCTTCTGGGGTCATTACAAGCCAGAGAACACCTTGGAGGAATTCTTGAATCAATATTGGAGTAAACTGCATTACTCTTAGTCTGTCGTGAGGGGAGTTACGAATGAACAGATATACACAAGTGATGAAGAATAAGAATGCGAACGTAAAAGAGGCTTTAGTAGACCAGCACATTAATGATAGGAGCGAATAAAAATAAGTTTTTAACTTCCATATTAGTATGTTCGCAGTATGAATTTTGAAATTGATAATTTTACTGAGATTTATGTTATTTAATATAAGAGTTTTGAACAGCAACCAATTAATGATGTTATTTATTGTACAATGCAAATTGTACATGTGTATGTATACTTAATGATATTTATATATTATTCCATGATATAATTAAGATAATTATGTCAAAAACTATATTTGATACTTATCTTCAAAAGTCCACCAAATTATGGCTTGAAACGAAATTTAATAAAATTAATATATAATTATATTATATATTTCAGTAATACATCTAAGGTATTAATAACATTATAAGATAATAGATTTATAGAAATAATACAAATCCTGTACGTGTGTGAACTACCTGTGAAAACAAATAGAAGGTACAGCATAAATTCTTTTAAAGTTCAGTTTTTTCGAGACTTTTAACGTTTAATAAGAATTAATAAGACTATTTAATTTTTTATAACATGACTCACAGTGGTGTGAACAAGTTGATTTTTTTGAAGTTTCGAGGTGAAAGAATTAAGGTACACGAATGAAATTAGTATAGTAAACTCAGGTCATCATTATATAATAATTTTTAATTTTTCACATCATATCCATTCCGCATCCAGAAAATTGTATTTTTGTATTTATTAAGAAGATTTGGTACTAATATCATATGCACAAAAAAATTAATACAATATTATTATTGGGTTTGGTGTTAATTTTATTATCCTTAATCTTAGCAATTAAATCGTTCAATAATTATATTTTAGCTATCTTTTGTAAATTTCGTAAATTAAATAATCATTTTCATTCATGGCGGAAGCTCGACAGAGTAACTGGTCATAGATGACTATCAAATAATATATCAACTTTTGGATAGCTTTCAAAAAATATTTAAATTTTAACTTTACATTTTTGTAATTTAATATTTTAAAAGTAAACTGAAGCTAAAGTACTAATGAATGCAATATTATATTTTTCGTACTACTAGTACCTGATTTATTAACTAATACAAGTTTATTAGTTTGAGTTATTATAGTGATGTAAACTTTCTATCTCATGTTGTGCATGAAATGGGTATTATTATAACTATTAATATTTTATTATTGGGTACATATGTGATAACAATACGTAACTAAATATAGTTTAGATAATCATTTGTTTTAATATCCAATTCGAATCCAATATCAAATCATATTATTTTGACTAATCGAGCAGATAAAGTATATCACTATCTCGTTATATATTACTAGACTTGTTATTAGTTGTTAATAACAATATAAGTCTTAATCATAATTGCTAGGATTCATATTACACAATTACTCGTAATTTATTGGACTAGTGCGCTATCTAATCGTTATCATAATATTTGTAATACTGGTTATACTTGCATTTATATTTTTAATTTAAGGCAGATATCAGCCTAAAGCGCTTGACAATTTCATTTGAATTTTTCGAATTGAAACGGAAAATGCTAGAGATGAAATGAAATTATTAAATTTATTATTATAAGTTTATGTAGATAATTTACTATTAGAAGACCTTATTATATTTGTTCAACACCAGTAAAATCTTAAATTTGTGCTTTTGCAATAATTATTCTAAAATTGATTAACTCTAAACGTTAATAATATTTTTAGGATTTTGATAACTTGAAGTAGTACAAAGCTAAAATTCAGATCAACCCAGTTTATCTTCTTCCAAATAAGTTTAATTTTATCTCAAGTTAGCTTTAAATAGAATGAAATGAAGTGAAACTAATATTTTCAACTATGAAATATATTTTGTCTAGAGATGTATGATATAAAGATAAACTTGGTCTATCTTCTTATTAATCCATTTCAAATATATTAAAAATTTTATTTATTTAAAAGTGTTTAATAGATGATGTAATTCTAATTAATATTTATCACTTGTACATATCTAGTATTGCAGCCAAAAATTATAAGCGATTTTGAAAGTATTCTAATTTTGTAGTTTTAGGTAAGTTGGGAATTAATAGTGAAGTTATAAAGTTTAATATATTTTTCTAGTTGTTTTGGACTTAAGTGTATAAGCTCTCCAAACTTTCTACGATTCTCAGAACAGAACACTTCCGCCTACTTCTACTTTCTTATTATCTTTGATTAAAATGACTTAAAATGTTAAAACTTATACGGTGATTCAATTGACGAGGCTCCATCATAAAACAATAACTTAAGACGGATAACTATTGGGAGTCTAGGTTTCATATTTATCATCATAATTATAATTTGATGGTCAATTTATGTAACATCTGCATAACTAGAACAATCATTTGATTCAAAGTTTGATGTAAAGCCAGAACCTAGAATAGTACTGAGGTCATAATTAAGGCGTTCCTAATTGTATATTAAAACTTAATATATTTAGTGTTCCAAATGGCGCCAACCAACTTTTATTATTTTCCTGGTTCAAACTACTTTTGCCATCAAAGTTCTAATATTTTGCTTTTAACTATACTCATAGCCAATTATTTGAATTTCATATATGGGGTGGAAAAATTGGCCAAAATGTTAAAAGGAAGTGGTTTTATTAACAAATGTATATAAATAGTTTGCAATAAGGCTCCCTTTTCTGCAGTATTTGCAGTAAATGGTCGTTTTACTGCAGAAGTAACTGCATGCAAAAAAAAAAACTCCTGCAACTGCAGTAGAAATTCTGCAGTTTTCAAGAAGCCTGCAGAATGATTGATTGATTTTAGTCATTTAGAGGCGTTTTTTCCAAAATATTTTTACAATATTTGTATAGAATACTAATATAATATACAATACTACATTTTAATACCACTTCAAAGTTCATCAAGAAAATGTTAATCATCATAATATAAAATATACGATTTATACTACGCTATTGACATTAACATGTTTAAATATACTTATATGTGATAACCATGTTCTTATAATGATTTCAAACTAAATTAAAACATATTAAAAATATATTTGCTAAGACTAAGTTAATAGATTATAAAATAAGAAACCAATAGTATTGGTAGTTTTCAAAGTGTTATTCACTAACTATATAACGAGATATGATCAATAAATAGATTTTATAATTATTTAGATTAATTTTGTTCAAAGAATGCTGAAGGAATGAATAATATTGGAATATTATATGGTTTCTATAAGAATACGATGATATATGAAGGTATCTTATATTTTTATATTTTCCTATGATTTCACTCCAACATGAATGAATATTATATTCTATTATATTCTTAAGTAATAACATATGCTTTCATTTTTACTAACATATAAAGTTATTCTAATCGTTAATATTCATATTACACATATTTATCAACGTGGTTTATGAATAAATAATATAATATTGATTTGCAGTAGACGATTCGCCTGCAAACTACCTGCAGGCTACTGCAGCTGCAGTAAAATATTCTACTGCAGAAACAGGTCAACTTACTGCAGAAACTGCAGAAATAGTTCGATTTACTGCTGAAAAGGGAGCCTTAGTTTGCAATTTCAAATGAAATCAAGCGGGATTTTCGAGCTCTTAAATGAAATCGTGACATGATTCAAAAATTATTCCACATCTCAGAATGACCGAAACTGGTAAGTTCGTAAAAATGCGCGTAAATAAGTAATTCACTTCAATGGTTTTCACATGAACTCGAGTAAATTCTATAACAAAAAATTGATCAAGGAATTTTGTAAAAATATTAAAAATCACAAAGGTATGTATCAGCAAGATAAGCGATTCCTCAAGCCATTAGTCTAAATAATGGCACAGTTAAATTGAAAATACCACTTGACTCACTCAACAGCAACAATCCAACAATACATCTAAACGTAATAAATAAATATATACTAGTTATTTTACTATAGCCAAGTAAAAATAATATATTAATAATAAATAAATAAATTAGAACGAAATCCTACTTTCACTCACATCTGCCATACCCAGAATTAAGAATACCCAACAAAACAACAGTAACAAAAATCCTCTCCCAACAACAAAACGTACAAATTGCTTTCTAAAGAAAAGCGACCCCGGAAATTCGCAAACAAGATAGTTAATTTATGATACTATTCCCAGGTTTAAACGTTGAACAAATAAGAAACAACGTAAACACAATAACACGCAACTCCCCTTCTCAACCAAAGGCTGTTATCAACAAAAAGATCTCCAAAACAAACTCCATTAGCCCGAAAAAGCTAACGGAAATGTGATGATCAGAGAAAAAGGGTGACTGTGTATTTATGGACTGACGTGTATTTATGGAATGTTGATCACTATATTTACTCAGCTTAATAAACAAAAATTATTTCCACTCCTTTACATGCAACACTAGAAGCTTTCATATCAAGATTTTGACCCTCAATTCGAGGCCGCTCTCTAAAAATTCTACAAGAAACCAATGGTGAACTCTAAAACACTTCTTTCTCTGTATAAAACTTAGAAACCAAATGCTTCATTTTTCAAAAAGCTTTAGTAGGATTTCAAGATGAATGAAGCTCGTTTGTTAAAAATGATCGCTGGCTGGGCTCACAAGACTTCTGAGCCATGGTCGAAGGAGATGCTTGACCGTGTCTGCGCTATGATTAAGGAATTGTTCACCAAGTTCTACAACACACGCATCACTAAGAAATAAATTTGTGATTTAATCACTGATGAAATCATTGACCAGTTGAAACTGAACGACGAAAAGTACCAGGAGTATGACATGAACTACATGAACAGACTCATTTACGGGAAAACAATGGAAATATGCAAAACTTACGAACCACAAAGTGATGACGAAACTGAGACTGAAGAAGAAAAGTGATTTTATTACTATATAATTATATATAATTATTATAACTAAGTTTATAATACTAATCATGACTTAACTCATAATAACTACTGTGGTCGCCAAGCCAACTTTGATTTCAAAAAATACTAACTATTTCAAAACTATTTTTTGTATTAATTTTAACTATATATTAACTCAATGTTTAGTAGCGTCTCCTTTCTATTTTATTACTTCTTCTAACCTTTTGGGCATAGAGTCAATCAAATGATTGATGATATCTAACGAGATTTACTCCAACGCCCTCTTTACTTCTTCATTTAATAAGTCATATGTGGTACATTCTTCAGGGGAAATGTTTGACTTCAGTGGATTCCAGCAGTGAAAAAGTGGATTTAAGTCTGGACTCATTACTGGAAAGCGATAGAGCTCAATGTTGTTAGCAGTATAAAAGTTTTTCATATACTTACTAAAATGTGTCGGGGCGTTATCTTGTTGCAACTTCAAGTTATGCTATTAAGTGATGGAAGTGTAACTTGTCTGAGAACTTAAGAATTGACAATTGAATTCATGGTCGTACCGCACGGCATAAACCATAATGGACCCTTATATCTATAGCTAATCGTACTATAGATCATGCACGAAAACAGTCCATATTTTACACTTCGAGAAAATACTTCGGATTCCACTCGTCTTTAGGTGTTCTGAGCACTCTACTCGCTCGATTTGCATAGCATTTTGAGCGATACTCATCGGTATACTAAAAAGTTCTCCAATATTCAATTGGTTGTTTCAGGTTCATTCGAGCAAAGTTCAAACTTTCCAATTTATGCTTTTCGGTAAGTTTTGGCTTTATCTTAGCAACATAGAAGCTTAAACTGAATTTGGCCAGGAGACGAGATACCGTTGTTAGAGACATGGAAATTCCACGAAGGGCTTAGTATTTTTCAGCTATGATTCGTCGAGTTTCGAATCTATGGCTCTGGCGATATTTAACAACGCGAAAATCTCAGCTTAGTCAAATTTTCTGACACTATTATCGGCATGAGAAGCTTCTAGCTTGCCTGTAACTTCAAAGTGCTTAAAAATGGAATAAACAGTTTGGAGACTACATTGAAGGCAACAAGCAATGTATTTCTTGGTTGCAACAGTTTGTGATTCTGTTTCTCACATTCTCATCATTATGCGACGCTCTTGTATTGTGATCCGTCGGCTTCGTGTGTGCTTCGTCATTTGAAGGATGAAGTGAAAAAGAAATGAACCGCAGAATTAATTGAATATGTTATAATTAGCATAAATACAGTGATTTAATTTTCAAGCGCAATTATTACATAAACATTTGTTAAAATCAAAGTTGGCTCGGACACCACAGTAAGTCAGGATGGCCAGTGTTACTATGTTCCAGCATGGGTCCTCTGTTTCAAAACCAGAGTTAAATCCAAAATTCGCTCATGCAATTTTTCTCAATTTCAAAGAACATAGAAAATTTTGTAGACGAAAGCTAAAATGAAACTTTAAAGTCGTGGACATGGAGCTTAGGTACCCAACTACTACTGCAGAAGAGGATGAGACGAACTGAAGAAAGCTGCAAAAATAAATTCGATAAAAGTAGTGAAATTTGATTTCCAATATTGTATGAATATTACTTATTATATCATAGTATCATTTTTGTTAAATAAAATATTCAATATGTTCAAAGTTCCCCTCAATTACACAGCCTCACCATCCTGATAAATAAATTATTTAAACTATCGACTTAACAACAACGTGATTTAACTGAATGGAATGAATATAGTACCTATAGTAAACAAGTTATTATAGTTTATCTCTGTTATTATTATCCACAAATAGTTTAACACAAGTAGTTTAACAAAGAAGAATCTTATAAAGATAATTGGTGATTATTAAATTAATAATATTAATCAACTTAATACCAAAGCGTTCAAAATACTTTTAATTATTCCACACCAAACTTCATAGATGACATTGAGCGCAGCTTTGATCTACTAGAAAACTAAATAATCTCAAGTTGAGTAAGTTAAGAACTTGAATATTTGGGGTGCCAATTTAGATGATATTTCTATTTTACGCTAATGTGCAGCTGTTGAAACATTATCACTATCTGTTAACAACATAACAACATTAGAAGATTTGCAAGGTCTTAACTCATTAAAAGAACTTTATTTGCGTAAAAATAAAATTGCTGATCTTCGTTAAGTTATGTATCTTGCTAACTTACCAAATCTGTAAGTTTTGTGGCTATCTGATAATCCAGTTGATTAAGATCCACAATATCGTTTGTATGTTATCAAAGCCCTCCCAAATTTAACCCGCCTTGATGAAAAGGACGTTGGTTAGGATGAGAGAGTTGCTGCTCAAAAAACGAGATTTGCTATTCAACATATTCCACCACAGAATGATAACTATCAACCTGAACCTCCAGTGTAACAAGTTGTGAAACCAAACTATCCAGTGAACGTTCCAGTTGAATAGAAACCAGTAAAGCCTGTCTATTAACCAGTTGAAATTCAAGCTCCACCAAAGCAAGCCTACGAACCACCAAAATAAGTATACCAAGAACCAGTACAATACGCTCAAAGAGTTCAAGAATATCAACCACCAAGATAGGAAGTGCATTCGCAAAGAGCTAGTTAACCAATTAATGAAAATAGCACGTCAAATAGAAAAATTGTGCTGGCTGTATTAAATCTTATTGACGGATTAGATGTTGAGAGTTTGGATACCATTAAGAGACAAGTTAATGCTCTAATTGCTGCTCAAAAGTGATTGAATTAAAATATATTTCATTTATTGTGATTGCATACCAAATACTATTTATAACTTTCACTCCAAATTTTAGATGACAACTCGTCTTCCACCTACGAAACGTCAGCAAATCTCTGGAATAATAGAGAAAGGAAAGAATTTACAGCAAAAAATACAGTAATCTCAGGATGAATTGTCATAACATTTCAGCGGTGATCATAAAACTGATATTAAGAAAAATATGCCAGTAACTCAGTAAGTGCCAGCTCCAGCGATAACCAAGAATCTTTCATCTGCTTCAGTATAGTCTTAGCAACCAAACTACGATTTGGTGATTTAAAAGTCTAAGATGCAGTTGGATTAGTTGGAGAATTTGGTGCGTGAGCGTAAGAAGTCTAAAACATCAATGTCTCTTGATTCTGCGCAGAAACCGTCAATGACCGAAACCACTGCTCAGGCTAAGCCCGAGGAGCCGAAGCAGCCCGTTCTCAAGATTGAGCCTGCGACTACAGTCCTTTTAGACTTGCATAGTTTAAAGTTCGTGTCTTAGAAGAGCATATCTGAGCTTTAGTAGTAGTAAATTTAGTTTGAGGTCTTCAGTGATGCTCAGGGCCTCCTTTCGCAGTTTACTTTGAATTTTAAATCCGAGTAGTCCAACATGAAGCATTTCAACTACGAATATTAGCTTTCGTCCCATAACAACACTATGTAAATGCAAATCAACAAACAACTAAGTATTAAGTACATTGAGGGCGACGGGCTAACTTTGAAGGCGAAAACGAAGAATTTCTAGCTGGTTCAGAAGTACCCCATTTTATTTAAATCTTAGTTCACCCAATTAGTGTAAACCCAAAATAAATATTATCTTAGTCAATTAGATGTTGAGCAACTTAACACACAGCAGCCCGTACTTCAAATAAACGACCGCTTCAACAACGCGGTTCTGAGCGAGCAAACTTCTCTTGAGGATATAATGCCCGTTCAAATATATTGCTCGGCCGTTGTTAGTAGTAGTGCTGAGAACATGAACTAGTTTATTGAGCCGAATCTGTTTCTGGAGCAACTGATTTACAACGAACGTCTTATAAACGAGAAAACGGTCAAAAGCGCTAAACAAGCCAAAGAAACGCAAACGGAACAAAGTGTTCAGAATTTAGTCAAATTTGGGCAGGGAATGCTTATTGACGAGGTAACTGGGCAAGTGTACTCAGATCCGGAATACGTTGAGGATAAAATATAAACACAAATCGCTTATCAAATTACTTAGTAAAACAGCTTTTAAAATAATTAGAGTAATAATAGTTTGTAAACTAATTATTATTAATAACAGACAACATTATTGAATTAGCAGCCAATAGCTGAGCACCCGCAACTTTTCATAAAGAAAATAGAATTAGACTGTCTACCGGTAAATATTCAGTAAATAAGCAATATTCAAATTCAATTTGAAAATTAGATTCAGTAAATAGCTCAGAATGTCCCAGTTGTGAATGGACACCTCCTTTTGCACTTATAACTAGTTTCGTTCAAAGTAACCCGCTTCTAAATCCCACCCCTTATAATCAAAGCGGACCAGTTCACCTCGGTTGTTACTTTGCAAGAACTACAAACGTCAACAAACATTGAAAAATGGAACCAAACACTTAAAACTGGCCGTTGCTTCATTTCACTTTCTTGTCTCCCACCCCTCGTTTTGAACAGAAACGCGAAAATGTACGAATTTTTGGGAGAAAACGGTCAAATACTCGAGAAAAGAAACGTTCAAGGAATAAATTTACAAGAGAAAATGAACGACAAAATGACCGCCACTCAGATTTGCCAAATGTATGAGCAGAAGAAAACGGAATAATAATTTGAGAGACCAAATGTGGATTATAATAATAATAATTACTCGTTAAATAACAATCAAAATAATAATCAATAAATTAATTAAGGGAAGAAAGTGGAGAAAACACAGGGGATTGAGGAAATACAAATGCAACTTGCAAGCATCACTCAATAATTGAGCGAAAACTCGTTTAACGTATCAGTTGGACACGAAGTTAAAGAAATCGAAGAAAAGAAACCAATAAAATAGAAGAAAGCACCAAAACCGGAATCTCCAGTGCAAAAAAGCAAATAACTCGCAACCTCACTTTCCACATCAGATATCTCAAACCAAGTTGAGCAGAGACTGAAAAGAAATATCAAAACTTAACAAAGAGATGACAACGATGACCTGAGCGATATCCTCAACTAGAGCCTCAAAGAGCAACGCCAAGCTCAAAATAAATAAAGGTTAGAAACAACTAAGAAAAATCTAGATGTTAAAAAAATACTAGGTGAAAGTCTACTTGAATCTTAGATTCAAGAAGTAAGCGCTAAGAAGATATCAAAACAAGTTAAATCAAGCAGAAACACAAAGTACAATAATATAAAGTACGACATTTCTGATTCTGATGAAGATAATGTACAAGAAAAAATATCCATTCTGAAATAAGAGCCTAAATAAAGACAAAACACTGATTGGCTTAGAAAATAAGCTGAAAAGCTATTCATTAATAATCAGGAAAGCGATGACAGCAGTGATATTTGACTTCAAAACAAATGATTATTAAAAAATAATGTGTTAGTATATATAATAGTATATAATTTTGTATCTTTATTATGTTATTAAAATACACAAATATGACGTCATTTAAAATAATAAGTATACATAACTCACTCAACAGCAATATTAAACAACAGCAGAATAAATTAAAAATATGTTGTGATCTATAATATTAAAAATATGTTGTATAAATTATATTATAGACTATAATATACAAATTATTATATACTGATAACTATTAACACTTAATCAACTGTTTAAATATGTATACTTAACCAATATATTAAAATATTATCTTTCAAATTTTTTTTAATTATAGGAGTTTTATAGGAGTAAATAATTTGTATAATGATCGTTTAATAATGATTTAAACATAATAATTTTTTCACTTCTTAATAATGTTATTGATTTAGTTATCATTCCAAATATGTACAGACAAAGCTAACGGTATTAAAGAAGAGTGCAATCGTCATGGTAAATGTGAAAATGATGTGTGCATTTGCTAAACAGGTTTTGACGCTACGTTAGGCCCGCTTTGCACGGTTTGCGCTGAAGGATACTAAATGTCCGAAGACAACTCGCGTTGCGTACACGTAGCAACTTGTATGACTCATAAAGTAATTGGTGATATTAAGGAGTGCTACGGACATGGTTACTGTTAAACAAATGAAAAAACTAAATACGATGCCAATACAACTTGGTTTTGTAGGTGTATTAATCACTTTTAAAATGGTACCCGTCTTCGTCCGTTGAACTGTTCTGTGTGTCCAAAAGAGTATTTGATCACTACAGATTAGAAGAAGTGCATCCCAGAATAATGTCAGAGTTCTTAATCTGAAGATAAGTTGTCTGCTATTGAATGCGGAAACCAGGGCCATTGCTGGGATCATCTGAGGGGAAGCAAAATATTCGACCCGCTTATCCTGAAAGCGGATGAGTTGATCGGGAGAATTCTGAACTTGACGATCAGAGATCCGGGCTGCGTCTGCAGGAATATGAACGAAAAGTGCACGGCTTGCGCTCCGGACTACAGATACGCGACCGTCGAAAATAGGGCGAAGTGCTACGAGAACCAGTGCTTCAACTACGACGAAAAGCGCAATCCGATATCTGAAGAGTGCAACGGAAAGAACTTTGACGAGACTCCGCGCGGTTCCTGCAATTGGGACGCGTTCAACGAGATTTACCAGTGCGCGTGCAGCGGGAACTACGACAAGCGCACCGCGTGCAAAACGTGCATCAGCCACTACTCGGTCGAGTCCGAGTGCAAGCACTGCCTTCCCGGTTATGACATAAAAACGAACTGCTTCCAGTGCACTTTCGGCAGAGACGACAACAACAACTGTCAGACCTGCCTCCCTGGCTACGATCCGGCTCACAATTGTCAGGCCTGTCTTGGGAACAAGGACATCTTGTCCAGATGCAGGAACTGCTCGGCTGGGATGGCCGAAGTTGACGGAAAGTGCGTTTCGGCGAATAAAGCCGGCTCTCAAACGGTGATCATAGTGCTGTGCGTTATAGCCGGAGTGGTTCTGGTCGTTATTGGCGTCTGGCTCGTTCTGTTCTACTTGAGGAAGAAACGCGCGGCCACTGTTGATCTGGACGAGGTCGAGACGCTGAACGAGAACGCGAACGAGTGATCCTTCTTTAAATAGTTGAAAATGAATTCATATATTTAATTGATAAATTGTATCAAATTCTCAGTGTTCTCAAAGCTGAAAGACATATATTTGAATAACATATTTCAGAATAAATACAACATCTATTATATTTTCTTTCATAATGAGATAACCAATGTTATATTTAGAATTGTACTTTTTATAAGTATTGTTATTATTTAAATTGTACTTTTCAGTATTCTAAAAATAACGTTGATTTTAACGTTGTTTAAAATATAACCAGACACATTATAAGCTCTTAATATTATTCTTTATAATCTCTCTGAATCTTTATAATCTCTCTGAATGTCTTAATCTTTAATATTATTTAGATTACAAATGATATGAACATGTTAATTAAAACGTGGCTGTTTATGTTAAGTTTACAATTATTATACAATAAACAATTTATTAGTAAATAATCGTTCTGTATAGCTTTATATATCTTTACCATTCATATATTTGGATTTAAATATGAATTTTAAAGTTGTATAAACAGTTACTATATGTGGAAAACAAGACTGTTTATGTTGGGTATACAATTGTTTATTCTTGTACTGTTTACAAATATTTTAAAAACAACAAAATGTATTATCAATATATCCCATGGCCATGTTGCAGTGTTTAAACACAATTCCACTCCAAATGAGATATCACTTTAACGTTTCCAGCAGCGCAGTCGCCTTCGCGCTGTGCTTGCCTCTGCACTTACTATTGAAGGTGCTATACAGCAGTCTATACCAGCATTTGAAATCGTAAAAAATCCAGCCCAGCCACTCAGAGCAGCTGTTCGACTCCATTCAGCACGCTTTCATCTCCTCCATCGTTACGCTGGTTTACTACAGGTTGAAGACGTAGAAGCGGATGGAGCAGAACCAGAGGTACATGGACGCGGTCAAACATTTGAATCTGCGGTGTAGTTCTGCGATTACAAAAATTCAAGAGCGAGCAACTCTGAATTACTGACGGCTGAAGTGAGTGTATTGATTGCGTTTGTTTCCTCTTGTAGGTATGGTAATTTTAGGACGCGAGCGATTTAAACCATATTTAAACAATTTGAGGTGGAGTTTTTGGAATAATCTAGTGTATATCGTGGATGTCACTTTCCCTCAAAAATCAAATAGATATCAAATAGCGACTTCAGATACAACCACTCCAGAATGATGAGGTACGAATTCAAGTCTCCGAAGCAGACCGCGACCATGGTCTTCTACGCGCTGCTCTACATCGGCCTGTTGTTTGGCGCGCAGTTCCTGATGGTCCAAGCCAGGGTGCAGAAGCACTACAACGTCCTGGCCGTGATCTACAGCGTTCCCTTCGTGATCATGGGCGCGTCCGTCGCGAGTAACCAAACGGGTCAGAAACAGAATGTAAGCAACAAGCCGCGGATTCCAGTTTTCAGAGCCGTTTTGAAGAGCCGCGAACTAGTTAGAAACTCATGAATCTGATTGAGATGTATTTGATATTACATTTACATGTTTTCATTATATCGTAGACGAATAGTATCTGAAAATAACACGAATTTATTTTTATTTCTATACATAGAATTTAGAATTAAGAGCAAGAAAATGTAGCTATCACTCATATTTGTTACTTTTACATTATTTCAAAGAAAATAATAATATAATAATATTGATTTCTGGTTATTGAAAATGAATACAACTTTAACTAATTTCACTCATTCAATCAGAAAATTAAAAATCTTACGACTACAGTGACTTTTCAAAGGAATTTACAACAAGATACGTGTTTAACTGAGATATGAAATTTAAATCGCAAGATTCAGCATATTACAAAGCCATAGAGTTATTTGGACAAGCAACTTCGTCTTTTAAATTAATAAATGATATTTCTTCATCTTGCACTTGACAAATAAAATGTAGGTATTAATACATATTTGAAGGTAAGCCAAATAATATCTAGAATAACAGGCATTAATGTTTATACTCCCTAATTTAATAATATTATTAGAGCACAACTATTAATTGTAAATAATTTGGCTATTATATAGTTATATATTCAGTGACTGTATAAAAATATTATAGTCCGAAGTGTTAAACAAAAAACCACTTCAACATCCATTTTCTGAGCTTATATGTAAAATTACAATATGTGATATACACATTGTTTATAACAATAGTTCCAGAAGCCGTTACGTTATTTATTTGATATTCTCCAGTTTAATAATAAATATACAGTGATTTTTCAGTTCTATACCCTTATACTGTGATATTTATGTTATTCAAATTACAGTTATCAATTTTCAAGTCATTCTTAAGAGACTAACCCAAAATTCCTGCTACAAAACTCGCTTAATATGACTAAGCGTTCAAATTGATTTATGTTGTTAATATTTTACTTTGTGCGAATAAACTAATATTTACCATTTGAATGTTAATTATTTAACTATAACTGAATATTTTACTGATCACGCCACCAATATATGCATTCCATGTTGTATTTGAAATTGAAGAAAGTTAGCATTAATTTGTATTTGAGTTTTATATGATGATGCTTGCTTCCTGTGCTGATTCACCAACATAACAACCGGCAAGTGTAGCAAGTAAGTCACTTATTGCTGTAATATTGTGTTGTGCTAGCATGGTATTATTAATTTATATATTTGCTTTTTAGTAAATGTACCCGATTATAGCTCCAGAAAACGCATGATATAATGTGCCATTTGCGGTAAGATCACATGAAACTAATTTAATATCAATTATAGTACCACTATTTTTCGTTTATCCAGAAATTATATTGTAAAATCCTATCAATCCAAACATCATAAATTACGTATTAAGGTTTGATACTAGTAGTGCTATTATGAGACTTGATCCAGTGGTGGAAAGAATTTTTTGATCTTGTTAATGGAGTTATTCATGGACGTCCATCTTGTTTCACAATATTACGCCTTTATCTTATTAGCTTTGCATCTACCCAACCTTTTGTAGTGAAGTGATCTATGAATTTGCGCAAACAATGAGTGTGCTAAACATGGCGATTTTAATACTTATTTGTTATTAGCCAGCTAAGTATTTTATACCACTTCAAATGGCGCATCATCAACCTTACCATTGAGTATTAGGCTAATACTCATTATAAACATAAATACATTAAATATTATAAATAACCACTTCATTTTTGTTAATGTCATGTATGTTGTGCTATGTATTAGATAATGATATATAAGAGCAATTTCTTGTGATCATTCTTCACTAAATTATATATCTCCGCTGAAAAACCATAATAATGTTATAAAATATTGAATTTCTCTAGCTACTTTGTTGATATTCAATCATTTGGTCATATAAGTTCAAATAATTTTATAAAATGGTGTTTATTCTTCTATTAAATGAGATATTACAGAGACTCTTTTGTTATTTACAGTTAATTTAGAAATATACAGTGGTGGGCCCTCGAAATGCTTTTTTGAATTAGGAAGAAGAATGAAGTTTATTATTTGAATCTTACTTATATCACTGCCCGGCTCAATAATGAGTGTGTTCTCCCTCCTCATCAATACACTCATTAACTCTATTTACTATTGATTTGTAAAGTGCTTCAATCACATCAAGGCCTGGTTGAGCCTTGGATAGCTGTGCTACAATAATTAACGTATATAACTCTGTATATACTTCAATAATAAGTTTCAACTTTACCTAACGTTGTATAATTTAACAATCAAGAAAATTGATTTCTCATTATGAAATGGAAGTGGAAGATCATAAGTAAAATAACTGTTGTTTAGAGTAGCATCAATATATTATTTAATGCTGGGCCCGACTAACCCACTTGATTCCATTCTTCAAGAAACAAAAATGCATTCATTATTTGAATATTGAGAATGAAAGCGACTGTAACTACCTGAATTATAATTCTAATTAAGCGAAGTACCAATACTTCATCTTGAGCTCCCGGTTGAGATTGAAAGAAAAAGTCCTCCATTGTTTTTCGTGATTAAGAAATACCTAAAATCGTTCAGATTGACCCAGTTGAAGATGAACACCGAGGTCCTCTGCAGGTCCAGTGCTTGCGCTACTAGTTATAAATTACATATTGCGTCCGTATACCAATCATTGGATCCTCTTATTCTTTTCTCCAATCAGGCTTAACTACCATATATTTTCGAGATAAAATCTTTCATAAATTAGTTTTGTTGACTAAAACGTAGAAATTACAGGGACATCTTAAACAAGTGATATAACTAGTTCAGATTGGTACAATATTTTATGAATTCATCCGTTGGACCCAGAAATGAAGAGAATACAAACGCTTCAGAACTGCCTAAGTTTGTTAAGTGAATTAGTTGACCTTCCCTAAACATCTTCTACCGCGTTTATTTTTGTCATTGCCGTCCTTTATTGCATGTGGTAATTTCTATTTTTCCTTTTTGGAATATTAAATACCGACTTTGAATAGTCGATTATGGTCTAATACGATCGAAATCATATTTTTGGCCCTCTTGTGTTAATGAGTAGTTCATGAATAATCTCCAACTTGAGATTATTTATTGGAATTTGTCATCCGCATTAGAAGTGGCAAAATATTTTAATATATAATTACTCACATAGTAAACAAGAAAAAGCAATTCCACCTCCCATAACTGTAACAACATTAGTAACATACAAATTGAAGTGGGTTTAATAGATTAAATATGAATAATAGTTACTATATATCAATATATTAATATGTATTTGATTAATCTTTCTATCTGTAGGTAGGTAACTTACACTACGGGGTAGGTAGTTTCCACTCCGGACCTAAAACGACCCCAAGATTGATTATATTTCTAATATAATCATTTCTATTTAATACAAGTTCTCTTTTATACCACATGTCCCTTTTTGTTAATAACACATGAACTCATTTTGGCATGTATCTTTTGTATCTTAGTGTGAATCAAAAAATCACACTACTGTCATAGCCGAGTGGGATAGTCGGTTCATATATAAGTGAAAGGTCGTTGGTGCAACCCTTGAAATAAATTATGATAATAACTCTTATATAATAATATTACTGATTATTGCTATGTTATTCACATCAAAATTCATGAAATAAAATGACTCACTTAACTGTAACCTTATCATCAGTACTAAGGCTCAATTCAATCATTCCATCTTCATCTCATTAATCATGACAATCCACAAATCCAAACTTAGTTACACATAACGTTACTATAAACTAATCTCAACATCATACCTCATCTTCCAGGATTGTCACTCTGAATAGCCTCCTCAGACAACCTAAGTTAGTTCGGCACTTGAACTAACATTGTTGACCTCGGAAGTTATCTTTGTAACTATCTTTGGGATGGCTGGTATGAATCTTGGGACTAGCGTATCAGCGGCAACGCGTAGTGCTTCTAAGTTTAGAGCAGGGAACAATGTCATAACTCTTTAATCAGTTTCTTCCTGTTCATGCTCATTTACTCTTGAAAGCGAAATCTCTGCAATATAAAAATTCATGAAATATATGCTTTTGCTTATCAATTAATATAATAGTACGGCTATAATTCTTCATTCTAAATGTATTTATTTGTGTAAAGCACTATAATTACTATATTATTTATAAATTTGAAGAAGTTCGATTTTCATTATTTAATCTATATTTCAATTTTGTTATATTATGTTATTATATTGGTTATTACAACACAACTGACAATAAAGGCTAACTATTTTATAACACATGTGAATCATGACATGTGTTATTAAAAAATCACTCACATGTGTTATAAGTAAAAAGGGACATGTGGTATAAACTAGAACTTGTAGTACTCTTTATAAAATATAGTGTAATATCTTCAGTCCTTTGTTATGGTTATCAGCTTGATTATCTCTTGCATAATAATAATAATAAATAATGATAATGTAGTATATTGAATTCATAATTACAGGATTAAATTATCTTTTAATTATCTTTAATAACATATACTATTACTATTTTGAATTAAATAGTATGCTCGTTAATTTTTCACTTCTTAATAATGTTATTGATTTAGTTATCATTCCAAATATGTACAGACAAAGCTAACGGTATTAAAGAAGAGTGCAATCGTCATGGTAAATGTGAAAATGATGTGTGCATTTGCTAAACAGGTTTTGACGCTACGTTAGGCCCGCTTTGCACGGTTTGCGCTGAAGGATACTAAATGTCCGAAGACAACTCGCGTTGCGTACACGTAGCAACTTGTATGACTCATAAAGTAATTGGTGATATTAAGGAGTGCTACGGACATGGTTACTGTTAAACAAATGAAAAAACTAAATACGATGCCAATACAACTTGGTTTTGTAGGTGTATTAATCACTTTTAAAATGGTACCCGTCTTCGTCCGTTGAACTGTTCTGTGTGTCCAAAAGAGTATTTGATCACTACAGATTAGAAGAAGTGCATCCCAGAATAATGTCAGAGTTCTTAATCTGAAGATAAGTTGTCTGCTATTGAATGCGGAAACCAGGGCCATTGCTGGGATCATCTGAGGGGAAGCAAAATATTCGACCCGCTTATCCTGAAAGCGGATGAGTTGATCGGGAGAATTCTGAACTTGACGATCAGAGATCCGGGCTGCGTCTGCAGGAATATGAACGAAAAGTGCACGGCTTGCGCTCCGGACTACAGATACGCGACCGTCGAAAATAGGGCGAAGTGCTACGAGAACCAGTGCTTCAACTACGACGAAAAGCGCAATCCGATATCTGAAGAGTGCAACGGAAAGAACTTTGACGAGACTCCGCGCGGTTCCTGCAATTGGGACGCGTTCAACGAGATTTACCAGTGCGCGTGCAGCGGGAACTACGACAAGCGCACCGCGTGCAAAACGTGCATCAGCCACTACTCGGTCGAGTCCGAGTGCAAGCACTGCCTTCCCGGTTATGACATAAAAACGAACTGCTTCCAGTGCACTTTCGGCAGAGACGACAACAACAACTGTCAGACCTGCCTCCCTGGCTACGATCCGGCTCACAATTGTCAGGCCTGTCTTGGGAACAAGGACATCTTGTCCAGATGCAGGAACTGCTCGGCTGGGATGGCCGAAGTTGACGGAAAGTGCGTTTCGGCGAATAAAGCCGGCTCTCAAACGGTGATCATAGTGCTGTGCGTTATAGCCGGAGTGGTTCTGGTCGTTATTGGCGTCTGGCTCGTTCTGTTCTACTTGAGGAAGAAACGCGCGGCCACTGTTGATCTGGACGAGGTCGAGACGCTGAACGAGAACGCGAACGAGTGATCCTTCTTTAAATAGTTGAAAATGAATTCATATATTTAATTGATAAATTGTATCAAATTCTCAGTGTTCTCAAAGCTGAAAGACATATATTTGAATAACATATTTCAGAATAAATACAACATCTATTATATTTTCTTTCATAATGAGATAACCAATGTTATATTTAGAATTGTACTTTTTATAAGTATTGTTATTATTTAAATTGTACTTTTCAGTATTCTAAAAATAACGTTGATTTTAACGTTGTTTAAAATATAACCAGACACATTATAAGCTCTTAATATTATTCTTTATAATCTCTCTGAATCTTTATAATCTCTCTGAATGTCTTAATCTTTAATATTATTTAGATTACAAATGATATGAACATGTTAATTAAAACGTGGCTGTTTATGTTAAGTTTACAATTATTATACAATAAATAATTTATTAGTAAATAATCGTTCTGTATAGCTTTATATATCTTTACCATTCATATATTTGGATTTAAATATGAATTTTAAAGTTGTATAAACAGTTACTATATGTGGAAAACAAGACTGTTTATGTTGGGTATACAATTGTTTATTCTTGTACTGTTTACAAATATTTTAAAAACAACAAAATGTATTATCAATATATCCCATGGCCATGTTGCAGTGTTTAAACACAATTCCACTCCAAATGAGATATCACTTTAACGTTTCCAGCAGCGCAGTCGCCTTCGCGCTGTGCTTGCCTCTGCACTTACTATTGAAGGTGCTATACAGCAGTCTATACCAGCATTTGAAATCGTAAAAAATCCAGCCCAGCCACTCAGAGCAGCTGTTCGACTCCATTCAGCACGCTTTCATCTCCTCCATCGTTACGCTGGTTTACTACAGGTTGAAGACGTAGAAGCGGATGGAGCAGAACCAGAGGTACATGGACGCGGTCAAACATTTGAATCTGCGGTGTAGTTCTGCGATTACAAAAATTCAAGAGCGAGCAACTCTGAATTACTGACGGCTGAAGTGAGTGTATTGATTGCGTTTGTTTCCTCTTGTAGGTATGGTAATTTTAGGACGCGAGCGATTTAAACCATATTTAAACAATTTGAGGTGGAGTTTTTGGAATAATCTAGTGTATATCGTGGATGTCACTTTCCCTCAAAAATCAAATAGATATCAAATAGCGACTTCAGATACAACCACTCCAGAATGATGAGGTACGAATTCAAGTCTCCGAAGCAGACCGCGACCATGGTCTTCTACGCGCTGCTCTACATCGGCCTGTTGTTTGGCGCGCAGTTCCTGATGGTCCAAGCCAGGGTGCAGAAGCACTACAACGTCCTGGCCGTGATCTACAGCGTTCCCTTCGTGATCATGGGCGCGTCCGTCGCGAGTAACCAAACGGGTCAGAAACAGAATGTAAGCAACAAGCCGCGGATTCCAGTTTTCAGAGCCGTTTTGAAGAGCCGCGAACTAGTTAGAAACTCATGAATCTGATTGAGATGTATTTGATATTACATTTACATGTTTTCATTATATCGTAGACGAATAGTATCTGAAAATAACACGAATTTATTTTTATTTCTATACATAGAATTTAGAATTAAGAGCAAGAAAATGTAGCTATCACTCATATTTGTTACTTTTACATTATTTCAAAGAAAATAATAATATAATAATATTGATTTCTGGTTATTGAAAATGAATACAACTTAAACTAATTTCACTCATTCAATCAGAAAATTAAAAATCTTACGACTACAGTGACTTTTCAAAGGAATTTACAACAAGATACGTGTTTAACTGAGATATGAAATTTAAATCGCAAGATTCAGCATATTACAAAGCCATAGAGTTATTTGGACAAGCAACTTCGTCTTTTAAATTAATAATGGATATTTCCTCATCTTCATCTATATATTGTATGTTATTCTATTAATTATACTACCGAATGCAAATATTTGATCCCATTGTGAAGTGAAAATAGATCAATGTATTTTGGATATTTATTCTATTGTAGTCACATCGTAAAGCATTATTTAAATTGTAAAAACAGATAATATATTGAACTAAACATTTAATTTTATTTATAGAATTAATATTCGCAAAGCTATTAGCATGCTTCTGTCAAACAGTTTTTTAAAGCAAAATTACAAAAACAAATATACATTGAGAACAATCTATTCTAATATACTGAGCGATAATTATAACTGTGACATTTATTCGTGAGATACTATTTATTACAATTTAGTTTATCTTTAGATCTTCCGAATCAGTTAATTTAATCTATATTTATTCATTCTATATACATTTTAAATTTAGCTGAAATTATTTTGCATGCATTTCTTCATAGAAGAATATATTATTACTTACGTTTTTATAATTTATCAAACTAATTTTAAATTATTTATCACTTAAACTGGAATTATCCAACTTTCGTGTTCTGCATCATAAAATACATACAAGGCGATTAAATCTCCACTTCATAAATGGGTCAAACCCTTTGCCACCACGTGAACCTTGAGAACGACAGCGTTGAACTCACAGTTGTGAATTTGAATAACATCATCAAGTGCCCGAATAACTCAGTTGCGCTGAATCTTTAAGAGTCAAAAGATCTGAATTATCAGTCGTACGTTCAGAACTACGCTGCCATGAAGTACAAAAAGACAGTTCTGGACTCAATAAAGTCTTACAGAATTAATAATCTTCAGCTCACGAACAGAACAAACGAATACGAACAGGAGGAATCGCAGGAGTTCGTATGCGAAGACGTAGAGTTTATTTTAGACATGAACGCTTTGGATTCGCGGATTACTATGTGAAATTAGTTTACAAACGTTTATAATAGTTTTAGATAAATTATATTAGTTTAAATCTATATGTTAATCTATTGAAAGTTTTGATATATTAATATTAATAATTTAAAAAGTTGAATGTGATACCTCTAAAATATAATTGATTTTACGTCATGAAAGATTTATTCCAGAGATTATTAAAACAAGTTTAAAACAGTATTAACATTAATTTGTTTAAATATGTATTGATAAAACCATTAAGTAACACATTTTAATGTATTGTTTAACCCACTTCAAATAATGGGATAGACAATATGTTTAAATTAGGAATACAATTCAAGCTAGTTATAACTAGACGTAGTGTATTTAAATAACGTGCTAAAATGTCCCAACAATTCTTTCGCGGAAGATATCCAAGAGTCGAAGGACATGAACTATTAACTATTTCTAGATAACTACACCGCTAGAAAAATATCAAAGAAATCACTAGATTCATACAACTCATACTATGTATAATAACTAAGTCAAGTTATCACAAACGAATCTAATTAACGCACCTGTATGCTAGATTAAATTCAGTTAAATATTGATGAAGAGAGCAGCGTGTAACTTATTGACGATATAAATGATGATTTAGCAGTGACTATATGAAATATCTATTAGAAGTTATTAATTTTGTCGTTATAACGCTTTATATCAATACTTACTGAATATCTATTTTATATTATATTAACGTTAAAGGTTATTAAATATCCAGGTAATATGAGTGAATAATAAATATAAATTATATAACAATGGTTAGCCTATTACACCCCCAATTATTATCGATAAGGATATACAAACAGACTAAATCTCTGAACAAAATCGATAACATTGAAGACATCTTAAAACAGAGAGAATAGAACCTACCTACCCAGTAGGAACAGTCCAAAATAAGCTAAAGCGCGAAACCCAATAAAAGCACAGGAGAATCGAGCATTGACTCGTTCTTCTGAAGGCGCGGAAGAAGCCTTCTTCCAGATGAAGAAGCATATCTTTGATGTTTATACCATGATACTGAACGAGTATAAACGAAAGTTAATGATATAATAGAGAATAAATCACACTTTTTTCAATAATTCCAACGAACAAGCTTACACGAAGGAAAGAACTATATAATATGTATTTGAATTATTATTTGAATTAGATGCAATTGAATGAAATAGTGTTCTATCTGTGTAATTCTACTATCTCGACATTTTTCTTTTACTTTTAAATATTAATATTATATTATTAACGCCTGTAGATTTGGAGTTAATTGAATAAATGGAGTTAGTTTGAATAAATATCAGATATCTCTTTAGAAACGTTTTAATCGAACATACTCCACTTCAGATAATGGGTTATTTCAACTACGAAGAATTCTATTGGAAATATTCTAATAATAGTATCATTGACACAAACGATACAGATTGGATAGCAAAGAAAATGAAAATACTTCATTTTTAAAATAAATATAAATGTTAAGATAAAGATTAAGCTATAATCTAAAGAAATAATAACATCAAAGATTTAATTGATATTTTCAGAAGCATCGATAAGAATAATACTGGAGAAATTAATAGTTCAGATTTAACACTGGTATTAGAGAAGTATTAATACGCTTTGGAATGGTTTTTAGACAAGGATCTAAAGTCAATATAAATAGTACAAAGAATTTGTCACAGTATCAATTAAGATTTTAATGGAAAGATTAATTAAAAATAATATTTGAATTTTATGCATGTATTTTTAAATGCTGATATACATGATTATTATTCAATTTTATTTTACGGAGCAGATAAAGACTTTTCAGGAACTTTGAATAAGAAGGAATTTAATTCGTTTTTGAAGTAGAACACCAAATTCGGTTATATAAAAAGATTTTTCGTTTCTACTATAACAATGTTACTGCATGGTCGCAAAGGTCAATTGTCATACGAATAATTTTTAGTATTTACTAAGAATAATAAGAACAAAATTATAGGCGCTGTGGTGGTGTTGTGAGCAAATATTTGCATTATCATTTTCATATCTGGTAACAAATGCAATCAAATATTCATGAAATACGAATCACTCTTTCTTGTCCTTCTGTTTTCTGTTGACAAAAGCAACAATTTGTGGGTCGAGAACATACCCGATCATCATTACTGATGAGCTCCAGCACCACCTGGACAATCTCTCTTAATGGTGGAATACGGCCTGGTACAAATACGAACCACCGAGTAAAAACAACTCAACGTAGAAACTTACGTCCACTTTCTCCAAGAAGAACCCGTTCGTGAGACAAACTGCGAGGTAAACGTACGCGTAAAGCTTTGGGGCAAGCTCAAGGAACTCGAAAAGGTTCCAAATCTGGTGTCCATGTGGGCCAACAGTTGTGCACAAAGGGAGCTTCTTCAGAATCCAACCGATGACGTAAAGGGCTACGTCAATAACGGAAACGATGATGCAGATGGTTAAATGCTTGTTATTCTTGGCCTTGTAGATGATGTTGTCTTTAACCACCTTTAAAACTGGAAGAACGTGCACGACAACAAAACCCATTGAAACCCTCTTGTTCATGATGGAGCAGGTCCATGGAGTGTCTTCTGGAGTCATTAAAAGCCAGAGAACACCTTAAAGGAACTCCTGAATCAAAATTGGAGAATACATGAAATGTTAGATAACCATTTATTTATTCATAGTAGCAAAGAATAATGCATATAATTAATTATATTGTGTATACTTTAAACAAATTATTCAAAGATAATGATAAATTCATTTAAATAGCGTTGATGAAGCAAACTAACAACTAAGATTATTTTAAATAAATTTAAACGAATCAAAAGTTTATTAACAAAAGATATTAAAATAACGACAAATATGAATAAACCTATTGTAAATGACTACAAATTTTAGTGATATAACGCAAAACTACATAATAACACCATATATATATATATATATATCGGCTTACTCTTTTGGTACATCTCCACTCAATAATCAATTACTTCAATCACAGGAACATTTTATAATGATATTTTCATTTTAATGCGTTCTTTACTTCTGTAACTATGTACATAAAGGACTCTATATTTTTAGTGTTAATTTTTTTGAGATGTCATCAAATTATATCAATTCAGAAATGATAGTATTGTTTTTTATACTTTATCGTGTTATTACTGTGCTGTTAATATACACCATATTGATATACACCATATAACTGGTTTTTCATCATCTTCGCTCATTGTCTATATATAGATAGTAATAGTCATAATATTGATAGATGTAAAGTATAACCAATAATATGATTGTATATTATTATTACATTAAATTAATATGCAAATACTTCATTACCTTTCAAGGGGTAGTCTTTTCACTTATAAGGGGCCGTTTTCAACCTTTATAAGTGAAATGTATCCAAAATGTATCTAAAAATTATGTTGAAAGGTTTATAGTTAAAAAACGAGATATTTGGCTTTTACTCGCTTATAAGGTTAGTAGATGTCCAACCCACCAGCTTGAAAGCGAAAATGCGACCCCTTCTGAGTGAGGTAATGTAGGAAATATAAATCATATTTTTTTCATCTCTAAATTATGACAATCCATAAATCCAAGCTTACATAACGCAAAAACGCTCTTCATTTTCATTGTATAGTTAGTATTTTAAATTTACAAATATAATCGTTAATTTTATAATTTTTTTTATTCAATAATCAATAATTATATCATAATTATTTTGATTTAAATTAACAAGAAAATGTGAGAAAATAATATAAGCTGCTGTTGAGTGAGTCATGTTATTATATAAGCTTGTTACATCTTTGTTGTACTCAGTATCTCAGGTTATGTATGTTTATGTTATCAACTTCATGTGATTATATTTATAGGTATAAAACTAAGTATTTCTATGTATTTCTTACTGTGTTTTCACATCTTCATGTATATTTAAACTTTTAGTGATTTAACTTATAATTTATAATACAATAATACAAACCAAATCTCTAAATCTATTTTCCACTTCAGAAAATGCGATATGAATTCGATTTACCACTAAACGAAATTAAACGATTGGCTATATTTTCTAGTATTCTTATTTTAGCACAAATATATATTATTAATGAAATATAATCTTTTTATAAATAAACAATATTACAAGGAACATTAAGTATTATATATTTGATATTAGCTTTAAAATATAGTGATTCGAGGTAGTATATTATAAACTATGATATAAATCGTGATTAAATTGCAACTTAGTGTGAATATATATTGTAAAACTAAGCTAACAATAATATTTTATGTGATGTTTGACATTCTATTTTCACTTATCTATAGTTAAACTAATATATCATTGTTCAAATTTGTAAACTATTTCCACTTTATCGTAAACTATTTGATGCATTTCCTATTTTCTATTTAGCTTTGCAGTTCTTACGCAGACTCTCTTTTTGATATTTATGTTCAAACTGACGGATTAAGTTGGGACAAGGGCTTCAACTGGTTTATGAGTGAGGATGTGTGCGATTTTGAGGGTGTGAGCTGCTAGAATGGAATAGTGATTGGTCTTGACTTCACAGATTTCGGATTGAGTGGTATGCTTCCAGATTCCATCGCTTGTTTCCCTGGTCTAAAATCCTTCATCGCGAGTAACAACTCATTATTGTTGTTTCCAGAGCAGTTATGCTCGTTTTCTGACTCACTATAATATATTCAGCTTAGTCACGCAAATTTGAACGGTATAGTTCCTGAATGTACCTGTTAGCTTTAATTTTTGCAATATTTTTCAATTGATAACAACTAACTTATTGGATAAATTCCACTCTGCATTAGCTCTATCTAAAACTTGAAAGAATTTATTGGAACTTGTAACAAGTTTTCTGGCAAAATGATGGGTATTGTTGGCCCTGAATTGGAAAATTACTTCATTAACTGTTAAAAGGATATATAATGCGAGTAGAGAGAAGGCGTTGTAGTCATGTGTGGGCTTGGAGGGAATTAATTAGATTATTATACTTAAGAGTGCAGAATGTGTAGTTACAACTGCCCGCATACTTAGGAGATCACAATGTGTGGTAAATATTTCTTCATTCCAAAGTGAAAATTATTATGATTTACTATATAAAATAAATATAAATAAGATTATTCAATATTTTGTGATGCAAATGTATAATTGTTGTTGTTTTGTAAACATATCATCATTGAAGTGAAAATATTATTATTAATAAATGCTATGAATATTCAGAAAATTGAAATTATCGATGCAATTGGTATGTATGATGAATCTCTATCTTGTTTAAACAAACATATAAGTTATATGAAAATTACTCGCAATATTAAGAAAAATTTGCACAAATTCCCCAAAACGTGCGAATCCCCGTGCGCGCGCAAAACTCAAAAAGCGTGCGAACGTGCGAGATTAACCACGCTACATATTGATACATATTGTTTAGAAAGGAAAGGAAATGTGATAATCAGAGAAAATGGATGGCCAGTATAGACGTAATTTACGTATCTTCTTACCACACTACATATAACAGCTTCCAAGTATTTGAACATCCTTTTACTTGCTCAATGCATATCTTTATTCATATTTATTCAATTTCAACTAAATTAAAAACTCATCCACTAGCCGTTTTATTAACCATCAATCAAATTATTATTATATTCAGAATTCACTTTATCTCAGACCCGTTTATCCAAACGTTCTTCATTCAACCCATTTGGCTTCAAACTAGTATTTGGCGAGAACGGCTCTGAACTTCAAATTCGGGCAAACGTCCCGCTTAGTTTTAACGAACTAGAGCGCGCGCTCGAACGTCCACTTGTACTACCTCATAATGTAAGCGATGATAATAGTGGCTGACCTCGACACGCCCATTCCACAGTAAACGACTATTCCGTCGTCAATGTGCCTGTCAATGTACTCCAAACCGGATTTAATCGCCTGCTTCACACGCTCGGCCGGCTCTTATGGGTTGTCCTCCAGCTGAATGTGCAAATATTCACGCGCCCAAGTTGGCTTGCCCAAATCGGTCGTGGTAATCGCCAAAGCCGCGTAGTCTGATGCAAACTCGTGCGTTACACACTGCTAACCACCCAGGAACAAATTCGGCAGGATCTGGTCGTACACAGCCCGATTTTTGTACATTTGATGCGAATAATACAAATAGTGATATATAAAGGTAAATATACACAATAAAAATGAAAAGACCACACCAAACGCTAATTAAGAGAGAAAACTACTCACAAATTATGGATAATCTATATCTAGGCGGGATACGCTGCAAAAAGATACTCATTGAGAACTGTCACAACGCAATTGCAATCACTGACTATGACATGGGTAAGCCAGAATGGGCAGATAACTACGTTCATTATGAGCTGTGTGACACCTCAACTGAGAACGTAGAATTAGTTGTTAACGCGATTTTTGGGGGAATAAAGTTCATTGAAGATAATATATAGAACGGTGTTTTAGTATATTGTGGGTTGGGAGTATCAAGGTCGTCAACGGTTGTAATCGCTTACATAATGAAGGCTTTGCAGTTAAGTTACGAGGACGCGTTCAAATATGTTCAATAGAAGAGGACCTGCGTGCGGCCTAATGCGTTATTTTAAAAAGTTCTAAAGAATTTTCGATTTGATAACTGAAAATAAAGAGTAAATGCTAAGGCGAGAATTGATGATTTGAGCGAGTGAGTAAAATATAACGTAAAAATATGAAAAAAATACATCACATTAACTTAATTTTACATTGAAATATTTTTACATCAAAAGATTGAAAAATATCAACAAATCTATAATCAAATAATATATCCTTTATTCAAAATATAACATATTCAAAATATTTTATAATATTAATAATACTTTGATTTATTCTTTGTATTGTGCATTATTGTATACTTTTGCATATACTTAAGTATTTAATAGAATTTACATTCAATTTTAAAATGTACATTCAAAAGTATTCAATCAATATTAGCTAGCTTAGTAAAAATTACGACCCTTTGCCTTTAAAAGATATTCACTCCTATCATTAATGTGCTGGTCTACGAAAGCTTCTTTTACATTCGCTGGTTTATTCCTCATCACTTGTGTATACTTGTTCATTCGTAACGCCCCTCACGACAGACTGAGAGTAATGCAGTTTACTCCAATTTTGATTCAAGAATTTCTCCAAGGTGTTCTCTGGCTTGTAATGACCCCAGAAGATACTCCGTGGACATGTTCTGAAATGAACAAAAGATTTTCAATGGGATTCCTTGTTGTTCAAATTCTTCCAGCTTTGAAGGTTATTAAAGATAATATTATCTACAAGGCTAAGAGCAAGAAGCACTTGATAATCTGCTTCACAGTTACTTTCATTCAAATAATGTTGTATGTTTCAGGTTGGATTATTAAGAAACTCCCACCTTGCACAACAGTTGGTCCACACGGTCACTAAGTGTGGAACTTGTTCGAGTTTGTTGACGCAGTTCCAAAGTATTTCACTTACGCATACTTAGTTATTTGCTTCACAAACGGCTTCTTCTTGAAAGTTGACGTAAGTTTCTACATCGAACTGTATTTACTCGCAGGTTCGTACTTGTACTAAGCTATTTTCCACCATGAGGAAAGACTTTCGAGATGGTGCTGGACTTCTTCTATAATGTTGCTCGGGTATCTTCTTGACCCACAAATCGTTGCTTTTGTTAACAAAAGATCTAAGTGCAAGAAAGAATGATTCTCTTTTTACTTACATTTTAGCGGCTTCATTTATTATCTGCTTTTAGAAGGTTATAAACTCATGTTTTATTTTTATAGTCTTTTTTGTTTCTCACTTTTATTTCGTATTTAACTAATATTATTTTCATATTGATAAATAATAGTTAAATCCACCTCTCAAATGAATTTGCTTTCAAATGATCAAAAGGAATTAGCTTTTAATATTCGAGAATTGATGACCTCTGAACAAAAATTCTTCAGCAGTATGCGAATGCTTCTTGATACTTATGTTATTTAGTTATGTCCTAGCCGAGAACAAGCTACCGCTTTACTCCAATCTTTGGATGAAATTGATCGACAATTTCCTAAATTATATGAATACAAGGCAATAAATAAAAGTGCACTTGATTAACTAGCTTGTGTTACTACTCCGATAAAAGGTGTGCCAAAACAACAAAAAACTGCAGCTTACTTATCCGATCCTGATTGGACTTCCATATTTTAAGAGATACCTAAAATTTACAAAACTTCTCTGAATTTCGCAGCTGCACTGCTTCCGTTGATATCTAATAGAGATGGTCAAGATTTGATTGACTCATTAGAAAGAGTTTGCTCCGTATTTTAATAGTTAGTAGATTAATTGTAAGCATATGATGTTTACGTACACGCATACGACTTTAATTTAGAAAAACTGCGTGAACTTGAAGAAAAGAATGAAATTCTAAAAGCAAAAATGCTTTAACTTTAGACCACTGCCTCAAATTAAATGTTATAATCCCTTATTATCATGCCAGTCTAACGTGTTCCTCGTTATACGTTATTCTTCGCAAATTATGCTAAATTTAATAAAAACGAAAGAATAAAAGACCTTGTAGAACGCACATTATCCTTGATTAAAGAGAAAACCGCACAAATGAACGCCGCTATCGCAGATCACGACAATATGGAAACTCTTCGTGAGATATCAAGACAAATATTGAATGCTCCAGATGATCTTATCATTCCAACAAGAAAACTAATCAAAGATGGTAACCTAGTTAAATTATGTAGAAAAGATGATAAGCCACGTAAAATATATTTATTCAACGACTCACTATTATATGCCAGTTTTATAGGAGACTCAAAAGGAGATTCTAAAACAATGTTCAACGCTAAAATATATGCGCTAAAAGGTTGCATTTGCAATGCGAAATCCACCAACCAGCTTGAAATGCTTACCAACCAAAAATCCTTTATTTTGGATTGTGCATCTTAGCAGGACAGAGATGAATGGCTAAATCTAATAAATCAACAAATTGATAAGTTGAAGGATAATGTGATGTAAAAGTCTTTGGTGAAAGCAGCTCCAATTTGGGATCAAGACCACGCCAACCCGAACTGTATCCTTTGCAACGATAAGTTCACGTTTTTGAACAGAAGACACCACTGTAGGTTGTGTGGGAAAGTTATTTGTGGAAAGTGCTCTAATGGAAAGTGGATTCTTAAGAACATAGACGAAAGCGCTAAGCAGAGACTTTGCGACGTTTGCATGGTTGGGTTCGACAAAGAATGGGAAACAAACCCTTCTGTCGGAAAAATCATGGGCAACTGGGCGCAGACTGTAAATCCAATAATCCCTAGCGACGAATCCAGCGATGAGTGATAGCTGCATTTTCTTGTTCTTAATTCATAAATCTATTTATAGAAATAACAATAAATTCGTGTTTTATTCAAATATTTTCTTGCCACGTCTATGAAAACATGTAAATGTAATGTCAAATACATCTCAATCCGATTCATGAGTTTCTAACTAGTTCGCGGGTTCTCAAAACGGCTCTGAAAACTGGAATCCGCGGTTTGTTGCTTACATTCTGTTTCTGATTTGTTTGGTTACTCGCGACGGACGCGCCCATGATCACGAAGGGAACGCTGTAGATCACGGCCAGGACGTTGTAGTGCTTCTGGACCCTGGCTTGGACCATCAGGAACTGCGCGCCAAACGACAGGCCGATGTAGAGCAGCGCGTAGAAGACCATGGCGGCGGTCTGCTTCGGAGACTTGAATTCGTACCTCATCATTCTGGAGTGGTTGTATCTGAAGTCGCTATTTGATATCTATTTGATTTTTGAGGGAAAGTGACATCCACGATATACACTAGATTATTCCAAAAACTCCACCTCAAATTGTTTAAATATGGTTTAAATCGCTCGCGTCCTAAAATTACTATACCTACAAGAGAAAACGGGTTCAATCAATACACTCACTTCATCCGTCAGTAATTCAGAGTTGCTCGCTCTTGAGTTTTTGTAATCGCAGAACTACACCGCAGATTCAAATGTTTGACCACGTCCATGTACCTCTGGTTCTGCTCCATTCGCTTCTAAGCCTTCAACCGGTAGTAAACCAGAGTAACTATGGAGGAGATGAAAGCGTGCTGAATGGAGTCGAACAGCTGCTCTGAGTGGCTGGGTTGGATTTTCTACGATTTTAAATGCTGGTATAGACTGCTGTATAGCACCTTCAATAGTAAGTGCAGAGGCAAGCACAGCGCGAAGGCGACTGCGCTGCTGGAAACGTTGAAGTGATATCTCATTTGGAGTGGTACAGGTGTATAAACACTTACTATATAAGGCGAATATTTTTTTATAAATTTAGTTATTATGTTTTAATTTATTTAATAATATGTCACGTTAGCTTCTTCTTTACTCTTCTCGGAACTTTATTGATATTTTTCATTGCGTGGCTTCAGTGTATGAGTTGTTAAATGCAGCAAGTATGAAATTTTATGTTTCTATCAGTCTCTTTATCTGTGATTGAGGTTTTTGTGTATTTTTGATAATAGTCCGTCTACAATTGTCAAAATTATTATGGACCTGCTCAAATTACACTTTTAAGAGTAAGTATAAGTTAGAAAACATGCATTTTTTGTATTATAATACATTTTAACTGTTATTATATTACTTTTAGTATTCAGCAATTCTTTTTACAGTATTTTCTCCGAATAATTCAATGATAATCTTATTTTGTATTTGCCTTCCATTCCTTCCGTGTTCTAAAATCATGTAATTTTGTTCTACGTACATTTTAACAACTACCGGATCGTCAACATAACAAACCACTCCATCTAGCATGTTCAAAACAGCAATTATCTGTTGATATCTAAGTTCGCACACGATGATAGCCACTCCGCACCCTTAAAATAATAAATTTTCAAATTTGATTTCTTATTTGATTATGATTCGTTTATTGATCTCTTTACAGATAAACAAACTGTTTTAGCTCAGCCCGTACACTTTATCGCAAAACTGTATGAACCTGGTAGCTTCAAATTTATTTTTAAATTTAATAAGTTCGTTTTAATTATTCAAAGTGAATAACATATTATTATCGTTGTGGAAGAAAACGGTGTTTTGAAGTTTAAAAACGGATCCGGTGTTGAAAGCAGTTAACGGATTTTAATTTAAATAATAGTTGTCGTTTAAATGAGATAAACAAGCAACACAATCAATTTAAGAGTTACTTATTTTGAATATGTGGCCGAAATTAACGCAATAAGAGATGTTTTCGTGATGAATAATTTAATGAGTTAATTACTGAGACTGAATTGAGCGAGAATTAAATTTATAATGCTGCCTGTACAACTATTGATTTAAATTGAACGAATCACGCAACTTATCTGACGCAAAGGATATATCACTAATTATTAACAACTAATTCGAATTTTGATCGCAAACGTCCAAACACTCATCTGAAATGCGAAAATATACTTGCATATAATCAAGAGGCTTAAATAATATTTTCTCCAGTTAGTGCTTTAAGTTCTATGTACTATTTTATTCTTTGTTCTCAGCCATTATTACTTATGAAGTGGAACCGATTAATTATATATTAATAAAGTCAATAACTACGATTCAGGTAACAACAGTTCACGGACTAAATAATTACTAAATTTTTAATTTCATTTATCTTAAAGAAGTTGTTAAGTATATTATTAAAAATCACTATCAGTTCTATTAAATTTTAATAGAACTGATGAAATGATTTAATAATTAAATCATTGTGTTTCATCATCAATAAATTAAATACTGGTTTCTTCCAGTATATCTTTTTATGACTCGTCGAATAAATAAACATAGTTCTATGTTTCCTTTGTTATTACTTAACTTATTTGTTATAAATAGTATGAATTATATGAATCTGTGGTATTTTTCCTTATATCTCTCTTTGAAAATTGTTGTAAACACTGCTAATAATTATAATCTTTAGAACAATATCCATTGCAAAAGAATTATTAGGGCATCTTATAACGAAATTTAAATTAACTGTGCTCAATTTTATTTCAATAATTTCTTCATTATGATAAGTACATATTGATTAACCCATTTGAATATAAAATTTTAAGAGGTGTAAAAATATATTTGATTTTGAAATTAATTTATACTTTTAACATCAATATGTATAATTTAAACAATTATAAACAGTTGATTGAATTGTTTAACATATTAAATTGTTTATACACAATGTGTTTATAACTAAATTATTATATTTATACAATCAAAATATTGTATTGTTTATAGCATAAACTTTATATAAAATATCGCAATTAAATCGTTCAAGGTTAATCGTTAACTAAATACATATCTGATATCATATCTGTGTTCCATATTTTTGAATTTGCTTAAACTACTTTAAACATATCGGCCATCTAAATAATCAAGTTGGAGTGTTGAAATTGTAATATTATAGTACTGACGTATTATGAAAATAACTACTATTTTTTCTTGTTTCTTTAGTGAGTAAGTGCTTCATATAATTGTAAGTTACCAAATTAAAAATACCACCTCGAATACATATGATTTTTGAACGAAATTTAATAAATATGTTAATTGTCTGAAACTTGTCCTAACCTGTATTATTTCTAAGCACAAATAAAATAATAATAAATTATTAAGTTATTAACGGAACATAAGCGAGTGTGAGAAACATATTCAACATTATTCTTATTTTATTAACAAAATTGTCCTAACCTGTATTATTCTAAGCAGACTTTTAATACAATAGGAGTGGAGTTTTTTAATCAAAAATGATATTATGTTGTTACAAGACATGTATATCGATTTTAGTACGAAATTTAATAAGGATATTAGCTAATAACTTTAGATACTTCCACCTCCGGAATGATGCGCTACCAATTCAAGATTCCAAAGAAATCTACAACGATTGTCTTACAAACGTGTGCGTATATTACTTTATAGTTTATCGCTCAGTTCCTGATGGTCCAAGCAAGGGCCCAGAAGCACTACAACGTTCTGGCAGTTATCTACAGCATTCCCTTCGTGCTCATAGGTGTTTCATTTATAGCTTTACATAAATCAAAGAAAGATGTAAATTACTAATTGAGAGTTCCAGTTTTTAGAGCAGTTCATAAAGCTCGTGAAATAGTTAGAAACTCGTGAATGTGATAAGTGCAATTATATATTATAATTTAACCATTAATGTAATTATAATTAAGATCACTACAAATTTTCATTTGACATACTTATTTCTAAAAGATATACTCCACTTTCTTCATCGGTGTTATATTGTGTTTCATCGTGTTAGCAGGATCGTTCATTAGATTCATTGGATATCGCGTGAATTTATTGCACGTAGTAGGAGTTATGGGAATCTAGCGATTTTTTTGAAATTTTTCTAGCTGTGTAGTTTTCCAAAAACAGCTGATAGTTCATGTCTTTTGACTCTTGGATATCTTCCGCGAAAGAATTGTTGGGACACTTGAGCACGTTATTTAGATGAACTACATCGAGCTACAAAGTGCTTTAGTCATATTCGCTACTTTAACACATTTATGAACCCATTGTTTGAAGTGGAAGCAATATTTGATGTTACTTTTATTAATCATAATTAGCTATGTAATCATATAATATCTAAAACTTAAAAATAGTTATTATTCAATATTTTGTATTTTACTCGAATCGTATGCACAATTATTTATTAAATGCATGAATATAAGCTTGTATGGTTCAAAGAAGCAAATAAGTATATCACATGTGAATTGAAATTTGCTTGTGTATGTAAATGAATTTTAGCTATTTTTAATTTTAATCGTAATATATGCTACTAGAATAACACTTAGTGTTATATTAAATATTATATTATTAATTCCAATGTTTTTTGAATTTCTAATTTCTTTGTTGAGATTAAATGTCTCACTAATATAATATTCACTATTCTCGCTTCCCAGTTTCTTTTTGCTCATTATTCCCTTCAACTTGCACTGGAAGAAAATATATTGTATTGACATTTGCTTTATGATTTACATCTATATATGATTATTATCTTACCTATATTATATCTTAGAAAATATGATATCATCAAATTGATCGTATTGGCTTGCTCACTGAGTCGTATTTAATATAATATACCTATTTCATTCATATATTTTCAACCATTGATCCAGTTCATATTATGTGTTACTTAACTGTAAAATACTAATCCAGCGCCTTCGTATCCGGAACGAAGACCGCGTTGCTTTTGTTCTTAGATTCGGTATCCTCGCAGGCGAACTCCAGCGAGTCTTCGAGCTCCAGGTCTTCAGTGGCGTTGCTCAGTTGATAACTCGAGTTAACGCAGTACGAGTCCTGCGAGTCCAGAGCCGACTTCTTGTACTTGGTGGAGGTGTATTTCTTGACAAATGACTGGTAGTGCAGGTCCTTTGACTCATTTACGTTCAGGGCGATTGAGTTGTGCGGACACTTGATGATGTTGTTCAGGTTGACTACGCTGAACTCGGCGCTGTCGTTCTCAATGTTCACGTGGTGGCAGAGCATTTAACCCATTTCTGAGGTGGAGATTTTATCATTTGGTTAACATCTGCGGTGATTATTGTGATGATTAAGTAATTCCGTTTTAAGCAAGAATAGTTTGAAATTAGTTTGATATTGTTTGAAAAACGAATAATAATCTAGTTTCCAGTTATAGCACGGATAATATGCTAATTTACTATATTTATTGAATAGATTAAATCTACTAATTAGATGACCCAATATGAATTTATTCTCTAGAATTTTGTAACGAATAACATACTGAATCAAACAACCAAAAAATAGCATCGAAAACAGTATAACCGAATCCAATGCAGAATTTTATCAATTTAAATATTTAGTATTTCACTCAAAATAATATCAGTAATCTGCGGTTGAAAAACCAGAAGAAGATCGCTACAACTGGAACCTGATCATCTGCGTCGTCCTCGCGTGGTAGAAGTCTCTTCGGTCGCGCATGTGATTTGGCGTTGGTTTTGTCTTGCACTGCTTGTAAAACGCGTATGTCAGAGATGTGATGATAGCTCGCTGTACGCACTCGAAAATGCAGACGTTGCTCTTGATGCCAGATTTGTACTGCATCGCGAAGCATATCGTATATCTAAGTGATAGATGAGCCAGCACAAACAGAAATACCAGTCCGAATGTGCTCAGCGCATCGAATCCGCTGAACTGATATCTCATTAGAGGTGAAAAAATGAAACCGTATTCGTGTTACACAATACTAAGTTGTTATATCATAAATAGCAATTTGGTTAAATACAAGTTTCGGTTATAAGATACAGGTGAAATTAGTTGAGATAATATATCAATAGTATTAGTCATTGAACATTTTCTATTTATATCACCAAACACCATAATTTACTATATTACACAAATGTTGTCAAATCGAATCTTGTTAAGTATACTATTATTTTTATTATTCATACGTTTTTACTTAAACTATTCAATATCATAAATGAACAAGCATAATTTAGTATATTGCCAAAATCATTTTCCAATTATTTCACTCAAAACTCTAGATAACTTACTATAACTTAGCAATTTTCTAGTAATGTTGTAAAATTCAAATATCGATAATCTATTACAAATAATATCAATAATCTGCTGAAATTTAACTCTATCGCATATGGATCTGTCTGATCATTTATGTCGTCCTCGCGTGGTAGAACTCTCTTAGGTCTCGCATACGATATGGTGTAGGCTTTTCTGTGCACTATCTGTAGAAAGAATATGTGATTGAAGTAAGAAGTGCCCGCTATATACAATCGAATATACTAATATTAGTCTTTTGTAGCAGACTTATATTACACAGCAAAGTTTATTGCATAACTAAAAACTAGATGGAGAAATACAAATAGAAAAATTAACGAGACCGTATTTTGCGTATTGAATTGATATCTCATTTGAAGTGAAAATTATTATCTGGAATATTATTAGATTATACAAATACTGTATTAATATGTTTATTCTACAGGTGATATAGTTGAGATTGCAAATTAATTTGAATATCATAACAATTTGAAAACAATTATTTATAAACACTACCAAATAAACATAAAACAAACAAACCAAAACAATAAATAAATAATCACCAATAGCATCCAATAACAACAGGTAATCCAGGTTAAGGTAATGTATTAATGTATTAATTTTTTAATTCCGAAAATTGTAAAATAAGTGAATTATATTAATCTTAGCTTTAGTTCATTTTCTTCTTAATATATTTCTGCAAAACTTATTTGCTTTCATCTTAATTGAACAACTGTTTTAGTAAGTATGCGGTAGAAGATTAATTGAGTTGAGAGGTTTATTTTATGTTATTAATTTTGTTGAAACGAAATAATGTTAAGCTTGTCAGTATTTCCACTTCGCAAATAATTAACAAAATTCTCGAAAACGACTTCAACCATTTAATAGGTAAATTACTATTTTTGTGTTCAATATATATTAAAACATATTATTCGTATTTTAAATCACTTTATTCATTTTTATAAATGTGTGTGTACCCTCTTATGTCATTTTATTCACTAATATGCGTTTTATAACACTCTGGACACAAATGATATCCTTTGCACGAACACACATATCTGCTATTACATTATTTGCAGCCGACACATTACGCACTTACTTTTGTATATACATGATAGTGTTTTTTCATCAGATTCTATACCGTCTAAATTTGTATCGATTTCTTCTTCAGGTTAATCTAATAACAATTTAATATGACCATAACAGACATTCGAATGTATTTCCTCCCATTCTCTGCAAGACATTCCAACTTCATCAGCTATAAACTAATTGCGTATTTTAGTGTTCTTAGACCAATTATCTTAGACAGATCCTCGCTCTTTACCTGATATCATCATTGTAAATAGTATCATTAAGTATTTATCGAATTCTGATTTAGTTAATCTAGAATGCCCTCCATATTTCTACATTTTTCTTACTTCAGTCAAAGTTTTAATGTTATTGTAGAATTATGGAGTAAATAATTATGTATGGGTTTCATAGATGCTTTCATTCATTGTTGGCATTATTTTTGTTAGGTGCGAAGTGGAAATACTGACAAGCTTAACATTATTTCGTTTCAACAAAATTAATAACATAAAATAAACCTCTCAACTCAATTAATCTTCTACCGCATACTTACTAAAACAGTTGTTCAATTAAGTCTTTAACAACAACGAATTTGAATTAGCTCGAGGCGCACGTTTCAACTTGTTTTTAAAACAGGTCTTTTATTCTCTTGAATATCATTTTTGTTTTCATTTTTAGTTCTTCGGTTATTTTTAGTTGTGAACGAATTTGAATTATTTACGTTTTAATTTTGAAAGCAAGTTCGTCGTAGTTATTCAAAGATACGCTCTATTCATCCTTTCTGAAAAAAGATGACACATTTTTATCAGTTGAGGAAGAATCAATGTGCTTATTTACTATCTAAGATAGTGGCTGCGGAATATTCATTTGGAGCGGATTAAAAATTAATTGCCGAATTAGATGTATTATGAATAAATTTAATAAAATATTCAAAATTAGTGTGAAACTGATTTTACATTACATATTAATTTTCATATTTTACAAAACCTTATAGTAGCCTTGTTACTCTTATGATAGTGCTTTAATAATCTAAGTTATTTTATACACTTATTCATTTATTATTTCTTACTCATAAGTAAATTTTCGCATTCGTACCATACAATTTTTGGAACTGTAAATCAATTATAATTTTTCTAAGTGTAAAACTAAAATTTTGTTTCTATTGAAGAAGTTGGGATACCATTTGTGTTCTCATTTTATTCATTGATTTTATTTCTTTTTCCACCATTTCATAACTCAAACAACAATAATCTCTCTCACTTCGCAACGACCTCTTCAACCCACTCCCCTAGGAACGCGCTCCTTACGAACCAGGCTTTGTCCACCATTTTAACGTCTGTTGTGATTTCGGGTTTGTTCACGTAGAAAACGCAGCCGTTTTCAATTTGTTGTGAGTAGGCGTTGAATCTCTCCTGAACGGTGCGTCCGATGAGTGCGCGCACGACCCCGTTCTTGAACTATTTGGTTCTAATCAAAGGTCCTTTGAACAAAATGTCCTTCGAGGGGTCGGTGACTATCACGCACTTTGCACCCAATTGGTTTATGAAGTAGCATAAGCCTAGGAGGAAGCGGAGGTCCTCCTCGTCGGACAGCTCGTTGGACACGCTGAACAGGCCCATGAACACGTACTTGTAGGGGCACAACAAACGGTGTACTTGCAACTGAGATGAAACAAATGGAAGGGAATAATTTGAATAAAAATCTTTAATTAAATCTTGTAAAATGGTGTCGGTTTCCTTAGTCGCGTTGTTGAATATTACATCCTACACTGAGGGATTGAAGAGGTTGTAGCGCAAACTGGTGTACTTCATCGTATTCGCCTTTTTAATGTTAGATTGGATATCTAATGTTGACCCATCAATAATTGGTATGCCGGATGCAAGCGCGATCAAAAATCTGGCAGTGCGCCTCACCTGATTGCAAATGAAATACATGATGTTCTCCGGGTTGTAGTCGTCCTGGATCTTGGCCTCGAAATCGGTTAAACGCTCAATTTACTTCTAAGTTAAATCGGAAGTCCAAACGTTAGCTTGGTAAAAGTCCAAATCGCGCATCTGCTTGCAATAATCGAAATTGAATCTAACCTGCTCGTTTGGGATTATCACAGTCGGGTACAGATTCTTGAACTATTCGTCTTCAATTTGCTCACCCTCGCCTTCCTCTTACTCTTCAACGCTTTCGTACTCAGTGAAGAATTTGTGTGGGTCGAATACAAGTGGTTCATTTTTGGATTCTTCTTTGGTGTTATCAATCTCACTTGATTTTGATATTTCGTCGTCTGAAACGAGCATATCGTTTACAACAGACGCGTATGACTCGGATGATTCCATTATTTGGTCTTCTTTTGATTTTGAGCCGGTTAAGTTTTCTTTTGGTTCTTTGACTTTTACGGCTTTAACTTTGACCTTTTTGCTTTGAATTTCTTTAACTTCTTTTGTCTTTTCCTTTTTCTCAACCTTTTTCGTTTTTCTCTCAGCGATCATTTCCTCTCCAGTTTCCTTCTTTTTGTTTTCTTCACCTTCTTCTTTCTTTTATTTAGTTTTCTTTTCAGCTTTTTTCTCGGGGCTTTGAACTTTTTCGGTTGATTTTGGTTCGCTGATTTCTTCGTCGATGTCAACGGCTTCAATTGGTTCCGTTTCGGGCGATTTTTGCTTCAAAACGTTCGGGCTGGTTACCGCTATTGGTTCAATTTGAATGAGGAACACTTCGTCTTTACCCCTAACTGTTAATTGGAGGACGTTTTGGAGGTACTCGGTGCAGAACATGGTCTCGTTTTTTATGTTGTACTCCTTATTTTGGAATAGAATGATGGTCCCGTTGCGAGAGTTGTCCGTTATCTCGGCCACGTTCGTCTCTGGGTTCAGGGACACCTTGCAGTGCTTGGAGGACACAGACGCGTTATTTAGGTACACATACTGAGTTGAAATGTCCAATTGCGTTGTTGAAGACCTACAAATCTGAATTACGTTCTTCTCAACAGGCTACTGCTCAATCAGATTACGCGTCTCGTTCGTTAAACTATATGATGAAACTTACATTGTGGGGAGTGGCTAAAGAAAAGACAAAATGCGTAATATATTTATTTAAATAAATATATATAATAATGATTTTCCAGTTAATTCAAATAGTTTTCATCTTTGTTTCCAATCTAAGTGGTTCCACTTCCTCATTTATGTAACAACTTTAATGTATTATTAACTTGTGCCAGATTTAGAGCATTGTTTCGTCCCAAATACGACCGGGCTGCTAACAGTTTTATGTGTGATTTAATCTTTAAAAACCTGTTGGGTAAATTTTTGGTTTTTATTTTCTATAAATTTATATATTATAACAATATATAGTAACTCAACAATTCAGTTTTTTAATTTCAGACCCTTTATAAACAGAAAATAAGAAATATGAGACTTGAAACTTAAAAATATTTCATATCCATATCTTGCTTCTAATAAGCTTAATTAATTTAGTCAAATTCTAATATTCCAATGTATAATATTCCAACGTATAAAACTATTTGAAGACAAGGTACTGTAAACTTCCTGTTAAACTGGGGTTGAGGTTCATCCCTGTTAAAGGGGGGTTACTCGCTTTCTAGACCACTTTTTCCGACTCTCGGCATTTTATAGGGTCCAAGCACATCATAAATGATTTGAATTAGATTTAATTTCAAAATAATACAGATATTACGTAATTGTATATATTTTACATAATTATATTAAATTACCACTCCAATCATAAAGAAATCATAAAGAAATATTTACAAGTATTAATACATTATAATATATATATATATATATATATATATATATATATATATATATATATATATATATATATATATATATATATAAATGCACTAATCTTCAATATTATATAATAGATTTGATAACTATAATATTTAATCGAAAATACTTTACTATTGTAGCAATATGAATATTAAAACAATATAATTATAAAAATATTAAAATGATAACAAATTATTGATTTTTTGCTTATAAAATATTTTATATTGTCAAATATATCTTATATTTAAATAGATTTAGTAAATTATTTGATTAAATCCACAGATTCGGTCAGATTCGAATCCAACCCCAGTTTACCTGTCCAACCCCAGTTTACAGTAATAATAAAATGTGTATTTATTTTCAATTAAGATTGTGATTACAAATTTTTATTCGCTTACTTGGTTGGCAATATATTTATTTAATTTTGGTCTTAATATAGGCTAACTAATTTTGACAATACATTTTAGTAATTCGCTTAAAGAATATTATCGTGTTTATGATATAAAATACCATTACTGGGTCAGTTTAGGTGTGGCACAAAATTGAAGCTTGTAAAAATGATATTTTCTTTGTTGCATTATATTGGGTTAATAGAGATAACAGAAATCCCATATCTTACTTATGTTTAATGTTACATTTTTGAAAATCCTTTGGCATTTCATTTTACAAATAATTTTTGGTATTATTTTATATAAATATCATTAATATAACAAATTCCACACCTCGATTATAAATGAGCCTCCGCAAAGAGTTGTTAAACTATATAACAGACCAAACAGATGATACTTCAGGAAAACTCGACCATGTAGTGATATATAGCACCAATAAAACGTGTTTATTTAACACTCTAAAATTACTAAGGTATCAATTCCATATTTCTTTCCAAAACAACTCAGAAAGATGTTACCAAACTTTAACTGGAGGTATTACTAGTAAATATCAAATAAAGCAATTTTAACTTGTTAAAAATTAATTAAAGTAATCAAATAACCTAGAAGTCAATAATCTCATAACTCCTTCTATTTAAAAAGTTCATCATATATCTATAGCGCAAATAGAGTTATAAGATAATATTAATATGTCATGATCCTGAAAGCCTTTGAACCTAACTTTTAGTTAAATTGTTACCAATCTGAACTATATTGTAAATTATTTTGAGAAATATAGGAAGTCAGTTTTTCAATAATAATTAAATAATTGTCTATAATTGACTTCCCATAATACTGGCATTTGAACTGTTGTAATTTTTATCTATTTTTAAAAATACAGATAAAAGAATTTATGAAGAGTCTGATGGATATAGTTAGTATTCACTTTATAACTAATACAAAATTTTAAGATGATGCCAATTAGACTGATTCATGATGATAAAAGTATAAAAGTTAGTATAAATCACATAATATAGGAGAGTAGCTATAAGAATAATATTACATAAAAATAACAAGTATATAATAGTTGATATAATAAATGAGTTTAATTCATCCCACTCCATTCTTTCGTAAACCGACCCAGTAATTAAAATACCTGAGTTTTTAAAGATTAACATCTTTTTAATTTCTGGTAACTATTTTATATCATATGGTATGCATAGTAAACATATATGTAATATATTAATAATATTACGACTTGGAGCCTGATAAAAACTTGATACATCCTTTTATTTTCTTTGATTTTTAATTTTATACATTATATGCATATAGGCATATATATAATATTTCCACCAACATTATCTATAGATTTATTGAGATATTTGATTCATATTTTATTCTTATGATCTTAATCAGGAGTTACGATAGAAGTGAAATATTGTACAATTTTATATATTAATATATCTGTTATTATTCTATGCCATAAAATTATTATTGACCAAAATTAATTTTACATAACAAGTAACAAGGGCAGTTACTAGGGATGGTTTTTATACTACTTTTATACTACTTTTGAAGAAGTATACGAAACGTCAATTTGAATGTAGGGGGATTATAATATTAAATAGCAGGTTATAATTTCTTTTATTAAGCTAAATATACACATTAATAATCATTAATAGGTATTAAATGTGTTAGTATTCCAGATTTAAAAAATATATAAGTTTAAATTTGAAGTGGGAGTAATAAAACACGATAAATAAAGTTCCTCAGGGGTCATTAGAAAATTTAAATATAATAAAAGGGAAAGAAACTGTTATTCTTTAAGTTATATAGCAAAATAAAGTATACTACTTTTCGTATAAAAACCATCCCTAGCAGTTACTAAGAAACTTTTACATCTACTTTATTGTGAAATTGTAGTAAATAGAAACACATGTACCCACTAATTTTCAGTCAAATAGAATAGCTTTAAATTGTATATTTTTGTGTGAAAACATAATATTAAAATGAAATAAACATGTCTGCATGATTAAATTCTATCAGAAAAATGATATCAACAACTTAGCTAGCACTTGTTAGGGATTAATCTGGTCCATTCGCCAAGCTATTACTTATAAATTTGCAGAATAGTAAATTGGACCCTTTTCACACCCGGATACAGTTATACTGTAATCCAAGTATATTACGTATATGTGCAGTAGATTAATCCAACAATACATTTTTTCCGAGTTTTCATAATTACTGTTATAATTAATATAGAACTACCATAATACATGACACTCATTATTTTGAGGTGAATTTTTTATTTTTTATATTTAATACTATATATATCTCACTTCCTCGAGACGGCACAAACAGACTTCATTGAGACTTTCGAAAGTAAAACATAGGCTCTCGCACGCCAGTGTTACCACTTTCAAAACGGGCTCGCGCACGCCCATATATTTAATACTATATATAATTAGCAACAACATATATCAGTTAAAATTGATATAACTCCTTATTCGATAACCTTATTAACATCTATTAATTTATTAGCCTTGGTACTATATTTTATGGTTCTTTTTCATCGTATTTCAAAATATCGATAATTTAACAAAAATGAATTTTAATAAAGAGAATATAAACGACAGTAATTTATTTAGTTGAAGTATAATATAGAACAATTTTCAATATAACAACTTAAAAAATGTGGATTTGATTTAAAAGTTGGGAAGCGAGTACCCTCATCAAATATAACAAAATATATCATTCTTTTCAAAATCTATCGCTGAACTTCAGTGTCAGTTATTATAAACTTGAACATTAACTATCTTAGTTGTATTATATAAGTGAATGTATGCTGGTAAACGAAAGTGATTCTTCTAGTTTCTTAAAGTTTTTAAATTACTGATCATTCAAAAACCATGAAATGATACTCTGAGTTAATACTATATTTCATTACTTCAAGCTAGATGCATAAACGTTTAATAATTATAGTGGACATCAACTTAGCTATAAAATTAATTTATTAACCATCTATATGAACTGTACTAAACAACGTTATTGTAGTACTCTTCGAGGTAATGGACAACTTCCTCGAGAGCTGGGTCTTTAACACTTTTAATACAATTGTCTTCATCACGATGTCTGATATATGGAAAATACAATTAGGCTGCTGGCGAGGTTGCGGGCAACGTAGTCTTACTCACGATTTTGACGCCGGTTCCCGCTGAAAGAGGTTGGCTGAGTTGTGCGGAATGACTGTATCACGCGACGAAACGGCAGATTCTTTCAACATTAAAGTGAAAAATTATCAGATATCACTTGAAAGCTGATATATTGAAGCTAACGTATTTGACCTGATATTTCCTTAGTTTGACTTCAATTTCTAAATTTAATAAAACATGGACGTCGGTGAATATAGTTGACTCAACTCTAATCAGCCGTCTACCACACACTAATTTGTTGACTTAGATCGCATTTATTTTAAATTGCAGACGATAGTTGACTTCAATGATTTTAAATCGGTCACGTTACACCAAAACAGCCCGCCACAATATTGTCCGAAAAAGGCGTTAACACATGATAACTTAATACAAAAGTGAGTCGGTGCGAAATTAATATATTTTAAACATATCAATTTAAATGTGCGACGATTATTGTTCATTTTATTCAAATTATTATTTCATATTTTGCTGCTAAATATATTCATTTTTGCTATATTTTCAAATATGTTGTTAGAGTTGCATTCTCTTATACACTTGAAATTATCTTGTTGTCGTCATTACTTAGATGGTGTGTAGACCTCTGATCATTACTTGTTGTACATAATAGTGAAATGTACAAATATTGAATTATTTTTCAATTATTAAAAGCAGTACTTAAGGTGGTGGAACCGATCAAAGTATACAAAATATTGTTTATTATATCCCTAATAATATTAGCTTTATTTTACATTTTCGTTTTCAGGTACTATTTTCTTAGCTGAAAATTTTGAACAATTTAATTCTTTTATATTTCATTGGAGGCAGACTAGGTTCAAGTTAATATTGTAAACATTAAGAGTAATAGTAATAGTAACACTATCTGTCTACAGTTTCCGGTGTCAAATTAGTTCTTGGATCAACTTGATTACTTTTAACACTTACTAAATTTGAATATTAATAAATGAATTTGTTCAACGATTGTATTGTTACTGTGTTTATATTTTAGTGAACTAACTATAAAAGCAATACGGACCCTGCTTTCAACTGCAGTTATTTATTTACGAATTAGGTCATTTAGTTGATTTCGACTTTCATTCAAAGAATAACGATAGGCTTGTTATCGTTATTATAGCTACTCGAGGACTAACGAATGCTGTTGAATAACCTTGCCATGATTGTAAACTTTAAGAACTAGTTCACATAAATTAGAACCCTCAAAAGTGAAGAAAACTGTGAACCAATAATTTTGCACATTTTAATTAACGCTATAGTTTAACTGCAATATACTATATATTTGATAGTCATGACAGCTGATGGATGCCACTTGTTACTTTGTTTTCATTATCTTTTGTGTAAGATTTGTGGAATTCTACTCTATCTACCACAGCTCGACATTATATTACAGTTATCATTGTGACATAGGACTGCTAATACGCAGCGCCGTGATTGAGCAAATAAGGTTCTTCTTAATAAGTTTGTGTTAACAAATACCTAAAAATAGAATATTGATCTGGAGTTAGATCTTGCCTTTTAACTGCAATTTATCTATTTGACTTATTAAAATAGCCAAGTATAAACAGAGTTCAATATCAATTAAAATTTTGAGAAGCTATCAGTAATTTGTTGAATATCATTACGTTTATTTCCGGGAATATCTTATGATTTAACGCAGAGTTAACTAATTTACTAAATGGCGCAAATTACAAGTTAATTTCTACCAGTTATCGACGGTGCATTTTTAGTCCTTGATGTTAGTTTAACTTTTTGTAGATATAATTGGACTAGCGTCAACTAAAGCTGGCTTATATTGGCGGCCTTGTTGATTATAGACATTAATATTTGTATTTTTATTACGACCACTCACTGATCTTTCGACACTGATTTCCTTTCGTCAGTATATTTAATGATGAACTTGATTTCACAATAAACTATGATTTATACTCTTTGTCGTGTTCGCTACCTCCCCAGTAGATCATCGTACTTTGGCCGATTCAAAGTCCTGTGTGAATCAGAGTTTATGAACATCATTATTCAATACTATTTCCTCAAATTTCAAACGAGTTCTATGCAGTCTATACTCTCCTTATTTACTTCTATCCCAAACGGTATTCATAGCTGTGTCAACATGTTTGCTCGGGAGTTATTATTGTAACTTTGTAATTTATGTATATGAATTCTGTGTCGAAATCTACGTTTTTCATAATACAAAGATAGTATTAAATAACTTATAATGCACTTTCTATATAAAAACTAGTGAGACCGCTTACTGTTTCACATAAACTTATCATTTGGGATACAGAAAGCGATATTTTCATCATGTTTGAAGTGGAAAACTGATCTCAAGAAATTAAAAATAACAGTCGCAGATAGTAAACGAGTATCAACAATAATAAATCAAACCCCCAAAATTCTTCAATAAATGAAAAGTTTTCATGTGCGTTAACACTGCGAACAGCTCAAAAACCATGGTTACACGAAGAGACACTCATACTATAAGGCAGGCCGACGTGTTATCTGTGCTCTATGAGGAACGTTCCGGGTTGTGCAGCTCACACTTTACAGTTCTGCTGCGTTAATATCATACACGGCGTGCTGTCTATTCGAGACACCTATGCGCCTGCTCGCTCCATCGCTTTCATGACACGGAAACGGATAATGCGCGCCGTAGATTGCATATTTAATTGGAGTTCATAGATTGCATGGTGTGCATTTGCCATAAAGAGTTAGCGCACGCCCTTCTCTTTGCGCTAGAAATAGCCGAAAACGTGCAATTTATTAATTAAGTCTTTGTCTTCATCACGATGTCTGATATATGGAAAATACAATTAGGCTGCTGGCGAGGTTGCGGGCAACGTAGTCTTACTCACGATTTTGACGCCGGTTCCCGCTGAAAGAGGTTGGCTGAGTTGTGCGGAATGACTGTATCACGCGACGAAACGGCAGATTCTTTCAACATTAAAGTGAAAAATTATCAGATATCACTTGAAAGCTGATATATTGAAGCTAACGTATTTGACCTGATATTTCCTTAGTTTGACTTCAATTTCTAAATTTAATAAAACATGGACGTCGGTGAATATAGTTGACTCAACTCTAATCAGCCGTCTCCCACACACTAATTTGTTGACTTAGATCGCATTTATTTTAAATTGCAGACGATAGTTGACTTCAATGATTTTAAATCGGTCACGTTACACCAAAACAGCCCGCCACAATATTGTCCGAAAAAGGCGTTAACACATGATAACTTAATACAAAAGTGAGTCGGTGCGAAATTAATATATTTTAAACATATCAATTTAAATGTGCGACGATTATTGTTCATTTTATTCAAATTATTATTTCATATTTTGCTGCTAAATATATTCATTTTTGCTATATTTTCAAATATGTTGTTAGAGTTGCATTCTCTTATACACTTGAAATTATCTTGTTGTCGTCATTACTTAGATGGTGTGTAGACCTCTGATCATTACTTGTTGTACATAATAGTGAAATGTACAAATATTGAATTATTTTTCAATTATTAAAAGCAGTACTTAAGGTGGTGGAACCGATCAAAGTATACAAAATATTGTTTATTATATCCCTAATAATATTAGCTTTATTTTACATTTTCGTTTTCAGGTACTATTTTCTTAGCTGAAAATTTTGAACAATTTAATTCTTTTATATTTCATTGGAGGCAGACTAGGTTCAAGTTAATATTGTAAACATTAAGAGTAATAGTAATAGTAACACTATCTGTCTACAGTTTCCGGTGTCAAATTAGTTCTTGGATCAACTTGATTACTTTTAACACTTACTAAATTTGAATATTAATAAATGAATTTGTTCAACGATTGTATTGTTACTGTGTTTATATTTTAGTGAACTAACTATAAAAGCAATACGGACCCTGCTTTCAACTGCAGTTATTTATTTACGAATTAGGTCATTTAGTTGATTTCGACTTTCATTCAAAGAATAACGATAGGCTTGTTATCGTTATTATAGCTACTCGAGGACTAACGAATGCTGTTGAATAACCTTGCCATGATTGTAAACTTTAAGAACTAGTTCACATAAATTAGAACCCTCAAAAGTGAAGAAAACTGTGAACCAATAATTTTGCACATTTTAATTAACGCTATAGTTTAACTGCAATATACTATATATTTGATAGTCATGACAGCTGATGGATGCCACTTGTTACTTTGTTTTCATTATCTTTTTGTGTAAGATTTGTGGAATTCTACTCTATCTACCACAGCTCGACATTATATTACAGTTATCATTGTGACATAGGACTGCTAATACGCAGCGCCGTGATTGAGCAAATAAGGTTCTTCTTAATAAGTTTGTGTTAACAAATACCTAAAAATAGAATATTGATCTGGAGTTAGATCTTGCCTTTTAACTGCAATTTATCTATTTGACTTATTAAAATAGCCAAGTATAAACAGAGTTCAATATCAATTAAAATTTTGAGAAGCTATCAGTAATTTGTTGAATATCATTACGTTTATTTCCGGGAATATCTTATGATTTAACGCAGAGTTAACTAATTTACTAAATGGCGCAAATTACAAGTTAATTTCTACCAGTTATCGACGGTGCATTTTTAGTCCTTGATGTTAGTTTAACTTTTTGTAGATATAATTGGACTAGCGTCAACTAAAGCTGGCTTATATTGGCGGCCTTGTTGATTATAGACATTAATATTTGTATTTTTATTACGACCACTCACTGATCTTTCGACACTGATTTCCTTTCGTCAGTATATTTAATGATGAACTTGATTTCACAATAAACTATGATTTATACTCTTTGTCGTGTTCGCTACCTCCCCAGTAGATCATCGTACTTTGGCCGATTCAAAGTCCTGTGTGAATCAGAGTTTATGAACATCATTATTCAATACTATTTCCTCAAATTTCAAACGAGTTCTATGCAGTCTATACTCTCCTTATTTACTTCTATCCCAAACGGTATTCATAGCTGTGTCAACATGTTTGCTCGGGAGTTATTATTGTAACTTTGTAATTTATGTATATGAATTCTGTGTCGAAATCTACGTTTTTCATAATACAAAGATAGTATTAAATAACTTATAATGCACTTTCTATATAAAAACTAGTGAGACCGCTTACTGTTTCACATAAACTTATCATTTGGGATACAGAAAGCGATATTTTCATCATGTTTGAAGTGGAAAACTGATCTCAAGAAATTAAAAATAACAGTCGCAGATAGTAAACGAGTATCAACAATAATAAATCAAACCCCCAAAATTCTTCAATAAATGAAAAGTTTTCATGTGCGTTAACACTGCGAACAGCTCAAAAACCATGGTTACACGAAGAGACACTCATACTATAAGGCAGGCCGACGTGTTATCTGTGCTCTATGAGGAACGTTCCGGGTTGTGCAGCTCACACTTTACAGTTCTGCTGCGTTAATATCATACACGGCGTGCTGTCTATTCGAGACACCTATGCGCCTGCTCGCTCCATCGCTTTCATGACACGGAAACGGATAATGCGCGCCGTAGATTGCATATTTAATTGGAGTTCATAGATTGCATGGTGTGCATTTGCCATAAAGAGTTAGCGCACGCCCTTCTCTTTGCGCTAGAAATAGCCGAAAACGTGCAATTTATTAATTAAGTCTTTGTCTTCATCACGATGTCTGATATATGGAAAATACAATTAGGCTGCTGGCGAGGTTGCGGGCAACGTAGTCTTACTCACGATTTTGACGCAGGTTCCCGCTGAAAGAGGTTGGCTGAGTTGTGCGGAATGACTGTATCACGCGACGGAACGGCAGATTCTTTCAACATTAAAGTGAAAAATTATCAGATATCACTTGAAAGCTGATATATTGAAGCTAACGTATTTGACCTGATATTTCCTTAGTTTGACTTCAATTTCTAAATTTAATATAACATGGACGTCGGTGAATATAGTTGGTCAACTCTAATCAGCCGTCTACCACACACTAATTTGTTGACTTAGATCGCATTTATTTTAAATTGCAGACGATAGTTGACTTCAATGATTTTAAATCGGTCACGTTACACCAAAACAGCCCGCCACAATATTGTCCGAAAAAGGCGTTAACACATGATAACTTAATACAAAAGTGAGTCGGTGCGAAATTAATATATTTTAAACATATCAATTTAAATGTGCGACGATTATTGTTCATTTTATTCAAATTATTATTTCATATTTTGCTGCTAAATATATTCATTTTTGCTATATTTTCAAATATGTTGTTAGAGTTGCATTCTCTTATACACTTGAAATTATCTTGTTGTCGTCATTACTTAGATGGTGTGTAGACCTCTGATCATTACTTGTTGTACATAATAGTGAAATGTACAAATATTGAATTATTTTTCAATTATTAAAAGCAGTACTTAAGGTGGTGGAACCGATCAAAGTATACAAAATATTGTTTATTATATCCCTAATAATATTAGCTTTATTTTACATTTTCGTTTTCAGGTACTATTTTCTTAGCTGAAAATTTTGAACAATTTAATTCTTTTATATTTCATTGGAGGCAGACTAGGTTCAAGTTAATATTGTAAACATTAAGAGTAATAGTAATAGTAACACTATCTGTCTACAGTTTCCGGTGTCAAATTAGTTCTTGGATCAACTTGATTACTTTTAACACTTACTAAATTTGAATATTAATAAATGAATTTGTTCAACGATTGTATTGTTACTGTGTTTATATTTTAGTGAACTAACTATAAAAGCAATACGGACCCTGCTTTCAACTGCAGTTATTTATTTACGAATTAGGTCATTTAGTTGATTTCGACTTTCATTCAAAGAATAACGATAGGCTTGTTATCGTTATTATAGCTACTCGAGGACTAACGAATGCTGTTGAATAACCTTGCCATGATTGTAAACTTTAAGAACTAGTTCACATAAATTAGAACCCTCAAAAGTGAAGAAAACTGTGAACCAATAATTCATTAATAACGTTAACTATTATATACTATTTATAGTTCTGCCTGAAATAAATCTGTAGTATTTTTATTCATATTCAAATCATAATGTTGTTTTCTATAATAATAAACAAATAAATATTATCAACCAATACTTAATCAATGAATTAATGTACTAATAAAATTAATATTAATGACAATGTTCACTTATTTTGTCAAAAAACTAAATAAATTAATTCCATGAAAGTCAACAATACTATATATACTTCTCAATATTAAAATAATATATTTGTGTTTAATGATGTTGTTCAGTAATCCTCGTTATTAATGTCTATGAAGTAAGTTGGCCATTTTTCAGTATTTGGAATTAATAGTAATAATTAGCAAATTTATGATTGTATTATAAATATAACTGTACTGTGGTGTCCGAGCCAACTTTGATTTTAACAAATGTTTATGTAATAATTGCGCTTGAAAATTAAATCACTGTATTTATGCTAATTATAACATATTCAATTAATTCTGCGGTTCATTTCTTTTTCACTTCATCCTTCAAATGACGAAGCACACACGAAGCCGACGGATCACAATACAAGAGCGTCGCATAATGATGAGAATGTGAGAAACAGAATCACAAACTGTTGCAACCAAGAAATACATTGCTTGTTGCCTTCAATGTAGTCTCCAAACTGTTTATTCCATTTTTAAGCACTTTGAAGTTACAGGCAAGCTAGAAGCTTCTCATGCCGATAATAGTGTCAGAAAATTTGACTAAGCTGAGATTTTCGCGTTGTTAAATATCGCCAGAGCCATAGATTCGAAACTCGACGAATCATAGCTGAAAAATACTAAGCCCTTCGTGGAATTTCCATGTCTCTAACAACGGTATCTCGTCTCCTGGCCAAATTCAGTTTAAGCTTCTATGTTGCTAAGATAAAGCCAAAACTTACCGAAAAGCATAAATTGGAAAGTTTGAACTTTGCTCGAATGAACCTGAAACAACCAATTGAATATTGGAGAACTTTTTAGTATACCGATGAGTATCGCTCAAAATGCTATGCAAATCGAGCGAGTAGAGTGCTCAGAACACCTAAAGACGAGTGGAATCCGAAGTATTTTCTCGAAGTGTAAAATATGGACTGTTTTCGTGCATGATCTATAGTACGATTAGCTATAGATATAAGGGTCCATTATGGTTTATGCCGTGCGGTACGACCATGAATTCAATTGTCAATTCTTAAGTTCTCAGACAAGTTACACTTCCATCACTTAATAGCATAACTTGAAGTTGCAACAAGATAACGCCCCGACACATTTTAGTAAGTATATGAAAAACTTTTATACTGCTAACAACATTGAGCTCTATCGCTTTCCAGTAATGAGTCCAGACTTAAATCCACTTTTTCACTGCTGGAATCCACTGAAGTCAAACATTTCCCCTGAAGAATGTACCACATATGACTTATTAAATGAAGAAGTAAAGAGGGCGTTGGAGTAAATCTCGTTAGATATCATCAATCATTTGATTGACTCTATGCCCAAAAGGTTAGAAGAAGTAATAAAATAGAAAGGAGACGCTACTAAACATTGAGTTAATATATAGTTAAAATTAATACAAAAAATAGTTTTGAAATAGTTAGTATTTTTTGAAATCAAAGTTGGCTTGGCGACCACAGTAGAGTATTCAATAATGTATGGAGCATTACTTTGCATCAAATGTTAGCTTTAAATTTCTACTTCTTAGTTAGTATTTATAGCTTTAGGTTATGAGCTAGCTGGCTTGTTGTATGAACCAAGTGTTTAGTTTTAGTTAGAAAATTCAATTATTTAGTTCAGATTTGATGCTTAGTTGGTTTCTGGAATCTGTTCATAGATAACATAAGAGGTAATATTTTCAATAAATAACTGTAATTTAACTGGATATAACGTGCAGTATGCAGGTTTTCTAATTTCATCTTCTTCTTTGAAGGTTATTCTTTAATTTGGTAATTTCAACTATTATTCAACTATTATTTAATTAGGTAACGAAAATATATTAATTTAAGGTTCATTATTTAATATTTGTGTTTGCCCTCTGAATAATTATTTCGCTTATGGTTTATGCCTCGAAAAACTAGAGTATGCTGAACTTAAATTAAACATTTTATCATGTGAGGCGCCATTTGAATTCAATTTTTAATACTGTGTTTGCAAAAACGGGTTCGTATTGAACGGAAATAAATGTATTGACGTTGTTCAAGAGATAATAATTACCTAAAACAACCTTAAATAAAATGTATCTGATATATTTTAGTTTATATAATTGGTACAGCAAAACACAATAAATGAGATAAACGAAAAATATTTAGATATGGATTTTAAACTTGAACAAAACACATCACAACTTGATATAAGAATATATAATAATATAAGCGAGCTACACACCAATATTTCAAAACAAATTAACGAAATATAATCATATATGCTCAATAACGATACATAAATTTAACAAAACATACTGACTGCTAAATTACAACTATAATAAGATATACAAAATAGCTTCGACAAAATGGACACAAACCTCAATAAAAACACGACAAATGTTATTACAACAGTAAATAACTTAAATAATTCTCTTCAAAGCTAAATCTCATAAATAAATACAAATTTAGTCAATAATTCAACATAACTCAACACAAGTTTACATAATATTAAATCATAATTATAAAATGAAATACTAAGTAATTATTCTTCTATGGATGCAAATCTTTTGAAAAATACTTCAGTATTAGATACTAGAATATATAATAATATATCTAATCTAAATTAAATTGTTCATGGATAGATAACATAAACAAATACATATTTAACTGGAAATATTTCTAATTTAAATACATCATTGTAATAGAGAATTAATGCCACAAACGATTTCTTAGTTGCAAATGTCTCATAATTAAATTCTGCAATAGTAGCTGCAAAAGTGTAAGGCGAAATAGATATTACTAATAGTTATAATAACATGGATGCAAATTTATTAAGAAACACTTCTGTTCTTGATATAAGAATATATAATAATATAAGCGAGCTACACACCAATATTTCAAAACAAATTAACGAAATATAATCATATATGCTCAATAACGATACATAAATTTAACAAAACATACTGACTGCTAAATTACAACTATAATAAGATATACAAAATAGCTTCGACAAAATGGACACAAACCTCAATAAAAACACGACAAATGTTATTACAACAGTAAATAACTTAAATAATTCTCTTCAAAGCTAAATCTCATAAATAAATACAAATTTAGTCAATAATTCAACATAACTCAACACAAGTTTACATAATATTAAATCATAATTATAAAATGAAATACTAAGTAATTATTCTTCTATGGATGCAAATCTTTTGAAAAATACTTCAGTATTAGATACTAGAATATATAATAATATATCTAATCTAAATTAAATTGTTCATGGATAGATAACATAAACAAATACATATTTAACTGGAAATATTTCTAATTTAAATACATCATTGTAATAGAGAATTAATGCCACAAACGATTTCTTAGTTGCAAATGTCTCATAATTAAATTCTGCAATAGTAGCTGCAAAAGTGTAAGGCGAAATAGATATTACTAATAGTTATAATAACATGGATGCAAATTTATTAAGAAACACTTCTGTTCTTGATATAAGAATATATAATAATATGACTATTGTAAATTCTTCACTGCTCTTATTAAATTAATCAATTTAAACATAAATACAGGATTTGAATATAAAGAATAGAGCCTAAGATGATTTAATTACGAATTAACAAGATATTATAAACAAGCTTGGAAATATGCTTTGCATCAGAATATCAGCAATTTATAAGGACGGTAAATGCGAGTGTCCTCACGGTGCTTTATTAATAAATGAGAAGTGCGTTTGCTAACATCCAGGAACTATTATATAAGACACTTAATGCGTTTGTATTGCGCCTGATTCAGTCTTCTAGAATAGTGCTTGCGTTTGCACAGCTGAACATACACTTTACCAAGGTGGATAATGCGTTTGTTAAGTTTCAGGCACCGTTTTTACAAATGGATAATGCGTATGTACGGCTCTAGGTTCATAATTAGAAAACGGAGCTTGCGTTTGCAAGGCTGCATATTCATATTATTCCGGTGGTTAATGCCTATGCAATGTTGCTGGAGCAAGCTTTACTAACGGTGCATGTGTTTGCAATATATATCCTGGATAAAGTTTACAAAATGGAGTATGTTAATGTAATGATAATAATGCATAAAAAGTTAATGAATAATGTTAATGCTATGGTTCTTAGGTATTTACCAATGGTGTTTGTACTTGCCCATATTTTGACACATATTTAGTTTCAAAATAGGGATGTTAGTGCAATTTTCATGATGGAGTAAAATCTGGTTCACGGTAAGAGTGGTCTTCACCATTTCGTTGTTTATTTGAAGGATAATATATGTGCTGTGTCAATTATGTAACAGAACTTAACAATAGATTTTATGATAATCATCCTTCTGCTGGAAGTAATTATGATAGATGTCGCTTTATTCCTTATCCAAATTCATAAATTTGTTAAAATTAAATGTGAGTTAAATATATTAAATTGTCTATTACAGTTATGGGAGGTGGAATTGCTTTTTCTTGTTTACTATGTGAGTAATTATATATTAAAATATTTTGCCACTTCTAATGCGGATGACAAATTCCAATATATAATCTCAAGTTGGAGATTATTCATGAACTACTCATTAACACAAGAGGGCCAAAAATATGATTTCGATCGTATTAGACCATAATCGACTATTCAAAGTCGGTATTTAATATTCCAAAAAGGAAAAATAGAAATTACCACATGCATTAAAAGGACGGCAATGACAAAAATAAACGCGGTAGAAGATGTTTAGGGAAGGTCAACTAATTCACTTAACAAACTTAGGCAGTTCTGAAGCGTTTATATTCTCTTCATTTTTGGGTCCAACGGAAGAATTCATAAAATATTGTACCAATCTGAACTAGTTATATCACTCGTTTAAGATGTCCCTGTAATTTCTAAGTTTTAGTCAACAAAGCTAACATATGAAAGATTTTATCTCGAAAATATATGGTAGTTAAGCCTGATTGGAGAAAAGAATAAGAGGATCCAACAATTGGTGTACGGACGCAATATGTAATTTATAACTAGTAGCGCAAGCACTGGATCCGCAGAGGACCTCGGTGTTCATCTTTAACTGGGTCAATCTAAACGATTTTAGGTATTTCTTAATCACGAAAAACAATGGAGGACTTTTTCTTTCAATCTCAACCGGGAGCTCAAGATGAAGTTTGGGTACATCGCTTAATTAGAATTATAATTCAGGTAGTTACAGTCGCTTTCATTCTCAAAATACAAATAATGAATGCCTTTTTGTTTCTTGAAGAATGGAATCAAGTGGGTTAGTCGGGCCCAGCATTAAATAATATATTGATGCTACTCTAAAACAACAGTTATTTTACTTATGATCTTCCACTTCCATATCATAATGAGAAATCAATTTTCTTGATTGTTAAATTATACAACGTTGGGTAAAGTTGAAACTTATTATTGAAGTATATACAGAGTTATATACTTTAATTATTGTATCACAGCTATCCAAGGCTCAACCAGGCCTTGATGTGATTGAAGCACTTTACAAATCAATAGTAAATAGAGTCATGGAGTGTATTGATGAGGAGGGAGAACACACTCATTATTGAGCCGGATAGTGATATAAGTAAGATTCAAATAATAAACTTCATTCTTCTTCCTAATTCAAAAAAGCATTTCGAGGGCCCACCACTGTATATATTATATTTATATATTATCATTAAATTACATTAAACATATATATCTATAGCGTTAATTAAAATGTGCAAAATTATTGGTTCACAGTTTTCTTCACTTTTGAGGGTTCTAATTTATGTGAACTAGTTCTTAAAGTTTACAATCATGGCAAGGTTATTCAACAGCATTCGTTAGTCCTCGAGTAGCTATAATAACGATAACAAGCCTATCGTTATTCTTTGAATGAAAGTCGAAATCAACTAAATGACCTAATTCGTAAATAAATAACTGCAGTTGAAAGCAGGGTCCGTATTGCTTTTATAGTTAGTTCACTAAAATATAAACACAGTAACAATACAATCGTTGAACAAATTCATTTATTAATATTCAAATTTAGTAAGTGTTAAAAGTAATCAAGTTGATCCAAGAACTAATTTGACACCGGAAACTGTAGACAGATAGTGTTACTATTACTATTACTCTTAATGTTTACAATATTAACTTGAACCTAGTCTGCCTCCAATGAAATATAAAAGAATTAAATTGTTCAAAATTTTCAGCTAAGAAAATAGTACCTGAAAACGAAAATGTAAAATAAAGCTAATATTATTAGGGATATAATAAACAATATTTTGTATACTTTGATCGGTTCCACCACCTTAAGTACTGCTTTTAATAATTGAAAAATAATTCAATATTTGTACATTTCACTATTATGTACAACAAGTAATGATCAGAGGTCTACACACCATCTAAGTAATGACGACAACAAGATAATTTCAAGTGTATAAGAGAATGCAACTCTAACAACATATTTGAAAATATAGCAAAAATGAATATATTTAGCAGCAAAATATGAAATAATAATTTGAATAAAATGAACAATAATCGTCGCACATTTAAATTGATATGTTTAAAATATATTAATTTCGCACCGACTCACTTTTGTATTAAGTTATCATGTGTTAACGCCTTTTTCGGACAATATTGTGGCGGGCTGTTTTGGTGTAACGTGACCGATTTAAAATCATTGAAGTCAACTATCGTCTGCAATTTAAAATAAATGCGATCTAAGTCAACAAATTAGTGTGTGGTAGACGGCTGATTAGAGTTGACCAACTATATTCACCGACGTCCATGTTATATTAAATTTAGAAATTGAAGTCAAACTAAGGAAATATCAGGTCAAATACGTTAGCTTCAATATATCAGCTTTCAAGTGATATCTGATAATTTTTCACTTTAATGTTGAAAGAATCTGCCGTTCCGTCGCGTGATACAGTCATTCCGCACAACTCAGCCAACCTCTTTCAGCGGGAACCGGCGTCAAAATCGTGAGTAAGACTACGTTGCCCGCAACCTCGCCAGCAGCCTAATTGTATTTTCCATATATCAGACATCGTGATGAAGACAAAGACTTAATTAATAAATTGCACGTTTTCGGCTATTTCTAGCGCAAAGAGAAGGGCGTGCGCTAACTCTTTATGGCAAATGCACACCATGCAATCTATGAACTCCAATTAAATATGCAATCTACGGCGCGCATTATCCGTTTCCGTGTCATGAAAGCGATGGAGCGAGCAGGCGCATAGGTGTCTCGAATAGACAGCACGCCGTGTATGATATTAACGCAGCAGAACTGTAAAGTGTGAGCTGCACAACCCGGAACGTTCCTCATAGAGCACAGATAACACGTCGGCCTGCCTTATAGTATGAGTGTCTCTTCGTGTAACCATGGTTTTTGAGCTGTTCGCAGTGTTAACGCACATGAAAACTTTTCATTTATTGAAGAATTTTGGGGGTTTGATTTATTATTGTTGATACTCGTTTACTATCTGCGACTGTTATTTTTAATTTCTTGAGATCAGTTTTCCACTTCAAACATGATGAAAATATCGCTTTCTGTATCCCAAATGATAAGTTTATGTGAAACAGTAAGCGGTCTCACTAGTTTTTATATAGAAAGTGCATTATAAGTTATTTAATACTATCTTTGTATTATGAAAAACGTAGATTTCGACACAGAATTCATATACATAAATTACAAAGTTACAATAATAACTCCCGAGCAAACATGTTGACACAGCTATGAATACCGTTTGGGATAGAAGTAAATAAGGAGAGTATAGACTGCATAGAACTCGTTTGAAATTTGAGGAAATAGTATTGAATAATGATGTTCATAAACTCTGATTCACACAGGACTTTGAATCGGCCAAAGTACGATGATCTACTGGGGAGGTAGCGAACACGACAAAGAGTATAAATCATAGTTTATTGTGAAATCAAGTTCATCATTAAATATACTGACGAAAGGAAATCAGTGTCGAAAGATCAGTGAGTGGTCGTAATAAAAATACAAATATTAATGTCTATAATCAACAAGGCCGCCAATATAAGCCAGCTTTAGTTGACGCTAGTCCAATTATATCTACAAAAAGTTAAACTAACATCAAGGACTAAAAATGCACCGTCGATAACTGGTAGAAATTAACTTGTAATTTGCGCCATTTAGTAAATTAGTTAACTCTGCGTTAAATCATAAGATATTCCCGGAAATAAACGTAATGATATTCAACAAATTACTGATAGCTTCTCAAAATTTTAATTGATATTGAACTCTGTTTATACTTGGCTATTTTAATAAGTCAAATAGATAAATTGCAGTTAAAAGGCAAGATCTAACTCCAGATCAATATTCTATTTTTAGGTATTTGTTAACACAAACTTATTAAGAAGAACCTTATTTGCTCAATCACGGCGCTGCGTATTAGCAGTCCTATGTCACAATGATAACTGTAATATAATGTCGAGCTGTGGTAGATAGAGTAGAATTCCACAAATCTTACACAAAAAGATAATGAAAACAAAGTAACAAGTGGCATCCATCAGCTGTCATGACTATCAAATATATAGTATATTGCAGTTAAACTATAACGTTAATTAAAATGTGCAAAATTATTGGTTCACAGTTTTCTTCACTTTTGAGGGTTCTAATTTATGTGAACTAGTTCTTAAAGTTTACAATCATGGCAAGGTTATTCAACAGCATTCGTTAGTCCTCGAGTAGCTATAATAACGATAACAATCCTATCGTTATTCTTTGAATGAAAGTCGAAATCAACTAAATGACCTAATTCGTAAATAAATAACTGCAGTTGAAAGCAGGGTCCGTATTGCTTTTATAGTTAGTTCACTAAAATATAAACACAGTAACAATACAATCGTTGAACAAATTCATTTATTAATATTCAAATTTAGTAAGTGTTAAAAGTAATCAAGTTGATCCAAGAACTAATTTGACACCGGAAACTGTAGACAGATAGTGTTACTATTACTATTACTCTTAATGTTTACAATATTAACTTGAACCTAGTCTGCCTCCAATGAAATATAAAAGAATTAAATTGTTCAAAATTTTCAGCTAAGAAAATAGTACCTGAAAACGAAAATGTAAAATAAAGCTAATATTATTAGGGATATAATAAACAATATTTTGTATACTTTGATCGGTTCCACCACCTTAAGTACTGCTTTTAATAATTGAAAAATAATTCAATATTTGTACATTTCACTATTATGTACAACAAGTAATGATCAGAGGTCTACACACCATCTAAGTAATGACGACAACAAGATAATTTCAAGTGTATAAGAGAATGCAACTCTAACAACATATTTGAAAATATAGCAAAAATGAATATATTTAGCAGCAAAATATGAAATAATAATTTGAATAAAATGAACAATAATCGTCGCACATTTAAATTGATATGTTTAAAATATATTAATTTCGCACCGACTCACTTTTGTATTAAGTTATCATGTGTTAACGCCTTTTTCGGACAATATTGTGGCGGGCTGTTTTGGTGTAACGTGACCGATTTAAAATCATTGAAGTCAACTATCGTCTGCAATTTAAAATAAATGCGATCTAAGTCAACAAATTAGTGTGTGGTAGACGGCTGATTAGAGTTGACCAACTATATTCACCGACGTCCATGTTATATTAAATTTAGAAATTGAAGTCAAACTAAGGAAATATCAGGTCAAATACGTTAGCTTCAATATATCAGCTTTCAAGTGATATCTGATAATTTTTCACTTTAATGTTGAAAGAATCTGCCGTTCCGTCGCGTGATACAGTCATTCCGCACAACTCAGCCAACCTCTTTCAGCGGGAACCTGCGTCAAAATCGTGAGTAAGACTACGTTGCCCGCAACCTCGCCAGCAGCCTAATTGTATTTTCCATATATCAGACATCGTGATGAAGACAAAGACTTAATTAATAAATTGCACGTTTTCGGCTATTTCTAGCGCAAAGAGAAGGGCGTGCGCTAACTCTTTATGGCAAATGCACACCATGCAATCTATGAACTCCAATTAAATATGCAATCTACGGCGCGCATTATCCGTTTCCGTGTCATGAAAGCGATGGAGCGAGCAGGCGCATAGGTGTCTCGAATAGACAGCACGCCGTGTATGATATTAACGCAGCAGAACTGTAAAGTGTGAGCTGCACAACCCGGAACGTTCCTCATAGAGCACAGATAACACGTCGGCCTGCCTTATAGTATGAGTGTCTCTTCGTGTAACCATGGTTTTTGAGCTGTTCGCAGTGTTAACGCACATGAAAACTTTTCATTTATTGAAGAATTTTGGGGGTTTGATTTATTATTGTTGATACTCGTTTACTATCTGCGACTGTTATTTTTAATTTCTTGAGATCAGTTTTCCACTTCAAACATGATGAAAATATCGCTTTCTGTATCCCAAATGATAAGTTTATGTGAAACAGTAAGCGGTCTCACTAGTTTTTATATAGAAAGTGCATTATAAGTTATTTAATACTATCTTTGTATTATGAAAAACGTAGATTTCGACACAGAATTCATATACATAAATTACAAAGTTACAATAATAACTCCCGAGCAAACATGTTGACACAGCTATGAATACCGTTTGGGATAGAAGTAAATAAGGAGAGTATAGACTGCATAGAACTCGTTTGAAATTTGAGGAAATAGTATTGAATAATGATGTTCATAAACTCTGATTCACACAGGACTTTGAATCGGCCAAAGTACGATGATCTACTGGGGAGGTAGCGAACACGACAAAGAGTATAAATCATAGTTTATTGTGAAATCAAGTTCATCATTAAATATACTGACGAAAGGAAATCAGTGTCGAAAGATCAGTGAGTGGTCGTAATAAAAATACAAATATTAATGTCTATAATCAACAAGGCCGCCAATATAAGCCAGCTTTAGTTGACGCTAGTCCAATTATATCTACAAAAAGTTAAACTAACATCAAGGACTAAAAATGCACCGTCGATAACTGGTAGAAATTAACTTGTAATTTGCGCCATTTAGTAAATTAGTTAACTCTGCGTTAAATCATAAGATATTCCCGGAAATAAACGTAATGATATTCAACAAATTACTGATAGCTTCTCAAAATTTTAATTGATATTGAACTCTGTTTATACTTGGCTATTTTAATAAGTCAAATAGATAAATTGCAGTTAAAAGGCAAGATCTAACTCCAGATCAATATTCTATTTTTAGGTATTTGTTAACACAAACTTATTAAGAAGAACCTTATTTGCTCAATCACGGCGCTGCGTATTAGCAGTCCTATGTCACAATGATAACTGTAATATAATGTCGAGCTGTGGTAGATAGAGTAGAATTCCACAAATCTTACACAAAAAGATAATGAAAACAAAGTAACAAGTGGCATCCATCAGCTGTCATGACTATCAAATATATAGTATATTGCAGTTAAACTATAGCGTTAATTAAAATGTGCAAAATTATTGGTTCACAGTTTTCTTCACTTTTGAGGGTTCTAATTTATGTGAACTAGTTCTTAAAGTTTACAATCATGGCAAGGTTATTCAACAGCATTCGTTAGTCCTCGAGTAGCTATAATAACGATAACAAGCCTATCGTTATTCTTTGAATGAAAGTCGAAATCAACTAAATGACCTAATTCGTAAATAAATAACTGCAGTTGAAAGCAGGGTCCGTATTGCTTTTATAGTTAGTTCACTAAAATATAAACACAGTAACAATACAATCGTTGAACAAATTCATTTATTAATATTCAAATTTAGTAAGTGTTAAAAGTAATCAAGTTGATCCAAGAACTAATTTGACACCGGAAACTGTAGACAGATAGTGTTACTATTACTATTACTCTTAATGTTTACAATATTAACTTGAACCTAGTCTGCCTCCAATGAAATATAAAAGAATTAAATTGTTCAAAATTTTCAGCTAAGAAAATAGTACCTGAAAACGAAAATGTAAAATAAAGCTAATATTATTAGGGATATAATAAACAATATTTTGTATACTTTGATCGGTTCCACCACCTTAAGTACTGCTTTTAATAATTGAAAAATAATTCAATATTTGTACATTTCACTATTATGTACAACAAGTAATGATCAGAGGTCTACACACCATCTAAGTAATGACGACAACAAGATAATTTCAAGTGTATAAGAGAATGCAACTCTAACAACATATTTGAAAATATAGCAAAAATGAATATATTTAGCAGCAAAATATGAAATAATAATTTGAATAAAATGAACAATAATCGTCGCACATTTAAATTGATATGTTTAAAATATATTAATTTCGCACCGACTCACTTTTGTATTAAGTTATCATGTGTTAACGCCTTTTTCGGACAATATTGTGGCGGGCTGTTTTGGTGTAACGTGACCGATTTAAAATCATTGAAGTCAACTATCGTCTGCAATTTAAAATAAATGCGATCTAAGTCAACAAATTAGTGTGTGGTAGACGGCTGATTAGAGTTGACCAACTATATTCACCGACGTCCATGTTTTATTAAATTTAGAAATTGAAGTCAAACTAAGGAAATATCAGGTCAAATACGTTAGCTTCAATATATCAGCTTTCAAGTGATATCTGATAATTTTTCACTTTAATGTTGAAAGAATCTGCCGTTTTGTTCATGCCCTCATTCAATACTGAGCTGTATTGCTTCTCTTCATCAAAAACGGAGTGGAAAATCTGGATTGATCACGCTTAATACTATGTTATTTAATTAATTTATTCCATTTCAAAAACTAAAATTGAGCGCTTTTCAATTTCATGCCACTATAACTAGTGAATTTCAAACTCTAAATTTCGTCTTTTTGCTTTCTTTTTGATAAAATGCTCAAAAAACGAATCAAAAAGACACTATATATTAAATCGTCATATAATATATTTTGACATAATCATCTTAAAATCTTTCCTCCAACTTTAACCCAAATTTTTGTGAATGATCTCGAATCTGTAAAACTAAATAACATGTAGAATATACAAAACTCACAAGGCTTTTACATCCTGGCCACCATCCTAATTAAATAAATATATTGCCAACCAAGTAAGCGAATAAAAATACATGTCATCGAGTGAAGTTTGGGACCATTTCATAACTTTTTGTTATAACATTATATTGTTTATATATAAATATGACCGCAGGCTAAAATCCACTCCAATTTTTAATGATGGAAACCAAAATTATTTCGTTACATAGAAAGCTAAAATAATATTAAAACTAGAATTATACATTTAAACAGTTTTAACAGGTACACTAATGAAATCAACTGCGTAACTAGGATAAATGACAACTATTTTAAAGACACTGCAAATTATTTTGATGTGAAACTCTTTATAAATCTGCAATAATTAATCATAAGTTCGTATAAATTTATTGACGAGGGTACAGGTCACGAGTGATATAATTGTAATAACACCTATTTAGCTGCACATAAAGCAGCGTGAAAATAGAAAATCTGCCTTAGCCGAATCCATACAAATATAAAGGGTAACAATAAACTGAAATAGGGCACCTCTCTTTTTATATACCTATTTAGAACAAATTTTCTATAATTTGGATTTTAAGAAACATTGTGAATGAAATGTTAAACTCTGCGCTAAACAATATTAAATTGTCTCAGTTACCTCAATTATTTAAAGTTTTCACATTGCTACAACTATTAACAATTATCAAATTAAAGTTGTAGTTTACTTCAACATGCAAAACGAAGATTTCGTAGCTTGACGATATTTGAATAGTATATGTATTTCAATATTTGCAATAAAAATATTATATCACTGTGGAATGTTTCGGTAGTTCCATCCTAAATAATTAAAAAAATATAAAAAATATTTTATTAGATGTGTTATTAGAAATTAAATAAATTGAAATAATACTAATTACTAATCAGTGATTTTAATATTTTATTATAATAGTAATATTTATTTTCTGTTTCAGAAATATACCTAAATAAAAATATTGCTATTTAAAAAATAGATATGGAAATAATTCTAACAAATTGGATTATAAAATATTAATTAAACTGAAATATATTATTAAAGTGAACAAAAAGTAATTATTATTAAAAATTGAGTGTTGATAATTATAAAATTGGACGTTTTAATAATATATAATGATGTGTGCGCACAAGCAATTATATTAGAGCCGAATATTATAATTATATTATTTAAATGTCAGATATTCTATTTGTTTTAAAGTTCAATCTAAATTTTGTTAAAAATTTTTAATTAAATGAACTACCCATTTTGTATAACAATTAAAACTCTACAAATAATTACTTGATTTGTATGTAACAAAAAATTATATAATTAGTTGCAGGCTCCAAATTTAATCTATAAACATAAATATCACAAATTAGCAATTCTGTAGCTATTTGGCTAAAATTTTTATGTTGAGTTAAATTATATTATTGTATAATAATTCCATTGTACTTTGGTTGTTATTGGCGTATTTGCTGTTATCTGTAGTATCAAATCTAAATATGTCTAATATCACATAATATTGATTTGAGCTATACCAGAAAGAAATTAAGTTGGCGTATAACACTGTTCTTACGGATACGTTAATAAGAAGCAATTTATTAATTTTTATGTTTCTATATATTCTAGATTATAAATCAAAAAGTAGTGTTTTATAAATTATTTAAAGGGGCATAGCCCGATATTGCTTATTAATTATATTGTACTGTATCCATTAAATTTGCCAAGGCAGATTTTTTCTTAATTGCCTCTGTATTAAAATATTGATTAAAAAATGAGTATATATTTAGTGCAAAAAATGACACTTTTTGATATCTCTTAGACAACTAATATTCAAGCAATGATTAAAATATAATCTACTATATTTATATTTACTTAAGTTAAAAACGAAATATTACATCATACTCTTTCCGCACTACTTTGATAATAATGAAATATGAAAAGTAAGTTGAAGCACCTCCTGGTTCAAATCGGATACATACCTGGATACATGGAGTGTGAATAAAATTTATGTGATATTATTAATCCTTTAAGTATGTATGAGTATTTATTGTATCTATAGCCGTCCCAATGAAATATTTGTGTTCCAGCTGTCAGAAACTGGCGCATTTTCCCCCACCCCCAGAATTAAAACTAATTTATATAATAACTTGGAGCAGGGCTAGAACCACGCGAATTTATTTGGGTGCAAGTTATATTGCTCAATATAAGCCTATAACGTGCAGAACTGCTAGGATATAATCAAATAAAGTAGATGTTGCAGATATCGTAAACGTTGGTTCAAATCTATTAGCTGAATTACACATGAATTATATTCACTGTAGCAATTAACATATTTATATTGTTCGAATTGGCTATTTTGCATTACAAAGTTATTAAATGAAATAACTTCATTTTTTGATAGAGAGAAAAGGAGTGAATTCTATTGAAATATTGAATATATTACTAAAATTATAGTAAAAATGATCATATTTATATAATTGAAATTTTGATTCATATCATCGCTCTATTTTTAGATTCTATAATATTTAACTATATTAACTAAAAATTGTAATAATATTTCTCCACTTCAGTGAAACGACTTTGATTTAATAAATGCACAAATACACTTCAGAGTAAAATTCAATGACTAGATTAATGTTTTAACACTATTTAAATTTATTCTCTTTAGTCATATTTCATGTATTGATTTATACATTATATATACATTATTATTTAACATAATGTTTTATCTCTTTAACTTAAATTTGATCTATATGGAGTCTATATCAATAGTAGCGTAACAGTAATGCATGGCCACATACTGGAATTTCTTGTGATACTGGCTTCTCATTAAACAATAATAGATGTACAATTGAATATAAATTTACATTAAGATCGGCTTGAAAAATGCATCCACGTTACAATTCTGTTGCTTATACCGGAGTCCTAGGTTGTTTTGCGTGTGGAGGTGCATCTAACGTACAAATGGTGTTGTACATAGTTAATGATCATTAAAGTTGTACTTACTGTTTCCTGTACAAAAATTATAACTAATTCTATTGAGCTTGGTATAAAATTTGGTATGGTTTCTTTTATTAAGTGATTTCTTTCTGTTATTATAATTATTAATAAATAGTAAGGATTTTTATTCCAAGTATTTAGAACCATGCATAAATAGTTATAATTACATATATAATACAAGAAAATATATTATAATATTTATTTTTATAACAGAAAAAGTATGTATTCATTAATTTGATTAGCATTTTAAAGTGGAAAGTTTCTATACCGCTTCTTTAAGCTTATATAATTAATTTTATCCCAATTTATCCAAAACCAAATCTAGTTTTACACAACTTTGTGAATCTCAAAAACGTTGGTTCGTGAGTTGATAATATTTTAGTTTTAAAGCGTCCAAGGCTCTATATACAATTTATTAAAAATTCAGTCACTTCCTATTTTGATTAGCGTTTTAAAATCAAATTGAACCGGGAGGTGTTGAAGCTTAGATTCAGCTCAATCTTAGGGCGCGGTCTTATTTATATACATGTGTCATAATTATATAATAGCCACCTCCAGATTCTATCCAAAACCAACTCGATGACATGTATAAAAATTTGTAATCACAATCTTAATTGAAAATAAATACACATTTTATTATTACTGTAAACTGGGGTTGGACAGGTAAACTGGGGTTGGATTCGAATCTGACCGAATCTGTGGATTTAATCAAATAATTTACTAAATCTATTTAAATATAAGATATATTTGACAATATAAAATATTTTATAAGCAAAAAATCAATAATTTGTTATCATTTTAATATTTTTATAAATATATTTTTATAAATAAAGTTCCTCAGGGGTCATTAGAAAATTTAAATATAATAAAAGGGAAAGAAACTGTTATTCTTTAAGTTATATAGCAAAATAAAGTATACTACTTTTCGTATAAAAACCATCCCTAGCAGTTACTAAGAAACTTTTACATCTACTTTATTGTGAAATTGTAGTAAATAGAAACACATGTACCCACTAATTTTCAGTCAAATAGAATAGCTTTAAATTGTATATTTTTGTGTGAAAACATAATATTAAAATGAAATAAACATGTCTGCATGATTAAATTCTATCAGAAAAATGATATCAACAACTTAGCTAGCACTTGTTAGGGATTAATCTGGTCCATTCGCCAAGCTATTACTTATAAATTTGCAGAATAGTAAATTGGACCCTTTTCACACCCGGATACAGTTATACTGTAATCCAAGTATATTACGTATATGTGCAGTAGATTAATCCAACAATACATTTTTTTCCGAGTTTTCATAATTACTGTTATAATTAATATAGAACTACCATAATACATGACACTCATTATTTTGAGGTGAATTTTTTATTTTTTATATTTAATACTATATATATCTCACTTCCTCGAGACGGCACAAACAGACTTCATTGAGACTTTCGAAAGTAAAACATAGGCTCTCGCACGCCAGTGTTACCACTTTCAAAACGGGCTCGCGCACGCCCATATATTTAATACTATATATAATTAGCAACAACATATATCAGTTAAAATTGATATAACTCCTTATTCGATAACCTTATTAACATCTATTAATTTATTAGCCTTGGTACTATATTTTATGGTTCTTTTTCATCGTATTTCAAAATATCGATAATTTAACAAAAATGAATTTTAATAAAGAGAATATAAACGACAGTAATTTATTTAGTTGAAGTATAATATAGAACAATTTTCAATATAACAACTTAAAAAATGTGGATTTGATTTAAAAGTTGGGAAGCGAGTACCCTCATCAAATATAACAAAATATATCATTCTTTTCAAAATCTATCGCTGAACTTCAGTGTCAGTTATTATAAACTTGAACATTAACTATCTTAGTTGTATTATATAAGTGAATGTATGCTGGTAAACGAAAGTGATTCTTCTAGTTTCTTAAAGTTTTTAAATTACTGATCATTCAAAAACCATGAAATGATACTCTGAGTTAATACTATATTTCATTACTTCAAGCTAGATGCATAAACGTTTAATAATTATAGTGGACATCAACTTAGCTATAAAATTAATTTATTAACCATCTATATGAACTGTACTAAACAACGTTATTGTAGTACTCTTCGAGGTAATGGACAACTTCCTCGAGAGTTGGGTCTTTAACACTTTTAATACAATTGTCTTCATCACGATGTCTGATATATGGAAAATACAATTAGGCTGCTGGCGAGGTTGCGGGCAACGTAGTCTTACTCACGATTTTGACGCCGGTTCCCGCTGAAAGAGGTTGGCTGAGTTGTGCGGAATGACTGTATCACGCGACGGAACGGCAGATTCTTTCAACATTAAAGTGAAAAATTATCAGATATCACTTGAAAGCTGATATATTGAAGCTAACGTATTTGACCTGATATTTCCTTAGTTTGACTTCAATTTCTAAATTTAATAAAACATGGACGTCGGTGAATATAGTTGGTCAACTCTAATCAGCCGTCTACCACTAATTTGTTGACTTAGATCGCATTTATTTTAAATTGCAGACGATAGTTGACTTCAATGATTTTAAATCGGTCACGTTACACCAAAACAGCCCGCCACAATATTGTCCGAAAAAGGCGTTAACACATGATAACTTAATACAAAAGTGAGTCGGTGCGAAATTAATATATTTTAAACATATCAATTTAAATGTGCGACGATTATTGTTCATTTTATTCAAATTATTATTTCATATTTTGCTGCTAAATATATTCATTTTTGCTATATTTTCAAATATGTTGTTAGAGTTGCATTCTCTTATACACTTGAAATTATCTTGTTGTCGTCATTACTTAGATGGTGTGTAGACCTCTGATCATTACTTGTTGTACATAATAGTGAAATGTACAAATATTGAATTATTTTTCAATTATTAAAAGCAGTACTTAAGGTGGTGGAACCGATCAAAGTATACAAAATATTGTTTATTATATCCCTAATAATATTAGCTTTATTTTACATTTTCGTTTTCAGGTACTATTTTCTTAGCTGAAAATTTTGAACAATTTAATTCTTTTATATTTCATTGGAGGCAGACTAGGTTCAAGTTAATATTGTAAACATTAAGAGTAATAGTAATAGTAACACTATCTGTCTACAGTTTCCGGTGTCAAATTAGTTCTTGGATCAACTTGATTACTTTTAACACTTACTAAATTTGAATATTAATAAATGAATTTGTTCAACGATTGTATTGTTACTGTGTTTATATTTTAGTGAACTAACTATAAAAGCAATACGGACCCTGCTTTCAACTGCAGTTATTTATTTACGAATTAGGTCATTTAGTTGATTTCGACTTTCATTCAAAGAATAACGATAGGATTGTTATCGTTATTATAGCTACTCGAGGACTAACGAATGCTGTTGAATAACCTTGCCATGATTGTAAACTTTAAGAACTAGTTCACATAAATTAGAACCCTCAAAAGTGAAGAAAACTGTGAACCAATAATTTTGCACATTTTAATTAACGCTATAGTTTAACTGCAATATACTATATATTTGATAGTCATGACAGCTGATGGATGCCACTTGTTACTTTGTTTTCATTATCTTTTGTGTAAGATTTGTGGAATTCTACTCTATCTACCACAGCTCGACATTATATTACAGTTATCATTGTGACATAGGACTGCTAATACGCAGCGCCGTGATTGAGCAAATAAGGTTCTTCTTAATAAGTTTGTGTTAACAAATACCTAAAAATAGAATATTGATCTGGAGTTAGATCTTGCCTTTTAACTGCAATTTATCTATTTGACTTATTAAAATAGCCAAGTGTAAACAGAGTTCAATATCAATTAAAATTTTGAGAAGCTATCAGTAATTTGTTGAATATCATTACGTTTATTTCCGGGAATATCTTATGATTTAACGCAGAGTTAACTAATTTACTAAATGGCGCAAATTACAAGTTAATTTCTACCAGTTATCGACGGTGCATTTTTAGTCCTTGATGTTAGTTTAACTTTTTGTAGATATAATTGGACTAGCGTCAACTAAAGCTGGCTTATATTGGCGGCCTTGTTGATTATAGACATTAATATTTGTATTTTTATTACGACCACTCACTGATCTTTCGACACTGATTTCCTTTCGTCAGTATATTTAATGATGAACTTGATTTCACAATAAACTATGATTTATACTCTTTGTCGTGTTCGCTACCTCCCCAGTAGATCATCGTACTTTGGCCGATTCAAAGTCCTGTGTGAATCAGAGTTTATGAACATCATTATTCAATACTATTTCCTCAAATTTCAAACGAGTTCTATGCAGTCTATACTCTCCTTATTTACTTCTATCCCAAACGGTATTCATAGCTGTGTCAACATGTTTGCTCGGGAGTTATTATTGTAACTTTGTAATTTATGTATATGAATTCTGTGTCGAAATCTACGTTTTTCATAATACAAAGATAGTATTAAATAACTTATAATGCACTTTCTATATAAAAACTAGTGAGACCGCTTACTGTTTCACATAAACTTATCATTTGGGATACAGAAAGCGATATTTTCATCATGTTTGAAGTGGAAAACTGATCTCAAGAAATTAAAAATAACAGTCGCAGATAGTAAACGAGTATCAACAATAATAAATCAAACCCCCAAAATTCTTCAATAAATGAAAAGTTTTCATGTGCGTTAACACTGCGAACAGCTCAAAAACCATGGTTACACGAAGAGACACTCATACTATAAGGCAGGCCGACGTGTTATCTGTGCTCTATGAGGAACGTTCCGGGTTGTGCAGCTCACACTTTACAGTTCTGCTGCGTTAATATCATACACGGCGTGCTGTCTATTCGAGACACCTATGCGCCTGCTCGCTCCATCGCTTTCATGACACGGAAACGGATAATGCGCGCCGTAGATTGCATATTTAATTGGAGTTCATAGATTGCATGGTGTGCATTTGCCATAAAGAGTTAGCGCACGCCCTTCTCTTTGCGCTAGAAATAGCCGAAAACGTGCAATTTATTAATTAAGTCTTTGTCTTCATCACGATGTCTGATATATGGAAAATACAATTAGGCTGCTGGCGAGGTTGCGGGCAACGTAGTCTTACTCACGATTTTGACGCCGGTTCCCGCTGAAAGAGGTTGGCTGAGTTGTGCGGAATGACTGTATCACGCGACGGAACGGCAGATTCTTTCAACATTAAAGTGAAAAATTATCAGATATCACTTGAAAGCTGATATATTGAAGCTAACGTATTTGACCTGATATTTCCTTAGTTTGACTTCAATTTCTAAATTTAATATAACATGGACGTCGGTGAATATAGTTGGTCAACTCTAATCAGCCGTCTACCACACACTAATTTGTTGACTTAGATCGCATTTATTTTAAATTGCAGACGATAGTTGACTTCAATGATTTTAAATCGGTCACGTTACACCAAAACAGCCCGCCACAATATTGTCCGAAAAAGGCGTTAACACATGATAACTTAATACAAAAGTGAGTCGGTGCGAAATTAATATATTTTAAACATATCAATTTAAATGTGCGACGATTATTGTTCATTTTATTCAAATTATTATTTCATATTTTGCTGCTAAATATATTCATTTTTGCTATATTTTCAAATATGTTGTTAGAGTTGCATTCTCTTATACACTTGAAATTATCTTGTTGTCGTCATTTGTGCCCACTCAGTAAAGACCCAACAGGGTCCTCACGGAGTCGTCAGCGGACCAGTTTTACCTGATTCGCTAACTTAATTTCCAGAAACTGGTTCTCGCGTCTCAGTTTCTCTTTGCTCGTTATTTCCTTCGGCTTGCACGGGAGGTTGTTCCGTTGTATTGGCATTGCTTGGTGGTGGTTGCCTTTGATGCATTATTACATGCATATTATTACATGCATTATTACATATATATGTTTACTAACTCTTTCCTTAAGTATTTAGTGGTTTATTTATATTATCATTATGAGTGATAATATATGAGATTATATATGAGTTACACTCATAAGATTTACAAGAACATAAAATATAGTAACTTAACTGGCTCAGTTGCTGAACTTATCTGATCTTTCTGTATACTAAGATCTTCTTGTTGTGCGTTTATGCTGAGTATCATCACTAGAGCTCTAGCAGCTATTTTTAGGGAAAATTTCTTCGTATCTTATTTGTTCATCTATTTAGTAGATTTAATCTATTCCGTATATTTAGTAAATTAACATATTATCCGCGCAACAACTGGAAACTAGATTATTATTCGTTTTTCAAACAATATCAAACTAATTTCAAACTATTCTTGCTTAAAACGGAATTAAATAATCATCACAATAATCACCGCAGATGTTAAACAAATGATTAAATCTCCACCTCAGAAATGGGTCAAATGCTCTGCCACCACGTGAACATTGAGAACGACAGCGCCGAGTTCAGCGTAGTCAACCTGAACAACATCATCAAGTGTCCGCACAACTCCATCGCCCTGAACGTAAATGAGTCGAAGGACCTGCACTACCAGTCATTTGTCAAGAAATACACCTCCACCAAGTACAAGAAGTCGGCTCTGGACTCGCAGGACTCGTACTGCGTTAACTCAAGCTATCAACTGAGCAACGCCACGGACGACCTGGAGCTCGAAGACTCGCTGGAGTTCGCCTGCGAGGACACAGAATCTAAGAACAAGAGCAACGCGGTGTTCGTTCCTGACACGAACGCGCTGGATTAGTATTTTACAGTCAAGCAGCACAGAATATGAACTGGTCCAACGGTTGAAAATATAAATGAATGAATTTGATTTATGTTTAGTAATTAAATAATTGATTAAGCATTTAGTTAAAATAAGTCAAAATAGAAATTCAAAAAACATTGGAATTAATAATATAATATTTAATATAACACTCAGTGTTGTTCTAGTAGCATTTATTACGATTCAAATTAAAAATAGCTAAAATTCATTTACATACACAATCAAATTTCAATTCACATGTGATATACTTATTTGCTTCTTTTAACCATACAAGCTTATATTCATGCATTTAATATATAATTGTGCATACGATTCGAATATAATACAAAATATTGAATAAAAACTATTATTAAGTTTGATATTTTTTGATTACATATCTAATTATGATTAATATAAGTAATAACAAATATTACCACCACTTCAAACAATGGGTTCATAAATGTGTTAAAGTAGCGAATATGACTAAAGCACTTTGTAGCTCGATGTGGTTCATCTAAATAACGTGCTCAAGTGCCCCAACAATTCTTTCGCGGAAGATATCCAAGAGTCCAAGGACATGAACTATCAGCTGTTTTTGGAAAACTACACAGCTAGAAAAATTTCAAAGAAATCGCTAGATTCCCATAACTCCTACTACGTGCAATAAATTCACGCTATTTCCAATGAATCTAATGAACGAGCCTGCTAACACGATGAAACACAATATAACACTGATGAAGAAAGTGGAGTATATCTTTTAGAACTTAGTATGTCAAATGAAAATTTGTAGTGATCTGAATTATAGTTATATTTATGGTTCATATATAATTGTACAAATCACATTCATGAGTTTCTAACTATTTCACGAGCTATTTGAACTGCTCTAAAAACTGAAACTCTCAGTTTGTAATTTTCACCGTTCTTTGATTTATGTAAAGTTATAAATGAAACACCTATAAGCACGAAGGGAATGCTGTAGATAACGGCCAGAACGTTGTAATGCTTCTGGACTCTTGCTTGGACCATCAGGAACTGCGCGATAAACTATAAAGTGATAAATGCACACGTTTGTAAGACAATCGTTGTAGATTTCTTTGGAATCCTGAATTGGTAGCGCATCATTCCGGAGTGGAAGTATCTAAAGTTATTAGCTAATATCCTTATTAAATTTCGTAATAAAATCGATATACATGTCTTGTAACAACAGAATATCATTTTTGATTAAAAAACTCCACTCCTATTGCATTAAAAGTCTGCTTAGAAATAATACAGGTTAGGATAATTTTGTTTGTAAAATAAAATAATGTTGAATATGTTTTTCTCACTCGCTCATGTTCCAGAGTTAATAACTTAATAATTTATTATAATTATTATATTTCATTCTCTTAAGTATATTTTTTCAACGAGTATTCCCAATAATGGAATGATTGCAACATCGACAGCCATTCCAATAAGTACCATCATCCCAGCCACTCCTGGTTCGAAATTATTTGAATCTGCTAGATTGAACGCCTATAATGCTGTATTACAGGTCGCTATTGCTGAGTTAACTTTTGTTATTTATTTGTTTAGTCCGAACTACTTCATAAACATAATTTGGAAAACTGGGAATACAATATGTCTAATAACTAAAAATATGATCAAATTCAGAACCGAATTTGTTCTCTTAACTGATTTAATCTTCTGTTTTATTTTGTGCACTTCATTTTGACTAAATACACCAATGGAAACGACCCCGAAAACGCTAACGAGTGCTCTACAAGAGTTAAAGAAGGGCTCAATGTAAGTTGGCAGTTATTTAAGTGAAGGAAAGAATTTTTATTTGAGCACATTATAAATTAGTGCAATAAAAATTGAAACAATCATCGGATTCTTGAGAGTGTTCCAAATGGATTATAGAATAACTTTTAATATAACCTTGAAATTTGGATCTGATTTCTCGCGTAACTTTGCATACTCGAATAAAAAGAAGCAAATTGGAATTGTTGAGGTAAATTAAGCGAAAACTGTAATGAACGAATATTTTTCTGCTTCAATTGGATCATAAAACCCTTATACTATGGGTAAACCTGTGACTATTAAATTTTACATTAAAGTACAAGAGCACGTGTGAGCGAAACCAAAACGGCGGTCAGTTTTGAACAAAAGTGGCGTAATCAGCATGCAAATCAGCATAGTGCACAAAGATGCGATGTAATAAGCTATTATAATCAGAAAATCTTCAGATAAAATCTCCTTTCTACCAAGTGAATAGATTGTTGAAATCGGGAAGAATACATTAAAAGTTAGAGTTAACAAAACTTAGTATTTATCCCTTGGAAAAACATTCGCGTGCGCCAAGAAATAACCTACCAAGACATAAAATATTACTGGCAATATTCCATTCAATATTGAAATAATTAATGTCATTTAAAGTGGTATTTTGAACTAAATCCATAAATTTGTGTTTGATGTTTTTTCCATTTTATTCATAACAAACTAAATCAAATTATTAATTTATTAAAACAACACGTTTTAATAGGTTTTATTCCAGTATTCTGATATAACTGGTAAAAAACTAAAAAGTTCTTGTATTCATAAATGTTTTAATGATCATGCTAGTACGAGATATTTGATTGAAGATAACTAAATTAAATATTCTTTCACTCGTAAGAAAAGTATTTACTCGTTAATTCATATATATTTCAAGCTAGAAGTCGTTTTATCTTACGACATAACTTCAAGGTATGACAAATAATTATTCAATGTCTTCAAACTTATTTCACGCTCCTTTCGCAATAAAGAACAAACAAATTATATATGAGCTGTTGTTTTCTATATATATTATTTGTTTTCTACATATAATTTAAAAGTTATTTAATTACATTGTTATGTTCTCTAAAGTCTCTGGTCCAATCCTCACTTCATGTATATAAATATCAGGGGTGGTACACAAACGTCAGACTTCAAAGGCGACAATGTCTTCATTTTCTTTAACGCCGACCAAAAGTGCTCCTGTTTCGACCGTTTCCGTTCCTATTTTCGTTTCTTTTATCTAGTTCCGAATTTTGTACTTGAATCTTACGTTGATCGCAGCAGCAATTTGGGACGCCAGCACGAGGATTCGTTCGTTTTCCACGTGTACGTCTTACAGCATCGTTTCGAGGTCGGATTGCGCGTTTAACGCATCAACCAGGAAATTATTCAGAGTCCACATGTGTCTTTCCAGCTCGTTTGTTTTCGGGACGAATTTGAGCTAATATCCGGCTAGCTGTAACTTTGAAATAACTACTATAAGCGTTTTGTTGCTGAAACTGTTCAGAAAATCGTGCTGGCCATCCTAGCCTAAGTATACACCGTAACAGGGCATATTTGGAATAAAAGGAACTTACGAATCAATTGTGGTTTGATTCATGCAAAATCTGTGTTCACATTCGGGAACCTCGTCCAACTTCTTAAACTGTATATAACTACCAGAATTCGTTTACCAGGTCCTGAACGGGGTCTGTGTTGTTTTAAACTAATCAGTGGGGGCTATGAAAGCAATTTCAACAATGCGCTTGTAGTCAAGTTATGGGTACGAATGCATCAAACAGTTGAAGAACGGGTAGCCATAGGGCACTATTATTAACGGAGCCAATACATGCCGTGAAAACTGATATTTTTAAGAAGCTTGTAGTATCTACTACGCGTACTCAGACGGTGGCGGAATTTAAATATACTGATTGCTGGGACGAATGAACATATAGTGATGCGGTATAAAATAATATATACTAATTACTTTGTACATCAATAATATATTCTACAATTAAACACTCCAATTTTTATGAATACTGTTTAGAACTTAGAGATATTCATAAATGATCCTCAATCAACCAAGTACCAATAACTACTATAATTCATAAATTACGCAGGAAAATCAAGATGCGCACCCACAATTATAGATACAAATCAAAAATAATATTCATTTACTGATAACTCAGAAATTTCAGAGTAAAACGTAATTCATATGAGCTAGAAACATAATAATATTCTTGTTGCTCCTAGTTAAGTTTTCTTTTCAAAAATGCTAGATTGTTAAGAATCAAACAATATATCAAATACGTCATGTACAACTGGTGCAAATACTAACGACTAATATATTGCTTAGATTAATTCGGGATTCGACCTTATTCAAGTATCATATTTAAGATCTGTTAAGCGAGCAAACGGTATTTTAAAACGTATGTAAGGAGAAGGACTAAAAGAAATTAATGATAGTTTTATAAGTAGAAATTAGTGAAAATTTATTATATTGTTTACATATTAACTTTAAATTTAAGCTTTTAGAACAAAAAAGCGAAGTAGCACAACTGAAGTACTGAATTTTTAACTCAACTCAATCAATTACTTCAATCACAGGAAAGCAACATTTTTAAATGATATTTTAATACGTTCTTTACTTATGTTACAATGTACAAGTAGTTATACTTTATCTTAATTTTTTAAGATAGTCATCAAAAATAACTATGTCAATTCAGAAATGATAGTACTGATGAATTAGTCATTGTAGCCTTAAACTTAAATCTTTAAAGGTTCTTTAAAGCTTCTTCTGTATATAAAATACTTTAAAATACCAATTAATAACAATAAATTAACCGTACATTTTAAAATACTTATTTTATAACTAATATACAGATATATCAATATAACCAATTGGTATATCAATATATCAATCACAAATAAATGAATCTCTATACAGTTATGGGAGGTGGAATTGCTTTTTCTTGTTTACTATGTGAGTAATTATATATTAAAATATTTTGCCACTTCTAATGCGGATGACAAATTCCAATAAATAATCTCAAGTTGGAGATTATTCATGAACTACTCATTAACACAAGAGGGCCAAAAATATGATTTCGATCGTATTAGACCATAATCGACTATTCAAAGTCGGTATTTAATATTCCAAAAAGGAAAAATAGAAATTACCACATGCAATAAAAGGACGGCAATTACAAAAATAAACGCGGTAGAAGATGTTTAGGGAAGGTCAACTAATTCACTTAACAAACTTAGGCAGTTCTGAAGCGTTTGTATTCTCTTCATTTCTGGGTCCAACGGATGAATTCATAAAATATTGTACCAATCTGAACTAGTTATATCACTTGTTTAAGATGTCCCTGTGTAATTTCTACGTTTTAGTCAACAAAACTAATTTATGAAAGATTTTATCTCGAAAATACATGGTAGTTAAGCCTGATTGGAGAAAAGAATAAGAGGATCCAATGATTGGTATACGGACGCAATATGTAATTTATAACTAGTAGCGCAAGCACTGGACCTGCAGAGGACCTCGGTGTTCATCTTCAACTGGGTCAATTTGAACGATTTTAGGTATTTCTTAATCACGAAAAACAATGGAGGACTTTTTCTTTCAATCTCAACCGGGAGCTCAAGATGAAGTATTGGTACTTCGCTTAATTAGAATTATAATTCAGGTAGTTACAGTCGCTTTCATTCTCAATATTCAAATAATGAATGCATTTTTGTTTCTTGAAGAATGGAATCAAGTGGGTTAGTCGGGCCCAGCATTAAATAATATATTGATACTACTCTAAAACAACAGTTATTTTACTTATGATCTTCCACTTCCATTTCATAATGAGAAATCAATTTTCTTGATTGTTAAATTATACAACGTTAGGTAAAGTTGAAACTTATTATTGAAGTATATACAGAGTTATATACGTTAATTATTGTAGCACAGCTATCCAAGGCTCAACCAGGCCTTGATGTGATTGAAGCACTTTACAAATCAATAGTAAATAGAGTTAATGAGTGTATTGATGAGGAGGGAGAACACACTCATTATTGAGCCGGGCAGTGATATAAGTAAGATTCAAATAATAAACTTCATTCTTCTTCCTAATTCAAAAAAGCATTTCGAGGGCCCACCACTGTAAATCTTTTACAATCTGTTTGTAAAATATCAATTATCTTACATTTAATATAATAAAGACATATTGTGTTAACAAAACCTGTATTTTCCACTTTAAATGAGATATCATTTTAAAATTCAAAATACAATATGGATAATAATATTTTTCATTAACTTCCATATAATACTTCGGTTACTGATAAATAAGATTGGACAGGGACATTCAACTAAATAAAATTTTGATGTTTTTGAATGTGTGTAAAGAGCTGTGATATCGATTTTAACGTATACTGTGTATTCGCAGCTTCGGGCAAAGCCAACATAGGCTCAAGTTATCGATAATCGAGAAGCATACTTACGCCGAACTATACAGATGTATCGAAAACATTAAAGCTCGTAAGATATTTGTACACTAGCTACAAATTAATGATGTAATATTATATTTTATTTATTATATATTTAAATTCCATTTGTTTCAATGCCAATAATAAGTTGTACCAAAGTGTTAAAATAAAATGACTCACTTAACTGTAACCTTATCATCAGTACTAAGGCTCAATTCAATCATTCCATCTTCATCTCATTAATCATGACAATCCACAAATCCAAAGTGTTAAAATATAATTAAAATATAATTAATAAACGACTTAAACTTTCTTTTCAACTTGTGAGAATACAAATAAAAGTATATTATTATTCTAACGTTTTCACTTTTTCTTCATTTGAGATCCATTTACATCAGATCCTGCGTAATTTTCCGTGAGTCCTTGAACATGTTCATATCGTAGTCGAAGAACTGCGGCGCGTATTTTTGGTACTTCAAAGCGATTTATTCAGCATTCATGTTTGCGTCCAATCTACTACTTTTTATCTTTTGAACAACTTTGTCGACCGTTTCCGTTAAATCCAGGTTCTTTAGTTCAGTTTGAACGTTTGAAAACTGTTTCGGGTCAAATTGTGAAATCTCAAGCGGAATTTTAAGCGGTGACGTTTTTTCACTTATTTTTGAAAACTGAACCCTCTTTTGCAGTTACTGATTCACAATCGTTTCATAATCAGTTGGTTCTTGTTTGGGAGTGGGAGGTAGTTGTGCTGGAGTGGGAAGTAATATGTCGGTTTGGGTTTTGGCGTCGGTGGACGTGAGTGAGGTTTGGGCGGATTGGTTTTGGAGTTCGATTTATGTTTGAGAGCTTTTTTAAAATTGGGGTTTTGGAAGCTCTTGAATTTGCTGTTGTTGTTATTTTAGGGTTTGGCTCTTCTTCTGAGCTTTATGGAGCTCTTGGATTGATTGGACTTTACTTTCGAGCGTTTTTAACTTTTTAACCAGCTGATAAGTTTCTTCCTCGATTTCATCATTGGATTTGAGCTTAAAATCTTTTAATTACTGCGTTATCTGTTAGAATGAGGTCTTATAGTTTTGAATTGTTGCTTAGTAATTCTGGCAGTGAGCTACAAGCTGGTTCACCTGTTTCTGAATATTTTAATGCTCAACATCTTAATCTTTATATAATTGCAGCTTCTGCTTTAACTGATTATTTTCATTCTCTAATTACGTTATTTTTGATTGCTAATGAGAATTTTACTTCTTTAACGCTTATTCTGAATACGCTAACTAAAACAACTTCCGACGAACATTTGCCAAAGATTGCGGCTGAAGTGGGTTGGGGAAACCAACTTACGATGTTTTCTCATAGGATTTAATCAACTCTTCCCATGAACGCTATATTAATTACGGATCAGTCATTTCTTTTAATTGTATGTGAACAATCTGTTGAACAACCTGTCGAACAACCTGTTGAACAACCTAATTAAAATATTATTTTAGAATAATTATTAAAATAACTTAAAGAAAGAGTTAGATAATGAAATACTAAATTATTTTTTAGCTATTCAGAACATCTTGTTCTCGAATCTTCACAAATAGATATTGAAACATACTTTTTTAGCCCTCTTAATAATATGTCAATAGATTTTCTGCCAACTTAATTCCAAATGGATTCTAAGCTCTTTGATTAGCTTCAAAATTTAATATTAACCTTTGTATAAAGAACTGATCCGACTTTAAACAAATCTTTCAAACTAATTTAAATAAATATATTCAATCACATTCGAATATACCTACAAAACATCTAAGACAAACCAAGTGAAACATTTGAGTTGCCAGAGATAAGCAGTGAACAATTAAATATTTGTATTAACGTTTTAAGTAAATCAACTTTGAAACAAGCTGTCGATGTAACCAACTTGTTAAAACAATTCTAGACAATCCTAGACAGAACACCTTTCTCATAACGTTTTGCTCACGAAGTTTTCAAACATTTCTAGCTAATCAAATCTCAAAGTGAGCTTCTCGAAAAACTTAAACAAGAATACGAAAAACACTAGCACATCACAATCTCAAAACAGTAGTTGCAACACATTTTATGTTTGAACTACAACAGAGATTCATACCACTACAACGAGCTATCCAAATTTATTAAATTAACAGATCAGCATCAAGCTTTAAAACTAATTGATACGAAAACATTTCTAAACAACTTAACGAATCAGCTTCTTACAATCGAACAGTACAACGATATGATGAACTTTGTTGAAGAGACTCCTTACGTTAAACTTTAGCAAATAATTCCTAATATGGACTCTGTTTAAATAATTCGCGACGATAACTTTGCAAACGACATTATAAACGAATACGTAAAAGTATTAAATAGCTGCAAGTTCATTCTCAATAACGCAGGTAAAATTAATGTTAATTTATACAGAGCCGCGAGCTAAATTATTCCAATAGCTATTTACAAATCACTTCAAATGCTCATTATGTACCCTGAACAATATCAAATAGTCGGATGCTTGCTGTACACGTTTTATATTCCGATTGTATATGTAAACGAAAATAATATCAAAGCAGACACCTTAGTTGTTACGCCAATGTTCTAAGATTTACATTTGAAATACTCTAACTAAAATATTCATCAAATAGTTTTGAAATCAGATATTCCAAACGCCATTGTACATCACATCGACTCAAACGAATTTCACAACGAAGCTGATAACTTAGTTTTGATAAACGTAACCGAAGACGAAGTCGAATACTTTAAAGAAATGCGTCCTGAGATTAAATAGTTAACTCCTCATGTAAAACACTAGATGATTCACAAGATGTTAAATTCGGAATACAGCGAACGTTGTGAAATGTTCAACCTTAATTGCATAAATTTAGTTGTATTCAACTCCAAAAATAGCTATTACAAACGCTTTATCGCAAATTGGTTGAATAATCCCGAGTAATTGCTGTACGAATATGTTAACTCAGGAGAAGCTGATATAAATTTTGATATTGATAATTTCATCAAATATATTAGCACTCAACTTGATTGAATAGATTTTTTTGCATATATGGTAATACATGCCAAATATTGAAGAGCTTAAAAGACAACTAGTCAAACTGCAAGCTGAATATGACGCCACTCCAAAATCCTAGCGTAAAAGACTTGCTGAGATTTCAAATGAAATTGACAAAATTGAAAGTTAAATAGAAGCTTTTGAGGAAAACTTACCTTAAAAGTCTACACAAAATTCTATCCAAAGGTCTTAGTCAAAATCTAAATCAAATTCGCCTATTGCAAAAATAGCTGCGACAATCAAAGAACATTCTAACAAACGTAAATCTGTCAAAGCTCCTAGCAAAGACAAACCAGCTAGACACAAGCCACAAAATAATTCTGGCAGAACTATCGCTAAAAAGTTTGGAGGTAGATTGAACTCAAGACAACAAAGAGCCTCTCAAGAAAAGAATAAACAAATCGTAGAACTAAACGAATACGAAATTATGCAAAGAGATTTGATAGCTGAGAAACCTGATTTAATTAAAGAGTATAAAGACTTCACTCTTGATCAAATAGCATATATAATTGCAAATATCTAACTTTATGAGACAGTTGAGCGCTTAGCTTTCTTTTAACTGTATTGTGCAAATATTTTACAACACTACATTGGAGGCACAATCAAAGTTGTTTATAAAGTAACTGACTCAAACGGAGTCGTAGACTTTGTCACTAAAATATACACAATCAAATCAGCACTTATCAAACTTGCATGCGACTTTTTAAAAAAGTATTCGCAAGACATTATTTAAGATGACGAAGTTGGAAGCGATTAACAAATAGGCTATTCAATCTGCTAGGCTTTGTATGTTGAAATAAAATCTAAAGAGTAACTACAAAAAGAAGCAGCAGATGGCTAAGTAAACGAACGCAGACAAGGCGCTTACTTAAATTATCTAAACAAAATTCCTCAACTAGACTTAAGCAGATATCAAATAGGCTCAACAATTGAACAACATTTGGAAATCAGTTAAAAACAATGTTTTATACACTGTTTGTAAATAAGTGGCTAATACACCGACGAAGAACTTAATAACATTGAGATTCAAGTATGTCAAGACGTCTCATATTTAGCTGTATTAAATTTGAAAAAGATCGTAGGTCTTGGCTACATTATAATTAATGACTACAAAGTAAACTCTGGTTCAAACACTATTCATATAAATAAACCAAAAGAAAGTCCATTACCTCCTCCGAAAGTTCGCATTGCGTTATTTGAAGGACATTATTTCATAAACGATTAAGTTTTAATTAGTGGATGGTGGATTGAACATTACAATACATACTCGGATAATCAAAAGTTTTTATCAAACCCAAACTGTGATCAAATTAGAAACGGATGTTTTAAATCGCGTGACGCGGGTGTTTCATCGTACATCGGCCAAATTATTTAGAAAATGCATCACAATAAATTATTAGAACACATAGAGGACTTAAATATATACAACTATAAAGCACTATGTTCTTAACAAATCGCTGCTCCTCAATAGCCAGCTTAATATGCAAAAATATTTGAACACAAACCAAAATCTCAACACAAGTTTGATAAAGTAATATTCGCAGACTACGAAACACACACGAAAGAGTTAATTAACGGTGAATTGAAAAGTATTCCACATAAACCCTTTATGTTATGCTATACAGAAGATTATGGCGAATCAGTTACAACAGCTCGTTCGATAAACTAATTAGCTGACGAATTAGATAGGTATTATGGAAAAATTGATTTAGAATCCAAATCAAAGCCGTAGGTGTTAATACTATTCCATAACCTGCCTTACGATAGCCGCTTCATACTCTCTTCTAAGTACAAAGTGCAAGATTTGATTTAATAAGGCACTAAATAAATTCAATTTAAGATTTATCTCAAAAACTGTGTTCTTACTTTTAGGGACAGTATGCGTTTATTCGATGCGTCGACATCTGTAGCTAAAATGCCCAAGATGTTCTTCACAAAAGCCGAGCAAGAAATGTTAGTCAAGGAAATCTTTCCATACGACTACTACACAGAAGAGCTTTACTTAGACAACGTCGGAGACATCAAAGAAGCGACTAAATACATTAAAGCATCTGAAAGTTAATTTAGAATATCATTACAAAAAGCTAACGCAATGCTTGATGACGAACACTTTGATATGTTCAAGTACTGTGAATTTTACTGTAAACAAGACGTAATTATTTTAGCTAAAGCTGTATCTAAATTTAGAGAAAACTTAAAGAACGAATACAAAGAACAAGGGCTTGATATTGACTTATTTAACTATTTAACAATCTCGTCTTTAGCAATAGATATCCAAAAATAGCTTGGGTGTTTTGAAGATTGTTATGAGGTCAGCGGAGTTCTTAGATAATATCTTCAACAATTTATTATCGGAGGAAGAACAATGGTAGCTGGTAACTAAAGAGTCAAGATGCACAATCAAAAAATATAGGACTTCGATGCTGTTTCGTTATACCCTTCTGCAATGTCGCGTTGCTATTATCCAACAGGCGTCCCAAAATGTTTAAATCAAAATATGATCTCGTACTACAACGACATAAACAACCTCAAATAAATAACCTTAGACTAAAACAGTAAAGACTAAAACACACTGTATTTGCAAGTTAAGCTCAAAAGAACATCCAAATTTATTAATAGAACCTTTCCATTAGTAAGTGAAATAGACGAAAATGGCGTAAGATAATTCAACAACAACTTTGATGAAACTAAATGTTACTATTACGATGTCATCTCGCTTCAAGACCTAGTAGAGTTTTAGCAAGTTAATTACGAAATTATTTCTGGTATTTATTTTGAAGGTCGTAACTACAAAATATAGGAAGTTGTTACTCAAATGTTTAATAAACGTAAACACTACAAGTCAATTAAAAATCCGATTCAAGTTATTTATAAACTGATCCTCAATTCGGCATACGGAAAAACAATCGAATGCATTCACGACACAAAAGTTGAGCTAGTTGATTCACAAGGCTTTGCTAAATTGGTTTTAAAATAAGCTTCAAACATAGTTAGCACTGAGCAAGTCGGTAACAAGTATATCGTAACAATACGCCAAGAAGTTTGTGATAGCTATGCGTTCACGTATATCGGAAGCTTGATATTAAGTACTTCGAAACGAATTATGAACGAAGTTATGTGCACAGCTGATGATAACAATCTCCCAATATTTTATTAAGACACAGATTCAATGCAAATTGAAATAGACTCGATAAATATACTTAAACAAAAGTTCTAAGAAAAGTACAATCGAGAGTTGATAGGAGAAAATATGGGACAGTTTCACACAGACTATGAAAGCGACCTAGGCAAAGTGCTTTATGCAGACCAAGCTGTATATGTTGCTAAGAAAGTTTATTGCGCTAGATTAGTAGTATAATCAAAAGAAAATCCAAACGAATTATTAATTGATTATCACATTCGGATGAAAGGCGCCTCAATTGGAGCTATTGACAAAGAATGCAATGAAAAATACGAAGGCGATTACATAAAGCTTTACGAAAATCTTTTCAATCATCACAACACAACAACGTTTGATTTGTGCGCTAACAAACCTGTATTCTAATTCAAGGGCTTAGAAGTTAAAACAATGGACAACTTTTATAGAGAAATAAAGTTCCCGCTAAATAAATTTGAAAAACAATTTGAGAAACGTTACGTTAAATAAATTCTCGAAGACTTCTTGAGAAATAGCTAGAAATGATTTGATAGAATATATTTTTTTAATAGTAAGGTATAAAAGCCATGTCAAATTATGCACAGAAGTTCTCAATTAACAACTTAATAAAAGCACAACCGAAAGTTCAATAGAAAATTCAAGATGATAAATTCTTGAACAGAGTTAAAGTAATGTCTATGTGCGACAAAGATTTCGATAACGTGATTGTATATGTAGATGCTAACGTTGCATTCAAAACCTAGTTCGGATATAACATTTCTGTTTTGAGAATAATTTATTTCAAAGAGAACAAGCCAGTTCATTAAATAAAGTGTGATGGATAAACATTTGCGAACAAGATTGCTCCAAAGAAAGAAAAAGGTCAGTTTTAATACTTTGTTATCGAAAACAAGTTGTAATCAACTATTACCGAGAATGGAGAAACTATTGAATACTACAACATCTCGTGTCCAATGTTAGTTAAGGAAGAGCTTGTGGAAACTCTTAAACTGAAGTCTCTTGTCAAAGAGCATGTTCCAAAGTTCCATCAACGTTAAGTCAGTGCTGTAGACTTTGAAGGTTTTGACTTCGAATGAACATTTAACAAATTATTTTTTGCCTACTATATAAAATGCCTGCCCAAGACGATTTCAATCCGACTTTAAAGGATTTTGCATCACTTAGTAAATAACTTTACAAAACAGACCAGATGACAATTGCGAACAACACGTAACTAAAAGCCACGGCTACAAAGCTGACTGAAATATAGAAACAAATAGAAACTGTTCTGAAATAAATCCAAACCCTTCTTTCGCACAGCACTTTATGAAAAACTTACTTTTTTAGCTATAAGGTATATAAATGTAAACAAGAATCAACGTTTCCCCGATCGAAAGTGACAACAGCTAGCTCGAAAGCTTAGAAGACTTAGAAATATACTCAGAAGAATATACTGAAAGCTTTGACGAATCAGATTTCATAGAAGCTAACAAAGACCAGGTTAAAAACGTTGTTGAACAAGGCCGTTTCATTATTGGTTTTCCAGACTACGTTGTCACGTCTATGGGTCGAATTATTTGTGTTAGCTAATAAACAGAACTTAAAATGATGGTGAGCAATTGCGGATACTTCATGATTAATTTGAAGAACGAAGTTGGATGGTCAATGTTTAATGTTCATAGCTTAGTAGCGAATGCCTTTCTTGGTTTGAAGCCAACAGGATTTTAGGTAGATCACATTGATAGAAATAAACAAAACAATTGTATTGAAAATCTTCGTTATGTTTCCGCTAGCGACAACTGTAAAAACAAAACATCTTACAAAGGACATTCTGCTGAATATTTTGTTTAATTACCAAATAGTTGTGTTTAGTTAAAATCATATGGAAAACATATTTTTGACAGATATTTCATAGATTAGAACACAAAGTAAATTTACAGTTTTGATAACAATCAATATTTAAAAATAACTTTGACAGTTGACAAACGTTATGATTATAAATATTACAACATGAAAAATACTTTAGGTAAAAATGTCTGTGTTTATTTATCAAAGTTATTGCAAAATAATTATAACAAATGATTTCAACAAATTCTTTTTTATCTATATCCAAATGAACAATCTTACCTCGGACGGAATCGAAACTCTTAAAGGTTGCAGATTGCCACTGTCTTCTTTTAGTTTTATTGGGCTATACGGAAGCCCTGGATGCGGCAAGACAACTCAATTGTAAAATATTGCCGATGCTGTTATTCAGTGGAGTAAATAAACGACTTACGACCTTGATAAACCAAAAATTTGCAATGGTGTTGTAACTCACTATATTTACATATCGCCTTCGACGTAAACAGATCACACACTTAACAGCAAGGACAATAAAATTTTGATACAAGGTACTGACTAAAATATTTTAGACTTAACTGACTCAATAAAAGTTATGAACGACGCTTTCGAATCTGCTTTGATATCCTAGGATTTTATACGGGATATCACAAAAGATATTTATAAAGAACTTTATGAAGACAACAAAATAAATTAACTTACTCGTAAACAATTAATTCAACGACACCCGCAATACAACCTATTAATTCGAAGTTTATAGTCACTTGAATAATTTAAGGAAAACTATCCAGAACTCCGATTTAAAGAAACTAACAAATAAATTTTGCAAGTGCTTAGTGACATCACATCTAAAACAAACATGTTGTCACGAAATTCTATTCAAGCTTTCGATGGGTTCATGGTTCGACGACCAAAAATTATTTTAATAGCTGATGACTAAGCTGGTACGAAATTGTTTACGTCAATAACTAGCAATGAGTTTTACAATTTGTTATGTGTTAGGCGACACCAAAGTTTATTCTTCATTGGTATCAGTTTACATAGCCCAGGAAACATGTAGTACTCTTACAAAATGTAGATGAACTCAATGTTATTGTTTAGGGGAATTCCTTAAGAAAAATTGAAACTTCTTTATGATAACATATCTGCTTTGGACTCAATCGATTTTAATATAAACGACTTTATAAAAATATATCAAAATGCAACTGGCTATAACGAAACCGATATGAGCAAAAAAGAGGACTATAGATTCAATTTTGTTTATGTTTAGTCATAGCCTATTCAAGCCATCTATTTAAATTTTGACAAACGTCTTAAGTGAAGTATATTTTTTAGTCTACTTAAAATGTATTCAACTATCGCGAGCCTTCCTTCAATTGTTAGCGTTGCCTAAAATGTTGTCCAAAATGTTGTCCAAAAACCTGTCACAAAAACTGATGTAGCCACCTAAGCTATAGGTTTTATTGACAACATAAAACAAGAGACTTTAAAATAAACTGTCGCAACACAAAAATAACTAAATGATTTTAATGAAAAATGTGAATAAGTTATCACAAACATCAACTCATTAAATTAAGATGCATATTAAGTAATTGATCTACTAATTTTGTAGCTCATGGCTGTTGCTGAATATACTATCCAAGGAACAAAGCTAGGGGCCTACCGACAACAAATGGTGTTTGAGAAAGTTCAGCAATTCTTCAAATAAACACCTCTGACAGTTAACGAAAAAGTTTTGACGTTACAACTAATAGAACAAATATTCAAAGGTAACAAAAAGCAGCTTCTAGATGTGTTTGAGGAAATGTTTTCGATCTCGAACGGCTGCGGTCTGTTTAAATCTTGTAGCGCGTTTTGATTTAGTTTTATTTTTTATAAACATTTTAAATGACTCAATAGAAACTAGTTTTTGTAAATCAATACGATAGCTGGTAAACTGACTTGTTAGAATTGCGTGATAGCAAATTTATGAAAGAAAAAATACGAAGCCAGTTTGTAAGCATCTTTTACAACCCTGCTTCACACATGCTTCACTTGAAATTATTGTCCAACAAAACTCCTGCCTAAACTCTCGAGCACATAAAAGATGTGCAAAAATATTTAGACGAACTTGACTTGGAGCCTGATATATTGACTGTCACATCAGATTTTGGAAATGAATACAAAGGGGTGTTTGAAAATTATTTAGTTGAGCATGACATTGTCCACAAGGTAGTCCTTTTCGATGATTTTTAATTAGCCCCGATTAATAGCATTTGCAAATATGTTCGAGGTAGGATACAGAGAGCTATATAGGAACTAGACGACTTTACTGAAGACCAATTTGAAAAAGGCTAGGTGTACATTACTCAAAAACAACTTGAAACTATTTTGAACAACCTTATTAAATTTCACAATTTTGAAAAGGTTATTGGGCTTTATTAAAAAGTACCAGTTAAAATCACTCGTGAGGAAGTTGACGACGTAAATGCTGTCAAATAGGCTTAGAACGACGAACTAAATAAAATATACGACTTCGACATAGGTGATTTGGTCAATGTGTTGTTACTAAAAGAGCACCAAAAATTTGACAAAAAACGTGAGCGTAAATGGAGTCAAAATTCGTACAAAATAGTTAACAAAATAGGGAGTTTCTTTGAGGTAATTCCTGAGCCATTTGATTTCAAATAATATGTCGAAACCTTCAAACTACAACGTGGTTATCCTTGGGGCATCCCAGCTTACCATCGCAAATGTTACTAACTCAAGTTTGCTAAAAAGGCAAGCACAAAATATTTTAGCTACGAGCTTGAGAATACAAATTTTTATACATTCGATAGCATCAAGGCAGCGGTTGATCAAAAAGGAAATGTTGCAAGTGTTTACGACGCTTTATAACAAACTAATGTCAACTATTTAATTAAAGCAAGCACTGTGAATACGTTTTTAAAAGAAGATTCGAAAACAACGTACAAAATTAAACCAAGTTAACTTAAAACTTATGACAAAACAGACATCACACCAATTGAAGACAATTATTTATTTGGAATGGCTCTACCAGAAGGCTATGTCCCCGTATTTTTAATGAAATGAATTTTGAAAACTATTTTTTAAGCACAGTATAAATTATGACAGACAAACTTAATGTGATACCAGCTAAGGTTACCGCAGTTGAAAATTTATCCAATGATGTTTATGTATCGTCTTCAAATGATGGAGTTTCAATCAGACAAACTCATGTAAATAAATCTGGGAGCAACACAGTAGACTTTACTGCTGGAAAAGGGTTGATAACAGACGGTACCAATAATGAAATTCAATGGGAAATTTAAACGCTTCAGAACTCAGTTTTATCAACAACAAACAGTGGTTTAAAATACACAATGCAGTTTGGAATTAAAATGACAGGAGACACTATTGGGAGGTACTTTTGGAAAAATGGTTTTGTTTACTTTTAGAAAGCAACTATTGCAAATTACGGAAATTTATCTGTTGCTTTAGCTGCTCCGATAGCAGTTTGCACAACAGCTATGAATGCTACTTTCCCAATTTTTGAAAGCATAGTTAACTACAATGGTGAACTGAAAACTACTGAGCTATTTAGAAAAAGCATGTTCTAGCAGATGTTACTTCCGAAAGATTATCAGGAAACTATGAGCTAAACTTGGTTCGAAGGTGATACTATTTTGTTTGATGAATATGTACTTCCTTATGACGAAAAAACAAAGAAATACATTGACATAGGTACTCCTGCAGGTTGGGTGCCAGGAACAGCTATCAACGCTCAAATACAAAAGCTTTCTGATGATTCGTTTATGTGGACTTTTAGAAAAGACTTCTTCGTACCACTTAATATGTTGAACTAAGTATTTAATTATTCAAACAACTTTTACACAAACACTATAAAAAAACAAAGTTTGTACATTACGATCAGAACTTAGCTATATCAAATGGCTAAATGTTTTGGAAGCTCTAAGGTATTTGATCCAACGTACACAGGCATTGGTGCAATTGACTTGTAAGTTGTTACGAAGTAGTCTTCAGTAGTTCAATCTGATATGGCTAAGAAAGAGTCTATCATATCGCTTAACGGAATCGGGATTGAAACAAGGCCATTAACAGCTATGTTCACTGGCTAGGTGTTGGTATCTGAAACAAGCTCAAGACACGCAAGTATTGCAAGAGCTGCTCTTTGTATGGAATTGAAAGACAGTAATCTAGAGGATTCGACTTATTTACACCAAAGATTTACTGGAATGTCCGCCGCAAATCAGGTTGCTTTTAGAAACAGTTAATTACTATCCGAATAAAATAGTGAAGCAATTACAACATCTCCACTCAAGACTTAAGATTTTGTTTTCTTTGGTAATTTCAACATTGTTAGAGGTAGCCTTGACTACAGACTATTTTCAAATGAACACTAAGATATTTAGTCATTGCGTAACGAAATAATTCGAAGTACAAATATGTCTTAGCTATATGACAGAGGCCTTTCACCCGCATTTAGTAATTTGTTCGAATGGCTTTCTAAATATGGTTTTGTGTACAGCTCTTTAGAACAATATTCAATGGACGAATGTACAAACGATGTTGTCGGAGATGGGTTCGATAGTATGCGAAATTCTTTGTAATATCAGTACAACTTGGTTGAATATAGGAATGGATTTAGAGCAAATACAAATACTTGTGTAGAAAATTTAACTGACGACACAAAACTTAGAGAACAAAACAAAGGCGCAAACAACATTAGAATCAGTGTTTATACGTTTTATGACAACTTGTTGATATACGATGTCAGCAATGGCTAAATAAATATTAAAGACTTTATGTGAACAACTTTTATTTTTTGTGTTTATATTAAATATGATTATTTATTATGAAGGACATTAGAACGAAGACTTTCTGTACACTGATTATCAATACTATCGCGAACTCTCGCAAATCGATAATGAAGAATTTGATATACAGCCGACTGTTAGCTTTGTTGTACCAGGAACTTTGCTAGACGGTTCGAAAATAATTTTGAGAACAAAATATAAAGCTATTGACGAACAAGGGCAAATGATAATCAAAGACACAGGCGATTATGTGGTGACACTTCCGAAAGAGTTTGGTACAAGACAAACTGAGTTGATGTATTTAGTCGAAATCGCAAATTTGATTTAAGATCAAATACAAGCAAAAATTGACAAAGAGTATTTGGTAATCGCGCAGACTGAGTGGCTTTAAAAACATCTTAAAGCAAGGTTTGCAATAACTGGTGAATAAACCACGATTAAATTCCCCGAAGAAAGCTGTTGGCTAGCTAAGCTATTGGGAGCTAAAATTTTCAAGAGCAACAACTTTACTGCGGGGTAAATTACAAGAGATGGCTAAACAATAACTGTTGATGAAGATGGTAACGAATTGGATGCAAATGGGCTAATTAAAACCTTGTTTAATAAAACTATGTACAAAACAAACGCGGATAAGTGTATAACGTTTGATTATACAATGTATCTCAATTTAATAAAAACTGTACACATAACTTGCAAATACATTACAAAATAAACTGTGTTAGCTAAATACAAACAATATATCATACTTAAGCACACGCTTGACATCACGCCTTTAGCAAGAGTCAAAATTACATCAGATTTCTTAAGCACGATATCTAAAGACTAATTATACAAAGGTATTTAAATAAGTTTTTACAACGAAGATTTTCATTTAATCCCAATGGATGACAATACATTTTACGAAGTCGAATTATCTATATCAAAATCTAGAAAAAGAGCCTAGCTAGAAATTGATATGAAAACTGTTAGTGAAGGTGAGTAAAGACGTAAGGAAAGACAATTTCAAGATGAAATGTTTGCTACATAACAAAGAGCTTTGCAAGAATTTTAACTAAATTACGAAGACAACAAATAGTAGTTCGCTTAAAATATAGAGATTCATAAAAAATACAACATTGATTATTAAAAAAAATTACGAATTAATTGAGAAAGCTCTAGAGAAGACAAAAACTGGTGAAATATCTTTAAATGACAAGTAATGCAAAGTAATAAATAAATATCTTCAAATAGATGCTTAGTATAGATAATAACTAAATAGCATGTAAAATTAAGAATAGTAATTATATCAAAAAGCAACTGATTTTAATATTCCTCAGCACGAGCAAATTAAAGCCGCTAAATAGTTATCTGAATTTTATAAATAACAACAACAAAGCTCTTAATTTTAGTATCAATAATTAAACGAAATGAAAAATGGTATTTAGAAACGTATTATGGCTATTTTAGGAAACGAGCCATATTCAATCTATACACAAAGCACAGATGAGCTTAAGGAAATAAATGAACAAAAGGAACACATAAATAAAAACATCAAAAGCACAAATTTGTAGCCCCTTGCGGAAACAGCGTTGTAAGAATTAATTGTTAAGCGTGATGCGCTAAAACAATCTCTCGCTGATAACTAAATTGATGAAAAACAATATGATTATTACTACAATTAATTTAAGCAAGAATATCAAGAAAAATTGCAGAGATACACAATCGAAACGTAAGCACTTGCTGATGAGTACAATGAAGAAGCAGCTTACAACGAAGTTTTACAAGCATATCAAATGAATCAAAATTTCAAATCACGTAAAGATTTTCTTAATGGTAAACAAACGAGGCAAGCTTAAAATGAACTAAACGATAAAAACTATAAAGAAAAACTAGAAGAGATTTCTAGAAAGTATCACGAAAATAAAGGAGACCTGTATACAGCTGCAAGCGATAGGTAATTTAAAACAAAACTTGAAGAAAGAGCTCGACAATAACAACAAGAAGAATATCAAAGACAACAATATATTAATATGTTGTTAAGCTAACTTGATGAACAATAGAGAATACAGTATAGTTTGTCTAGTTAGTAAGACAAAGAACAATTCTTGAGTGAACTTCATAAATAGTATCAAAATTCTAATTAATAGAATACTTAATGATTATTTTTTTAGATATATTATAAAATGACTTAGTAAATCGGATGGAGAATTAACAAAGATGTTTAACCAATCAGCAAAGACCCTTTGAAAGAATATAAATGGTACGAAAGCACTGGCTGGAAACTTGTTGCTATCAAAAAATAAACTACAGTTCAATATGCTGAAGACGGTAAGCCAATCAAACCAGAAGATATTCCTGGAAAGATTTGGAAACTAAATTCAAGTAACAAATGGTGCTCACACGTAGACTTATCAGATAAAAACAACAAACCATATTGCAATAAGAAAGACAAAGACTATATTTGGAATGAAAAGACCAAGTCTTGGAAGCTAGCTGTAGTTATTTACTAAAAAGATCAATCTGTTGTTGTTGAAAACACTAGACAATAAAATATTGAATAAGAAATCGAAAAGTATTATCAAAAGAAAGAATTAGAAAGACTTTAGCAAGCTGCTTAAGTCTAACCTGTTCCAAGCTAAGTTTAAGAACAACCTATTCAATAACAAGCGGTTCAATAGCGCCCCAAAGTTGTATTTGATAATCCAATCTTGAATAGATACAATATGTGATTTATTTTTTTGCGTTTAATTTAAATATGAACATTCAAAATATATTTGATTCGACTACGCTATCAGATTTAAATGGTAGACTTCAAATAAAAGCTCCTCCGCATTTTTAGTAAGGTGATTACACAAGTTTATTAAGTGTTCGAGCGGTTGAAGATATTTTTGTTGTTGACGGCAAAATCACCATAACCAACCCTGTGAATTCGACTACAAAAACAAGAACGTACAACCACCAACAATACAATACTATGTTTGAGTTTATGGAAGACTTTACAGCAAATTTTGGGATGTATTTAACAATTGAAATTGACGCGGTTAACAAAAGAGCCTTTAGAATAAATTTCAAAGACACTTATAAATAATCGCATTTGAAATATGAAGGCAACGTTGAAAACTTTATTGGCAGACCAACAATGTAGGATATAATTTTAGACGGAACTATGTCTTTAGATAATAACGCGAAAGAACCAACTGCGAAAATAACTGCCGAATATGCTTCTTAGAAATTTAGTACTGTACATGATTTCGTTGAATATACAAATAAAGTATTCGAAAATGTTATCAGAATTGATTTTGATGATTAAAAGCTTGCTTTCAAACCTATAACATATTTAGATAACAGTTACAACAAAGGCAATTTCAAGTACACTGGAAATATTAATCAATATCTTACTTTTAAACAAAATTTGATACTTAATAATGAAAAGCTTGGCTATAGTTCGTTAAGTATTTAATATTTGTAAATTAAATGCGACAAGCTTCAATGCGGACTGAATAGCTATGTATTTGATCCTGATACAAATCAATAACGAGTACAATTTAGCTCAAGTGTTTTGCAAGTGCTTTGTCCAAACTAAATGAGTTACTAGAGCAAGAACATGGATTTGCATATAAAATTACTAGAAAGTATGCCACTTGATTTTTACATAACTGATTAAGACAATAATGCGATATGTCTTTAGTATATACTTTAGATGAGGTTTTACAAATAAGAATATTTCTTTCAATAATAGTCAGATAGCGGAGTGACAGCTATTCATCAAAAGCAATAAATATTCGTGTTCTTGACTGATAAGTTTAGATCATTTAAAATTAATTAAAAATTTGACTAAGTAGCTCTTTGTTAAGCTTATGGAAATATTGGACCGCAACCTGCAACCTCAAATACATATGTCATAAGTTATGTGTACGATTTGAAAATAAATAACTACAAATTTGATATACTACACGCTTATGAAAGAAACATTGAAAATATAAATAGCTCAATATTTGTTTGGCTAAATCTTCCGCCAAGCTGTTTGCTAAATTTTGAACTAACAACGGCTGCGATTGAATATACACAAGACACAATGATAAAATAAGAGACAGTCAAAAAAGATTAATAACCAAATATTTTGTTGAGACTATTTATCAAGTGATTATTTTTTAGTGTAACATAATAAATGAGCGAGCTAGCAAATAAGGCAAACGATTTAGCCAATTAAGCTGTAGAAGAACTTGTACCAACTGATTACAAACCTTTTGGAAGATAAGTTGTGTAAACTTTAGGAGATATACCAAGAATGATTAATGGATATAACGGACTCGGGGTACTTCGAAAACCTGTGGCCAATCCTACACTAGGAGCAATACCTAAACCAAAACCTCTAACGGGCTGGGGCAAATTCAAAGCGGGACTAGGCAAAGTGTGGTCGGTGATTAAAGCACCTGCGTAAAAATTGATTTCTAGTCTTCCATTTGGCTCACTAATAAATAAAGGAGCTGATGCTGCTTCAGGTTTGATTAATTACTTCAAAGGAAAGAAGTGAACAATTACTTTTTTAGCTAAGTAGTATATATGGAATTAACAATTGTGCCATTAAAATCTTATGGAGAAAGTGTATTTGATCATTATTTTTACGACACCTAGGAAAATAAACTGTACAAAAAGAAAAGAAATAACAAAATAGAAGAAGTTGTACCAAGGTTATCTGGAAAGTACTTTTATTTTAATTGTTTCAATACTGAGAACAAAAGAGTCAAAGTTTCTGTATTATCGTTGTAGACTACAAGTAAATTTATATGACGACTATTTTTTGCTGTTAATTAAATGAGTTTGACGATATTGAATGATCCAAACAAAGGAGTGGTTAAATGCAATCAAATAGTAAATGGCTTATAAACAATAAATTTCAACACAGAAAATAACCAAATCGAGTTCGATAATTATTCAGACAAAAGTTTGTTTTACGTCAACACAATAACTGGCCAAACAAATATGGTGTTTGATTTAAACTAACTTGAGAATTAGACAATAAATAATGTTACTATAAATAACTTGAAGTCTGATAGTGTAACAATCAGAAACGTAAATATAGGAGACGCTATTTAAAAAATTTAATAAAACTTATCCATCAAAACTTAGGAGATACTTGATATACAAACATTTGTGACCAACCAGCAAAACTACAACCAAGAGTTTATAAATAAGTTTCAATAACAAGCTAATTAGAATTTGATATTTATAAACGAGCTCGAAGAACATTTAACTAGAATTTAAAACTTGGAGTTATTTGAAGCCAGTTAAACTTTGGTTAATAATGATATTTAAAATAAATATTTGTAACTGTAACAACAAATAAACGAAATGAATTTAGATTTCACTTAATTAAATAGCTTTATGAACAACTAGATAATTTTTAATCAAGCTATACGAACTACAACTGAAACGTTAACAAATAATGTGGAGTTGATTATGAAAGACTATGTAGTTCACGACGATTTGAAAAATTTTGCGACTGACTCTTAGATAACCTCGATACAAGCATCTGTTGCGTTAATGGGAGTGGACTTGGCTGCGACAACTGCGATTGCTGGGAAGGCGGCTGTAGATATTGTTGAAATGAAAGTTAAAATTGACGAACAAAATTTGAAGCTGGACGGAATGTTAGTCACAATCGGAGGTGTTGAAGCATAAAGCGCTACAGTGGCCGCTGAGTTGCAGGAAGTGAAAGCTTAATAAATAATTGATGAGAGCAGTATGTTACAAAATTCTGAAGACATAACTTTATTAAAAGGAACTGCAGCAGACCTAACAGCAAAAGAAGCTGAGACAGACGCAAAGGCTACAACTGCTCAAACAACTGCGACAGATGCTCTTGGTAAACTGAAGACGTTCATAACTTCACAAGCGGCTGTGGATGCTGCGCTAACTGCTACGATAACAGGGCTCAGTCAAACCAAAGCTGATTAGAAAGACACGTACTCAAAGGGAGATATAGACGCTCAATAACAATTGCAAGACGGAAGGCTGGATGTGTTGGAAGCTAGTAATCAAACAACAGGTGAGGTTTATAAATAGCGCTTTGATAATATCGACACAAACATAACAAACTTGACTACAAGGTTAACAACAGATGAAAACACTTTAAAATAAAATTCAATGACAATCGCTGGGTTGTCAAATGCCCAAATGCTGATGGACAATAGAATGGGAGTGGTTGAAACACGAACTGCTCCGATGGTTTAATAAATATAAAATATTCAATCACTTGATGTTACGCAAAATAATAGACTAGCAGCTCTTGAAAATACCGATATAAATATTTAGAACAGATGTAAAGCAATAGAGGATGTTAATGCAAGTTAAGATGTAACTATCTCAGCATTAAGCGGTGGTGTTAACGGACAAATTACAAGAGTAACTGCGTTGGAGACTTTAACAAATAACTGGACACCAATAATGAATTGCTGGGGGAAACCACAAGATGGTTGGTTTTAGATATAGAAAGACCCAACTTAACATTGGGATAAAATTACTGGCTTTGTTTAGAATACATCTTTGATAATTAATCCAAAAGTTGATATATATTTCGGAGCTAACAACGAGTACGGAGCTGTACCGGATAGAATAATTTTGTTATCGTAGAAGACAATTATAAACCCCGATAGATTTTTGTTGCATTTATTTAACCCAACTCTCAACAAATTTGAGGACAAGTCTATTGTTGATTTATTGTCGGCAAACGATTTAACTAACATTACAACAAGAGTCGTTTCATTGGAGTCGTCAAGAACAACTGATGAGTCTAACATAGGTGTTTTATAAAGCAGATGTAACTAAATTGATGAACTTAACTAGAACCAAACAAACAACATCACGAGTCTTTAAAACTTTTAAGCGAGTTAAATTTAAACGAATCTTAGCAATGCGACTTCGATAACTAATTTAACTAATTCTGTAGGCACACTTTAGACAGATAACGTCAGTATTAACTCAAAAGTTAGCACGTTGTAAAATTAGATGACAGATGTGATAAATGTTAATACAAATCAGTCAACTTAAATATCTAACTTATAGACTTAGTTTAATGGGCTCGTAAAGATTGAAAATTATTATGCAAACAATTATTCAATGACTATTGGTGGGTTTATTACATTCAAATGGGGAGAGGTTGATGTTGGTAGTAATTTAGGAAAGAAGACAGTAACCTTTGCAACACCTTTTTCAGCATGTGTTTATGCGAAATTTGCAAGTGTTGTTTGTTCGACTAACTCAGGCGGTGGTGCCGATGTTGGATATGCCGTGGCGGATGTAAATGGTGTTACGGTTACAGCCGATTATGCTAACTCAGGCGGTAACAAGTCAAATGTTTATTCTTGGCTAGTTATTGGTTGGTGATTGAAGTGGATTGATTATAAGTATAAATAAATATATAAATTTTTTGTTTGGTTCACTCCGCGTCAGATGAGAGGCTGATGATCGTTTTGAACTTGGTTCTGCATGGTGTAAATACGTTGAACAAATTCTTGTGGCTGGTCAGTGTCTTGACAAATCTTAATAGCAAGTTGGTAATCTATGAAGGAAATCTTGAAGATAGTGAACTAAGCGATGTGCTTGTTGTTGTAAATGTGGACTCTTTTGAGATATTCCCATTAATTGTCTCTAAACTAAGAATTCACGAAAGAATATTTAAATAGACCTTGGACGTGAGCGGTGTTAGACGAGTTGACAATGACATTCATTTCAAGCAAAACCAACTTAATGTCTTCTTTAGTAAGTGTGTTGTCGAAAAATTTCATAAAGCTTACAACTTCACCGAAGCGAACAACAAGTTCAGGAGGTATTTCGTTAGTAGTTTCGTAAACAGTTTGGCCGAGAGTATCGAGGAGGTTTTTGATTGCATAGTACGCGTTGATATTGAGTTCTTGTAATTCATGATTCATTCAAAAAGAGAAGTGGGGTAGCAGAATCTAATTGATTGAGGTGAATTGATTAGTAAGTATATAAATATAAATATATATAAAGTGTTTCTGTAGATTTTCACACTTAAGTTCTTAAGGAACCATTCTTTATCATTTAAATCAAATCTATTTCACTTGAAAGTTTTCTTAGCCCTTTGAGGAGGGCGATGTCGGTGAGCATCTCATATACTTTTTCCCTAGCCACTTTACTTGAACTGCTTGATGCTTTACCAGATGTCCACCGCAACACCCTTCTATAAAGCCCTCTACAAAGTTGTGGGTTACTCAAAAAGTACGTCCAATTAATTTTCTTGCCTTTAAGCAAAAGTTTTAAGTCCGGGAATTGGACCCTGGACCGTTGCCTATTTGTTCGAATGCGCTTTCCATCTCGACTATATGACTCCATTAGATAGTATGATATTTTAGCAGCCACCGTAACACCTCCGGGTTAGCGGCGTCTTGCTGAGATTTGAGCAAGAGTTATTTGTGTAGATAGTTTTTTAGCTGTAAGGTATATTTGAGCGATGGCTCTTGTTGAATTTGATTTAGTATGTGATGCTAGATTAGATTTGACAAGGGGTTTGTTTTTTGGATTTGAAAAGTTAATTTGGTTTTATGTGGCCGCCCGTTTCGTCAGCGAATTCCTTATCATCATGTATGGACTAATTACTTTGTATTTTATCTTCATATTATACATTCTGAGGGATATAATTTGGTATTACTTATTAAAATTAATATTTATTTTATGTATTAGGCTATTCTTGTTACTATTATGGTGTCGATGATTACTATTATATTGGTTATACAAACACATTTGGTTGAATGTTCTGCCTATTTTAAATATTTTACGGTCTATTATTTATAAAATTATCAGTTTGTCTAAAAGGAGACTCATTCAAAATTTATAAAGGTTAAATATATTAAATATTTTGAGTAAGTTCTTACATTTAATCGTTAGTAAATTTTTGATTTTACTAAGTTTTATGATTTTATACATGTTATTTAAAGTTAAATACTTTTCTATCGTCTTAATCTTATTAATTTACACTTTTTTCCATAACCACAGAATTTTCTAAAATGTTATTATTATAATCTAATGCGTCATCACATTATATATTCGCCCATGTAATAAATTTTATAACAGTTTCGTAATTTAAATAATTTTGTGATATATTTACTTGTTAAAGCTATTTAAGAAAATTAAGTTGAGATATTACTTCATCGGTCAGTTTATTGTTGCTCAGATTTAAGCTAATGATTGTTTCAGGCAGTTTTACCATTATTTTTGAGATATTATTATTTGAAATATCTAATACACGCAATTTCGGAAAGGGAAACTAAAAATTGATTATTGAAAGTTTGTTATTCTGTAAATACAATTCTTGCAAATAAAATAGCGGGAAAAATTATATTGATGTGAGCATGTTATTATTCAAGTATAATTGATTCAATCGTAAATTTCTGTTACCAAGAGGTGTGAGATTAGCAATTGAGTTTAATTATTTTTCTGATAAATCTAGAGCTGTGCAATTTGATGCGATGAGTTTTTCTGAGATGCTTTATATTTGTGAAAGTGTCAAAGTCATAATTTGGAGTGTTTAATACCATGTATATTGAAACTTTTACTACTCGTTATTTTTCACTTCTTACACACCTCTATCTGATGAAAACGATCAAGCCCCATACTCAGGACGTGAAAGCGCTTTTTTATTGTGAGAGGCTTAATAAGTTAGTAACTGCTTCCAAGGACGGCTGGTTAATGCTGACTGACATCGAAACGTGCGAATCCGACGTGATTCTCAAGGGCGAGCCGATAGTGTGCTGCATTGAGTCTTCGCAGGGCATCATCACGGCTTCTGTTGACGGCATCATAATGTGCTTCGGCTTCGACGATTCCGTTGAGCAGCTGAAGATAAAGTGCAAGGCGCGCCCCTCTGCCATGTACTCAACTGCTAACATGCTCTTCATTGGCGACTGGGATGGAAACCTCTACTAATTTTCATTCATTTCCAAAGAAACCAGGGAGTACCAATTCGGCTCCTTCACCTTCGAGAACAGGACCGTTCCAAACGGGATTTACGCGATTAATCTGTTCAACAACCAGGTTCTGGTTGGGCTGAGCTCTGGTCACTTAGCCGTTGGAGCAAAGGGCGATTTTAAACTGGTTAAAACGCACGAGAAAGCAATCAGGGGCATCGTTCTCATTAAGGACGGGTACGTAACAGTGGGAAACGACGGGAAGGTGATTAACAACAACGGATTGCAACTATAATCAGTTTTTAACGATTTAGAGTACATATTCTGCTGCACAGTAGTTAATAACAGCTTGGTGTACGCCGGGACGAACATTCTAGCTGAAATAGTTGATCTAACTTCTAACTAATTGACACACGTGATCCCACTAGAATCCGACTGCTGGTGCGTGAACTCTCATCAGAATAAACTCTTCTTCGGACTCGAAAACGGCTCCGTTACAATAATTGATTTGGCCGAATTCAAAATTCCCGAACTGAACCTCCCAATTTCATCCCAAAAATTCAGCGGAAACCCGAACAACCACCTCCCCCTGGACCTAATCAAAGAAAAATTCTCGTTCGGTTCACTCACCGAATTCGAGACATTCGCCGAAAACAACTTCAAAACATTCGGGAAAAAGAACCCGTTCTCAATCTGCTACCTGAACAACGAACTAAAAGCAGTAGTACAAACACAAAACCAAACAGTCGTTATCGGCTCCGTTGACGCCAAACCACTCAATGTAACTAAGGTAACAGCACTTGATGGAAAAGAATGGGATCTAGTGTATAATGTTCAAGCTGATATTGCCTCCGGGTAACCTTTGAAACTGTATATGAACATTGGCGAAGACGCGTATGTAGTGGCTAAAAGATTCCTATGCGACTCCGGCTTACAACTGAATGATCAAAGCGACTAAATAGAACAGGTAAGCCAAATACGCGACTTTGTTGAAAGCAACGCCCCAAAAATTCTGCTGCTAAAATAATTCTACCCAGATAACATACTAATTCAAAAGTTTAACAAAGTAGTTCTGAAAGAAGAATAAATTGTTGATCAACGCTCAGACGACGATAAGGACTTGTTGGATATTGATTTAACAAATCATTGCTTTATACAACCCAATTCAACTAAAATTGAAATTGCGCAAAAAGCTTTAACGCATTTAGTTCCATATTTTAACGATTTAGAACTTGAAGATGTTATTTAGCTCTTGGATTGCACTGTATAATAAATTGAGCAGTTTAGAATTCTTCCCGAACACTTGGGTGCCTTCCTATGTGTTTATTCTTACAAAATTCAATCAGAAGCCCCGAAGAAAATAGACATAATGTTCCACAAGTACCTGGTTCAGCTCTTCGCCACCAGCGAGAGCAAACCGGTTGCTGTGTACGCGCTAAGAATACTTGCGCACATTTGCGATCACTCAACTTACCAATTCGTAAAAGAGAACTTGAATCCATTTTTGTTAAAACTGGGCGAGAACGAAGGAGTTGATCTGGAAACGCTCGTCGTGAGACTAAGCAAGTACAAACTGAGTGGGCTGTTCGGGAACTCGAACGCGATGAGAGAACTTGTCAAACAACTTGTTGGTGGAAAGTGACAGATATATTATTAATGACATGTAATCATAGCGATGATATAAGTATTATTCTGAACTAAAGGTGTGTTATAAATAAATAATGAATCAAATAATATTCACTTTTACTGTCTTCTGAAATTAATTACATACATCATTATGTTGTGCTTGAAATAGTCTGTGTTTTCAACCTAGCACAAAAACTGCTACACGACAGCCGCTGGCTTTTAGTCCTCCATTTAGCTACTCAGCTGCCTCAAAAGCAGTTTGTCTTCGACGGTGAGTAATCTGCTGTATCTCAATTTTTAGAATGATTGAATGTAGTAGTCTTGGACCTGCTTGCGGGTTTTACCTTCCAGGCTGCTGGCCACACAATTCCAAAATGCGGCTTTGTTGTTAGCTTGCAAGTGATTATCTACTTCTACACACAAATCAGAGTTGCTGATGTTATCATACTCACGCTGAGTCAATGTTCTTAGAGCATTTTTCAAAGCAGCCGCAAAAATTTCCTTTTGTTGATCTGATTTGTAAGACTTTTAGCGATCTACGCTCTTTCTAAATCTTTGTTCTGCGTCTGAACTCATCAATGAACTCATTTCGCCTTATTTCTTGAATAAATATTTGTTAACTATGTTATTTACAAAATAATGTTGTAAAGCCTGTGTTGATGTTCCCGGCATCTATTAAGATAAAAGCAACCAAAATAACTGGTACGATTAGGTGTTCATTTCCATTATCATATAAATAACTGCTTCATTATCTTTAACTTTATGGTTTAATTGTCGTATTATCTCTATTGAATTACTTATAAATGTCTATTCATAACCGTGTAGTAATAGATCTTCCATTATTATTGGAAGTGGGAAACATTGCAGTACATAATGTAAATTTAATAAATAACATTATATCAGTACAAACTACAAAATTAACACTGTTACAATATATATTTATAGAATACTATGTATACATATTAATGTACAGTCAATAATTGAATTATGAGACATTGAGATAGGTATTGATCAAATACATTTAAAATATTGAAAACAATCTTAAACGATTTTCTTAAATAATACAATTAGAATTGATATTCGTAACTACAGAAGTATTATTCGATAATAATTTATAAAAATGTTTCTAACAATATAATAAATATATAAATATGTGTATTCATTTTATTCTTACGTTAACACGTTTCTAACTCACTTTCGAGGGTGATCATTTAACAAATCGACTGTTATGATATTAAAGCATTTGACAAATATCAATATTTCTCAAAACAGTAAATAATATAATTATAGCAAACCTCGTAAAATTTGATAGAAATTTCCATTTCATCAAATGACAATAATTGTGTGAGTGCGTAAGCCAGTTTGGCGTTAATACCAATTATAACCAAGCTTTTCAAATATATCTAATTTATTATGTGAGATGAAAACAAAATATATTGTCTTCTAGATTATATCAGAAGCCCCGAAGAAAATAGACATAATGTTCCACAAGTACCTGGTTCAGCTCTTCGCCACCAGCGAGAGCAAACCGGTTGCTGTGTACGCGCTAAGAATACTTGCGCACATTTGCGATCACTCAACTTACCAATTCGTAAAAGAGAACTTGAATCCATTTTTGTTAAAACTGGGCGAGAACGAAGGAGTTGATCTGGAAACGCTCGTCGTGAGACTAAGCAAGTACAAACTGAGTGGGCTGTTCGGGAACTCGAACGCGATGAGAGAACTTGTCAAACAACTTGTTGGTGGAAAGTGACAGATATATTATTAATGACATGTAATCATAGCGATGATATAAGTATTATTCTGAACTAAAGGTGTGTTATAAATAAATAATGAATCAAATAATATTCACTTTTACTGTCTTCTGAAATTAATTACATACATCATTATGTTGTGCTTGAAATAGTCTGTGTTTTCAACCTAGCACAAAAACTGCTACACGACAGCCGCTGGCTTTTAGTCCTCCATTTAGCTACTCAGCTGCCTCAAAAGCAGTTTGTCTTCGACGGTGAGTAATCTGCTGTATCTCAATTTTTAGAATGATTGAATGTAGTAGTCTTGGACCTGCTTGCGGGTTTTACCTTCCAGGCTGCTGGCCACACAATTCCAAAATGCGGCTTTGTTGTTAGCTTGCAAGTGATTATCTACTTCTACACACAAATCAGAGTTGCTGATGTTATCATACTCACGCTGAGTCAATGTTCTTAGAGCATTTTTCAAAGCAGCCGCAAAAATTTCCTTTTGTTGATCTGATTTGTAAGACTTTTAGCGATCTACGCTCTTTCTAAATCTTTGTTCTGCGTCTGAACTCATCAATGAACTCATTTCGCCTTATTTCTTGAATAAATATTTGTTAACTATGTTATTTACAAAATAATGTTGTAAAGCCTGTGTTGATGTTCCCGGCATCTATTAAGATAAAAGCAACCAAAATAACTGGTACGATTAGGTGTTCATTTCCATTATCATATAAATAACTGCTTCATTATCTTTAACTTTATGGTTTAATTGTCGTATTATCTCTATTGAATTACTTATAAATGTCTATTCATAACCGTGTAGTAATAGATCTTCCATTATTATTGGAAGTGGGAAACATTGCAGTACATAATGTAAATTTAATAAATAACATTATATCAGTACAAACTACAAAATTAACACTGTTACAATATATATTTATAGAATACTATGTATACATATTAATGTACAGTCAATAATTGAATTATGAGACATTGAGATAGGTATTGATCAAATACATTTAAAATATTGAAAACAATCTTAAACGATTTTCTTAAATAATACAATTAGAATTGATATTCGTAACTACAGAAGTATTATTCGATAATAATTTATAAAAATGTTTCTAACAATATAATAAATATATAAATATGTGTATTCATTTTATTCTTACGTTAACACGTTTCTAACTCACTTTCGAGGGTGATCATTTAACAAATCGACTGTTATGATATTAAAGCATTTGACAAATATCAATATTTCTCAAAACAGTAAATAATATAATTATAGCAAACCTCGTAAAATTTGATAGAAATTTCCATTTCATCAAATGACAATAATTGTGTGAGTGCGTAAGCCAGTTTGGCGTTAATACCAATTATAACCAAGCTTTTCAAATATATCTAATTTATTATGTGAGATGAAAACAAAATATATTGTCTTCTAGATTATATCAGAAGCCCCGAAGAAAATAGACATAATGTTCCACAAGTACCTGGTTCAGCTCTTCGCCACCAGCGAGAGCAAACCGGTTGCTGTGTACGCGCTAAGAATACTTGCGCACATTTGCGATCACTCAACTTACCAATTCGTAAAAGAGAACTTGAATCCATTTTTGTTAAAACTGGGCGAGAACGAAGGAGTTGATCTGGAAACGCTCGTCGTGAGACTAAGCAAGTACAAACTGAGTGGGCTGTTCGGGAACTCGAACGCGATGAGAGAACTTGTCAAACAACTTGTTGGTGGAAAGTGACAGATATATTATTAATGACATGTAATCATAGCGATGATATAAGTATTATTCTGAACTAAAGGTGTGTTATAAATAAATAATGAATCAAATAATATTCACTTTTACTGTCTTCTGAAATTAATTACATACATCATTATGTTGTGCTTGAAATAGTCTGTGTTTTCAACCTAGCACAAAAACTGCTACACGACAGCCGCTGGCTTTTAGTCCTCCATTTAGCTACTCAGCTGCCTCAAAAGCAGTTTGTCTTCGACGGTGAGTAATCTGCTGTATCTCAATTTTTAGAATGATTGAATGTAGTAGTCTTGGACCTGCTTGCGGGTTTTACCTTCCAGGCTGCTGGCCACACAATTCCAAAATGCGGCTTTGTTGTTAGCTTGCAAGTGATTATCTACTTCTACACACAAATCAGAGTTGCTGATGTTATCATACTCACGCTGAGTCAATGTTCTTAGAGCATTTTTCAAAGCAGCCGCAAAAATTTCCTTTTGTTGATCTGATTTGTAAGACTTTTAGCGATCTACGCTCTTTCTAAATCTTTGTTCTGCGTCTGAACTCATCAATGAACTCATTTCGCCTTATTTCTTGAATAAATATTTGTTAACTATGTTATTTACAAAATAATGTTGTAAAGCCTGTGTTGATGTTCCCGGCATCTATTAAGATAAAAGCAACCAAAATAACTGGTACGATTAGGTGTTCATTTCCATTATCATATAAATAACTGCTTCATTATCTTTAACTTTATGGTTTAATTGTCGTATTATCTCTATTGAATTACTTATAAATGTCTATTCATAACCGTGTAGTAATAGATCTTCCATTATTATTGGAAGTGGGAAACATTGCAGTACATAATGTAAATTTAATAAATAACATTATATCAGTACAAACTACAAAATTAACACTGTTACAATATATATATTTATAGAATACTATGTATACATATTAATGTACAGTCAATAATTGAATTATGAGACATTGAGATAGGTATTGATCAAATACATTTAAAATATTGAAAACAATCTTAAACGATTTTCTTAAATAATACAATTAGAATTGATATTCGTAACTACAGAAGTATTATTCGATAATAATTTATAAAAATGTTTCTAACAATATAATAAATATATAAATATGTGTATTCATTTTATTCTTACGTTAACACGTTTCTAACTCACTTTCGAGGGTGATCATTTAACAAATCGACTGTTATGATATTAAAGCATTTGACAAATATCAATATTTCTCAAAACAGTAAATAATATAATTATAGCAAACCTCGTAAAATTTGATAGAAATTTCCATTTCATCAAATGACAATAATTGTGTGAGTGCGTAAGCCAGTTTGGCGTTAATACCAATTATAACCAAGCTTTTCAAATATATCTAATTTATTATGTGAGATGAAAACAAAATATATTGTCTTCTAGATTATATCAGAAGCCCCGAAGAAAATAGACATAATGTTCCACAAGTACCTGGTTCAGCTCTTCGCCACCAGCGAGAGCAAACCGGTTGCTGTGTACGCGCTAAGAATACTTGCGCACATTTGCGATCACTCAACTTACCAATTCGTAAAAGAGAACTTGAATCCATTTTTGTTAAAACTGGGCGAGAACGAAGGAGTTGATCTGGAAACGCTCGTCGTGAGACTAAGCAAGTACAAACTGAGTGGGCTGTTCGGGAACTCGAACGCGATGAGAGAACTTGTCAAACAACTTGTTGGTGGAAAGTGACAGATATATTATTAATGACATGTAATCATAGCGATGATATAAGTATTATTCTGAACTAAAGGTGTGTTATAAATAAATAATGAATCAAATAATATTCACTTTTACTGTCTTCTGAAATTAATTACATACATCATTATGTTGTGCTTGAAATAGTCTGTGTTTTCAACCTAGCACAAAAACTGCTACACGACAGCCGCTGGCTTTTAGTCCTCCATTTAGCTACTCAGCTGCCTCAAAAGCAGTTTGTCTTCGACGGTGAGTAATCTGCTGTATCTCAATTTTTAGAATGATTGAATGTAGTAGTCTTGGACCTGCTTGCGGGTTTTACCTTCCAGGCTGCTGGCCACACAATTCCAAAATGCGGCTTTGTTGTTAGCTTGCAAGTGATTATCTACTTCTACACACAAATCAGAGTTGCTGATGTTATCATACTCACGCTGAGTCAATGTTCTTAGAGCATTTTTCAAAGCAGCCGCAAAAATTTCCTTTTGTTGATCTGATTTGTAAGACTTTTAGCGATCTACGCTCTTTCTAAATCTTTGTTCTGCGTCTGAACTCATCAATGAACTCATTTCGCCTTATTTCTTGAATAAATATTTGTTAACTATGTTATTTACAAAATAATGTTGTAAAGCCTGTGTTGATGTTCCCGGCATCTATTAAGATAAAAGCAACCAAAATAACTGGTACGATTAGTTACGCAATTCCATTATAATATGAATTAATGATGCTTCTTCGGTCATTTGATAATTTATTTGCCTCAGAATTTATATTGAATTGCTGATAAATGTCTACTCAAATGCATTTATCAGTTGATATTCCATTATTATGGAAAGTGGAACAGTTAGAAAATATTTCTTATATATAACATAAACATAAATTGCGTGATCTATCACATAATTTCATCATATTTTCATATTTCTTCTGTTACAATACATATTATGTAGAATTAACAGATCTGTGAAACACAAATTATTAACTATATACAAGTAATTTAAACCATATAATAAATAATATATCAAATAATAATTTATGTTAAAATGTTAACAGTAACAAAGTTATTATTCTATACAAATAATTATTAAAATTTAAACTTTAGAAAATATGATCTATTTAGATTTTGAAATGAAATCTTATTTTCTTAAGATATAACATAGGAAAGATAATATAGAATAATAAACACATTATATAGATGTAAATCATCAAGCAAACCAATACAATGAATTTTCTTTCCAGTGCAAGTTGAGGGAATAATGAGCAAAGAAACTGGGAAGCGAGAACTACATAGTTTCTGAAAATATAAGTTGGTGAATTAGGCGAAACTGGTCTACTAACGACTCAGTGAGGGTTGGGTCTATACTGAGTGGGCATAAATGACTGGGTTGCCCGTTTTGAAAGTGGAAATATGGCGTGCGAGAACCTATGTTTCGCTTTATATAACGAATAAGTGGACATAAAATAATGGTTGAGAATGTTTAATTTTACGAATTAAACAAATACGAAAATTAAACAAATTAATATATTTGATCTGCTTTATAACTTAATTTAAATGTTTAACATAATTTCACTCCAAATGGGGAATTTATGTAATTCAGTTGTTTAACAGGATTAAAACGATCCTTATAATTTGCCAATATACCACAGTTCTATAAATTAATAGTTGCCGATATAATGTCAATCTCGTTTAAGAGGACCAATGTTGAAAATGACAACTTATAGCTAATCTTTTTCAAAAGTGTTCAAATAGAAATATTTCTCTGACTAACTTAGCTTATCCAAACAATCTAGTTTAAAAAGTGTTAGTTCGTAATCATATAAAAAAGAATCTCCTTTAATTCTAAATGAAGTGAGTGATATTAGTGATGACAAGGACGATATGGAAATATTAAATGAAGAAGTAGATGTTAATAACGACGAATTACCGCCAGATGTTTAGTTACAATGTTATGTCCAACCATAGCTTTGTGAATGAAAAGTTATAGAGTGAATTCTTGTGAATGTACTGTATTAAATGTAACTTCAAAATAAAATAATTAACATTACAAATTTGCAAATATTTTCAGGCGTTCCACGTTCCAATATTAATCCACAGCACTTCTTCCATTGTTTTGAGTGCGTTTCTTCTGATTCCAACGCAGATTCTTCTCATGTAGTTCCTTCTTTTGTAAAGTTTCAACCCGATTTCTTCTTCCATTTTTAGCTTGTTTACTAATTATTCTTTATTAATTCTGTAATTAACTAATTTAATTCCTTTTTGTACGTGTTTTAGCGCCATTTTTTGAATCAATATCTGCCTGTGATTTTTCTCGAGCATCCAGACCGTATTTCTCCTCTTCGCCTCAATTTCCTTGTTTTTCATTAATTTGCTCTGTCTATTTTTTAAAGAAAATTCTGTGAGCTACTTTTAATAGTTTGAACCGCTTATAATAATTCTCTCATTTTTGAACCCGTTTTCAACCGCGAAAAACTCTTTGTAACCGTTTCTCCCCTTGAATTATTTATCTAATTCGTTAATTCTCCTTACGAATTTTTAGTGCCTCAGAAACATAAGCGTTTTCTAATGTCTCTTATCAGGAACGAGTTTTGGAATGAAAAAGAGGTGCTTAAAATGGTGAAAAGTCGGTTTTTGAGAGGGAACAAGGTGGAAATAGGAGTCGTAGTACATAGCAAGGCCCTGTGAGCGGTACACTGTAAGAGGAATTGGAGGAGAAGAATATTGGATGTCGTTGGTGGGGGTGCCGATGCCGGTGCAGGTTGAAGAAAAGTCCAAACGCTTCATTGTAGAGTGGAAGGGTTCGTAAGTGAGCTTGCACATAGTTAAAATAAATATTTAATTAATATGATAGACAAATAAATAGAGTAAACTAAGAATTTCACTCCTTATGTGTTAAAGGTTGCTATTATTATATTTGGGAATTAGTTGGTCAAGACAGCTGTGGCGAGAACTAAGAGTGGAGAGTAATTTCAGCTATATATTTTTAATACTAAGATAACAAATTACACAACGAAGTTTCTGGTACACGACGTTTTCACTAGTTTTGTACCATGTTTACTAGCTACTGCATCAAACACTGCTGTTTAGACAGCTTTTTAACCGTTTAGTGCCCTTAATACTCTTATATGACTAGTTTAGACTTCTTAAACTAAAAATATTCGAGCACCAGAAGAATAAAAATCAGTATACTCCCAGAAATTACCGATACCTACTTAATAGAATGTTTGTTGTAAAAGTATATTTTCGTCAGCTCGATCTTTTCCCAATAGAAAGAATCATATAGATAAAAATCGATAATAGAACTACTATTTATTTAAGAACAATTAATTTCTTAACAAGAATAGTTGAAAATGTTAATATTTGACGAATTTATTGGCTAAACATATTTCTAGTACTTTTGTTGTAGTTCGTAATTTTCATTGTATATTTCAAGCACTAACGTTACATTACTGTAATCGTAAAACTAATAGTAATTATCGCAATAATAATTTCTTTATAGTTACAACGAAATACTATTCTACATAACAACAACTAATCCTGAATTCCAACACGAATATACGGGTTCACAGTGATAAGCTTTTACTAAATACACTAGTTAACCTTGTTTATAAAATATTATATCTAAATTATAAACAGACGGGGCATAATATGCAGTATAATCATTATGTAACATTTTATAACATATTTTTTGTTATGCTCCGTTCATTCTTTTGCAGGAATATGTTATTGATCGCAATGATGAATTGTATTTATTTTCTGTTTATGTAATATACAAATTTTGAAGACCTTCATGAGTTATAATAGAACCAGTAAGTTTATACTCAACTTTATCATAATTTAAATTTTCTATTTCGTGTGTTACTTTTTATTATTTGATATTATCATATTCAAAATTTATTTTATATCCTGTGTCATACTAAGTGGTGTACATAAAAGCTTCTGAATAAGTAAATATATTAGAAATATTATTGATAATAGTTTGAACAGGACATAATATTATAGTACTTGAATTACCTTATACAAATAGAATGTTAAGCTTCGAAACAATGAACGAAATTTATAAAATATGCTGCATTTGTCTAAAATCGATAATAATGGATTCTTCATAGCATTATTGTGCTTAATAAGCAAGTAATATTTTGTCTACAGATAAATTAAATGTATATTTATCTATATTGATTTATAATTATTATATATACGATTAATTTTATTTAACGAATTAGTCCATACACATTATATTAGGACACATATTAAAGGTTGTTTTATTACCTACAATAATTACTTATAAATCATTGAAACAATTACGAATATCTGCTTTAACTGTTTCGTATTTTTATATTTTGATTTAAGTTTAATGATAAATATTAAAAAGCGTAATAAAAGCGGCATTCTCATCAATATATTAAGTTAAATCAAAATTTTATGGTATTGGGATTATGATTTAAGTTACTTGCTAATAATCAAAATTTTAAATTTTTACTTGAATTCTTGAATTTATTAAGTTAGATCGTAATGTTAAATTTACTTAAACATCTCCATTAAATATTAAACATTCAAAATTGTTATTTGAACTCAAATTCAAAACAAATTACTAACTACTTTTATCTAAACTTAATATCTATTAATCACTATAGCAATTTTATATGTTTAATAACTATTATTTCTTTTGAATATAACATTTTGCTATTGTAATAAATATCATTTATGAAGTGAAATATTATTTTGATTATTTAAATATCACATATTTATCTATTTGTTTAATTAAATAAAACAAATAAGATTTAAACATAACAAGTATTAAACTAAAACAAATTAAACAAAAAGTAAAGTATCAATTATCAACTGGATATATATGGAGTTAAAGTCACTCATCTTTTTGGAAGATAAAGTAATTACAGTACTAATGCAAATTGTGAATTTTCGTTTTACCCCTTTTTGAGCAAAAGTGATCTAGAAAGCTGGTATTCTTTACACGGTATTATTCTTTACATCACTACCACTTTACGCGGAAGTTTACAGAACAATATAAACATTATTTGCATAAAAAACAAGGAAAGTATCTAAATAATATTATCTATAATCACTGTCAAACACTACGTTAAGTTTGGATTTGTGGTCATGATAATTATTGTAGTTTAGTAAGCTATACCTGCCTGGTCATCCTATAAATAATATTAATTTATTTAGGTAAAGTGAGTTGTAAAACATGTATCATAGTGTATACATTAAATATACAAGCTATGCATATTCCACTTTAAATGACATTAATCATTTCAATTTTGAATGGGATACTTCCAGTCACATTTTACGTCTTGGTAGGTTATTTCTTGGCGCATGCGAATATTTTTCCAAGGGATAAATACCAGGTGTTGTTAACTCTAACTTTTAATGTTTTCTTCCCGATTTCAACTGTTTATTCTCTTGGTAGGAAGGAGATTTTATCTGAAGATTTTCTGATTATAATCACCTATTACATCGCGTCTTTGTGCACTATGCTGATTTGTGTGCTGATTACGCCACTTTTGTTCAAAACTGACCGCCGTTTTGGTTTCGCGCACACGTGCTCTTGTACTTTGATGTAAAATCTGATAGTAACTGGTTTACCAATAGCTTAAGGTTTTTATGACCCGGCTGAAGCTGAAAAATATGCATTTATCACTTCATTCGCTCAATTTACCTCAACAATTCCAATTTGTTTCTTCTTGTTCGAGTATGCAAAGCTACGTGAGAAATCTGAGCCCACTTTCAAGATAATTCTCCAAATCATTTTAAAATCTGTTTGGAATACTTTAAAGAATCCAATGATCAACTCAATATTCTTGGCGTTGATTTATAACGTGGTTAAATCAAAATATGTTCCATAATTAGCGCAGCTTCCAACTTACATTGAACCCTTCTTTAACTCTTGTAGAGCACTCGTGAGCGTTTTCGGGGTCGTTTCCATTGGCGTATTCAGTTAAAATGAAGTGCACAAAATAAAACAGAAGATTAAAACAGTTAAGAGAACGAATTCGGTTCTGAATTTGATCATATTTTTAATCATCAGACACCTTGTGTTCCCAGTTTTCCAAATTTCGTTTTTGAAGTGGTTCGGACTAAACAAATAAATTACAAAAGTAAATAGTGCGATTGCAACTTGTAATACTGCATTGTAGGCGTTCAGTTTGTCAGACGCGAATCAATTTGAGCCGGGAGTGGCTGGAATGATGGTTTTGATTGGAATGGCCGTTGAAGTCGCGGTCACCCCGCTACTTGGGATGCTGGTTGACTTATTCTACTGAATATAGTGGATAAAATGAAGTTAATGTCATTCACTTATTTTTTTACTTTTTTAGAGAAGAAAATAATAATTAACCTTCATTTTATTTTTTATTTTATAATTGACATATGTTGTAATTTTAAATGTTGTTAATATGTGTTGCTACTAGATTACAGTCATTCCGTTTCTGCCATTATAGCCGAAAATAATATTATTAATTTAATGAAAATCATGTAATTATATGAAATATCGCTCTCATAACTCTTGATCTAACCACTTCTAATATTACTTTATTTTTGCTATGTTGGATTCGCTTATTAACAGTTTTTTGATTTTTTCGCGTATTATTCTTGTAATTCGAGACTTTTTCGTGAAAACGCCATTTAAAATAGACACAACAATCATTTTATTGTTCGAAATAATATCAATCTTATGAATATTCTAGGATATTATATGTTACCTGCAACAGTACGAAAATAAATGTAACTTTTCTTTAAGTAATTGAACAATATTGTATTGAGATACAATACCAAGCTATTCAAGTTAGATTTTCACAGATAAATCTTCTAACCAAGGTTCATTATTAATAATAGTGCTTATTATCTCAGCTATATCGTTTTGTGACGGTATAATTACATATTGTTCTTATAGTATTGCCATCATATCTAGTATATTAGGCAAATTATTCTAATAGAACCGATGATTTACATCAATATTATATTCATGATTATTATCTTTGAATTAGTTACATTTAACTACAATACTATTATTTGAAATTTAAGACTAAACACTTATGTTAGTTACTTACCCAAAATTTGGTTCGGAATTAATGATTAACGTTGTATGCTAATTGAAAGACTAAATATTGTTTTTAATATTTATTTCATTTTATAATAACTTTTCTTCGTAATGTTCTTAAACTTCTTAATTCAATGACGATATATTAATACTTGTTTGTTATGAACTCAAAAGTTATTCAGTTATATAATCTTCTTCTAAAGAATAATCTTATTATTGATCTTAATTAATTTAACTTGATTAAATTTAACTAGTTTATAACTTCAAAATGTCAAATTAATCGATATTTAAACTTAATGACAAAGTTTCCAACTATTATATTTATAATTCTAGTTTTTAATTTAATTACTATTTAATATTATCATTATTCTCAATTTTTAATTAATTTTAGAGTTCATTCATTATACAATGTGTTATAGGCGAATTAAATATAAATATTCCATTCAATACAGTTATTGTTTAAGTTTAATTGCCAAATTATAGATCAATTTTATCAAAACGAGGATTTATTAATCTTTCATAACAACATACTTTAAAAAGATTAATATTTATATTTTATATTGATTCTATGTCCTACAAAGTAACCAAACCCAACTCTTTAATCTGACGTTATATAGAATAAGTTTCTATTATAGGATAAATTTATAACAGTTTACTAATAAGTGATGTTATATATTATATTTACAATATCGCAAAATTTGCTTTAATCATAATCATCATTGAATTAATATCTATTAATTAATATTATTTAATACCACTAGAGTTTAAATACCATGGTTTAAAAGAATCATTTGAATCTATAAACTATTTATTTAGATATTTTACAATTCTTGAATTGTTTAAAAATACACCATTTACAACACTTATTTATATTGTTGTATATGAAATAGCTAAATAAATAATACAACTAATCTATTAAATTAAGTTAAGCTTTCCATTATCTTCAAATTAATTTATATTTATATCTGTTTTTGATTTAATTTAATAAATAGAAACAAGACCAAGTTACTACTTAAGCATCTCTATTGATATTGTTTTTAAATATGGCTCATTATAAATAATTTCATTTATTATGCTTTATAATAATTGTAATTTAGGTACCACAAAATAATATTCTTTTATTCGATTCATCATATTTGTAATACTATTTTGTTAAACATATTGTTACCCTGGATATTAGATTACATTATTTATTATTTAATCTTGTTTTTGCTACAATTAACTGTGTTATAACTCGAATTCAGTTTAAGTATTGTTACTTTATTATACAGTAGATACTAAAACACTATAATGATTATTTTTTGTTTAATCAACACACATATTATTTATACTACTTAAAATCAGTTGATTGTGCTAATATTCCAGCTAAATTGCAAAATCTATTTGCAAATCTGTAATATTTTAAATAGAAATTTGTGTGAAATCTACATATATAGAGACCTTACTTTGAAGCAAAGTGTTTAATACTGATACTTTATTTATATCCATTTCTTAAAGACACTAAATAAAGAAATTAAATGTAGAGTCTCTAAAATTGAATTTTATATTACTTTTATCAGTTATAATATTAATAATTATAGAAATAAGTTCATACATCGATTATATATTTGCTTTAGGTTTGGTTATTACTTATTGTTCTTGATTTTAAAACATTACTAAAATTATACTTTATAACGAAACGATAAATGTAGCAGAAATATTATACTGTATTTCCTATAATGAATTTGATAGTAATTATATAATCTTTTCATTTATTTATTACTATTTTTTCATTTAGAGTGGAATTACATTAAAATTGTTTTTATAGCGCGTTTGCTTTTAGATTCGTATCATAACTTCCACTTTTAATTAATATACCATTAACTAATATATATAAATATAAACTATATAGTCATAAACAAACTGGTAAATAACGGCAAGGAGATAATTACACATATTCCTCACTTCCTCAAGACGACAAACAACTTCATTTAGACTTTTGAAAGCAAAATATAGGCTTTCGCATGCCCGTATTTCCACTTTCAAAACGGGCTCAACCAGTTTATGCTACTGCCCTATATATATATATATATATATAGGTTTTTTGGTATCTCAAAAATATCAAAATCTCATAAAATATCTTTCAAAGAATAAATAAATAACTTATGTTTGTGTTAAATATTCTATATACCAGAATTTGCTAATTATAAATATACCGGCATACAATCAAATCTCTTTTAAAATTAATTAATTCATAGTATGAATGGTTTTTTATATATCGGCTCACTCTTTTGGTACATCTCAAAAACATACCAAACCACTCAATAATCGATTAATCACAGGAACATTTTAAAATGATATTTTCATAAATAACATGACTCACTCAACAGCAACAATCCAACAATACATCTAAACGCAATATATAAATATATCCTAGTTATTTTACCATAGCCAAGTAAAAATAATATATAATACAATTTTTAATATATAATATTTTTAATATATAATACAATTTTTAATCACCCCGGGTCGAAAAATTAACTCTAATTACGAAAACAAATAATATTATTTTAATTAACGAATTAATTCAAAATAACTTATATACTATATTTATTGTGCATAACTGCATTTTAATAGAAAAATAAACTATAGTAAATTTTTAAGAAATATATGTTTAGATAAATTAAGATCAAACACAAAACTATTGTTGAACAAACTGTTTTAAAATTTAAAATAGTATATGCATTTTATGAGCTAACCAGCATTCTATCTATATTTAAACTTTTCACTTCATAATGGGAGCATCAATATGCATAGCACCGAGTTAACAATAAGTTGAAGATGATGAAATATCAGTTATAAATTTAAAGGATGAAGTTGGTTGTCCAAATAACTCGATTGCATTATAATATGCAGAATCGTGCGATTTAAACTTTATAACTTAATTAAACACGTATCTTCTAGTAAACTCAGTCGAAAATTCGATTTCTTCGTAGAATTCTTAGTTATTCGAGATTAAATGAGTGAAATAGTTAGTTTAGGTTTTAATATTACATTAAAACATATATATTAAAACTATATAAATCAAAGTAAAATTATTGAATTAGTTTTAAATAGCTGTAATATAAATATATTTATTGAAATAATGGAATTTTAATTTTAAAAGAAGAATTGCGTATTACCCCCGACATTAAACCAATTTTAAAAAATTATAAAGCATTAGTAGTACATTTGCTAGTAAATAACACTGAAAATGGATTGACGCAGTAATAATATGTGTACTAAGCGTACAAAATAGTGATTAATGATTAAATAGTCCCATAAATTTTTAAAGGGCAACTATAGTTCGTTCTTCTAAAGGCGTTTCTTCAAGATGAAGGAGAACAAATATTTAAGTTGAATATAATTATGAACTCTTTGATTATAGTTTAAATACAAACAAAATTATAAATGAACTTCAATTTCCCTTTTAATCAAAAATAAACGTCTCACTAAATTTTCTTGAACCCGAAAACAAATTTGTTATTGAATTTGAACTTCAGAATTTCCGCGAATTCTTTGAAAAATTGTTTCTCCGTTTCGTTTTTAAACGGAACTTCCACTTTCCCCTCTTTGAAGTGGTGCGCTTAAACGAAATTGAACAGGAACTCGTTTTAGAGATTATAATATGTGTGAAGTGAAATTTCGTCTGGTGTCAAATCAAATAAGTTTTTTAAAACGATTTGGATTTAGATTTGAGATTAGGGGGAAGGGGAAGTTGAGGGAGTGAAAATAAGGTCCAATACAGAGAGGGCGGTTTACGTTTTCTCGAATTTGAGGAGGAACTCAGAGCGGATGCGGTTCTCAATCGTTTAATTTGGTTTATTTTGAATTTAAGGTTTATCTGGTTCTTGTTTTGTGTTTTCTAATTTATTTTGCTGCTGTTGAACGAGTTATTCTTATTATTGTTGATTTTGTTGTTGTATTTGGGGTTAATCTTGTTCTGGTTTGGTTGCTAATTCTGGTTCTGGAATTATAATTTGTTGGATGTCTAATTGTGGTGGTTAGTTCTCATTGACCTCAGTTTCTAATTGTAGCGGTTTTACTAAATGTTCAGTTATAAGGTTTACCAGTTGTTAATCTGTTAAACTGGTGTGTTCTGCATGAACTTAATCATGCTCATGCTCCGTAGTTAGATTTTAGGATTATTTATCCTATTCTGAATAATTATGCGTAGTACTGTTAGATTTCTCCTCCGGTACTTGTTCAGAAACCATTTATTAGTCTTCTGTCTAATCGTTTAGATTATTTCTAGCTTTTAACTCTATAATACTATTTTGCATTAAAGATTGCTTTTTGAAAACACAATTAGTAACACTCAAAGATTTCTGATACAGAACATCATCATATTATCCTTATATTGTTATAATTTCTTTACAACATATAGCAAATTAAATGTATTTTGGATTCCTCTATAAAATTAACGGTGATATTAAGCCAATTATTTCCATAAACTCAGAATCTGGAAGTGTTATTAAATTTGGTTTGTTACTCAAAGCATTGGTTATTGCTTTTTAAAGATTAACAGATTACATAACATAATAAAACTCATCCAATTACTGAAGAATTTACTAATATGGCAAATTATTACTTTGTTTTTCTTTTTTTATATTCTCTTTTTCCAGATATTAATCACTTTACAATAGTTAATGCAATTACATTTCTTTTTTAACCATTACTTTATCTATAATTGAATTTTTCAAAAATATACCATTTACAACTATAATTTATCTTCTAATTATCTTATTATCCAGCTTTCTAAAAAGTTCTATTTCTTCATTACTTAATATAATATTATTATTTTAACAATACTGTTTCAACAGTTTATTTTGTTCTTCATTTGTGGTATTTAATTTTGTTGTTTATACAAGACCTATTTCCTACAAAACATAATTTACATTCGGTTGAATTCTATCGTATAAATATGAATTTTCTTTTAAAATATCATCTATTAAATCGTTTAGGTTAACCATTTGATTAACTATTATGTGTGTATCGAATATAGAAATCGGTAGTTGTTATTATTCTATTTTAGTTACCTCAGATTACTAAGATTATTCTATGTTGTTTGTTTGTTGTACTGCTTATTTAATTTAATTTTATTCTTGTTATCTATTCTATTATTATTAACAATTTTATATTTGTGTAATGATTTATTCGGCAATTCTTGAATTTTTAACAAATATACCATTTATAATATTAATTTTTGTTGTAATATCATTGCATACTATTTCTATTTCTGAAATAGTCGGTAAAATATATTATTTGTGTATTGATTGCTAAAATAGTGTAATATCAATATTTTTAAGTATTATCATATTATATAATGGTATCAAACCCATTTATTGTAATTAATCATCAATGTTTAATAATTTCATGCTTGGATCAAGACTATATTGTTGTTAAATCATTTAATTCAAATATTATAATTACAGCGCAGGAGTAACTAAAAATTATTTGTCTATTTCAATCATCATTTCAGAAAGTTAGTTAATTCGATTGTTATCTAGATTTACTGTTGGATTGATTTTTAATTAAAGTAGTTATTTATGTTTATCGCTTATATTATCTTGTTCTGTAACTATTGGTTCAGATTATTGATTTAGAATAAGTTGGTTTACTTATTCATTATTTTGTAGTAGTATTGCATGTACTATTCTAGAATTTTTTGTAAACACTCCATTTACAATAGTTAAGTTTATGGGAGGTTTTGAAATTAATTCAATAGTTTCTATACACAAAGAAATAGTTTATTAATTACAACTTCGTTTAAATAATTCTTAATCTATTTCTATTTTATCTTTTATATTAAAAATTGCAACAAGTCCAAGTGATATTTTTAATTGTTCTGTTTGTAGTTCTTATATCCATGGTTCTGTTTTCAATATATAATTTACCATTTCTTACAATTTTATTTGCTTTGGAATTACTACAAATTATTATTGGATTTATTACATCATATATATTATATTAGAATCTTCCTTTTTAATTTTATCGTTAAAATACCAAAATTTATTATTAACTAATTTATACTAATCGTTATACTAATCAGGCTATAATTATTTTGTATTATTGTTAATAATCGCATTTTCTATTATTTCGGCAATTATTGAATTCTTCACAAATATGCCATTAGCAACCATTAAATGTCTTCTAAGTATTTTTCTATCAAAATTTCTAAATATTATAACTTCTTCATATTAAAATTTTAATCCAAGTGTTAGGAAGTATTTGCTGCAAACTGTCAAATGCTCTTTTATCAATTCATCGCTTGTTAATACTATACCTATAGCAGATATCATTTAAGTCATAGTTAATTTACTTTAATACAAATATTTATATTTTTCAAGTATGTCGTCGATTATATCATTTAAATTTGTAATTGCATTACATATAACATAATCACTGAATATTTTGTTAATTTACAATTTATCTTATTAGTCTTAACGATTTTATTACTCTATTTTAAGTTTGTTAATAAATTAAGCGTCATCTTTACTTTTTTGTTATTTTAGTACTTGTTATACAGGTTATTAAGTTTATTTCTGAACTTATTATTAAACTTACTATTATTATACAGGTTATTATACAGGTATTGGGACTTATACTTAATCTTATGCCATCATATTTTTATGATTTTAATATTGATTTTATAGTGTTTAGAAATACTCTTTTTCCTTTTAAATTTTGGGTTATTCATTTTTAAGTATAATATCATGCATCTTTGAGTTTTTTGTGAATATTCTGTTGTAAGCAACAAATTTTAATTCCGTCTACTTATCTTCTATGGTTCTTTCAACGTTTACTTGTTGAATGTACCTACTAGGAAAGTTATCAATTTTTGTGTCAAAAAATGAAACGAACCCGTATTTGAAGAATCCATCAGGTTCTTATAACTCGTTCGCCAGTTCTGGATATTCCTCTAATAGTTAGTTTGCTAAATAAGCGAGATCTTGGTCCTTTGTTACGAAGTAGTCTTTCGCCAGTTCTTGCTTTAAGTCTCCTTGATCGAATTCGCTAATTGAGAAGTCGTCATTATTCGGGTCAAATTCGTACGAAGTGAATGTTCTGAAGTTTATTTGGACCTGGCTTTACATATTTAAAAGGGGCTCAAGTTTATTTTCGTTATCAGGAATGAAGCACTATTTAAACGTTTTTATCGTATTGTCTCTGAAGTTGTACTTGATTTTTGAGCTTTTGTCTGTGCTGAGGAGTATTAGCTCGAGGAACTAAAGCATACTAGAGATTGAATTCTTCTTGGTTATTGTCTGATACAATTCATTTTTCAAGAGAACTAGAACTAAAAAATCGCCAGCGATGAAAAATGTTGCAGAAATACTGTATGATATTTCTTTTTAAGCACTTTTTAAGAAGTTAATGTATTTTTCACGCATATTTGACATTTGCGGAGTGGAATAAATTAAAAATGACTAAATTGATAATTTACGGTTATATAATGGCTGTTAAACTAATAGGTACACATTGTAACATCAATGATGCACATTATGTAATGCGCATGAACATATACATTAGACTTGTGAAAAGACATGTAAAGAGAATTTTTCATCATAATCATAATTTTTCATCTATAATATTAATTTTCTTTTGTATAAATATATTCACTCTGTAAACATTACTTATTCTTACACTGCCGAGTGACTAGTTGTGGAAGCATTACGTTGGGCTTTTACAGATTATGGCATTTTCACATACGCTTAATATTGCATTAAGAAATTTAGATCGCAAGATTAGTCATATTTTTTAGCAAATGAGTTGTTAGGACATTAAACCATATCTCGTAATACTACTGTTGGGATATCATCGTCACTAAGATTATTAATTTATTCATTTATTGTACACATAGTACTTCCCATTTATGAAGTGGTAAATTAGCTACGCTATACTGATATAACAAGAGACCTAATTATATTAACAGAATTGAATAAAATTTCAGAATTAGTTAGAATTATTTAAATAATTAATAATTTGAATGATGTTCAACATTATGGTGTATTTAACAAAGTACCATTTGAGATTTCTACTTATTATTATTTTAGATATTAGGTATATTATCTATATTAAATATTTAATTATTTTAGGTTGTAACCTTATATATGTAACCTTATATATACATCTAATCAAACATTTCACTCCTTTGAAAAGTGCCATTCGTCGTTGATTTCTAGAATTTATTTGAGTTCATTACTTAAGTTTATTTCTCCGGTCCCTTTAGTTAATTTGAACGAACTCAGAAGTGAAACGTTTTCTTCGTTTTTAACGCGAATATTCTTCAAATTGTTCGAGTCGAGGAGCTCGGCCGTTTATTCAGGGCTGAAATTGAGAGTATTTTCGAGGACTTTGCTCACCGTTAAGATACTAGTCGTGTTCTCAGCGTTGAATTCGAACAGAAAATGAAGTAGTTTGAGCGCTTTCGCGTTCTGAACGCTTATTAGCTCCAACTAGCTGCTTTGAATCGTGTTCGTCCTGGTGATAAATAATGACAAAACAGTTGTTGTATTAGTGCGTTATTAATCCCAGTTAAGCGTTTTGAACTGCGGCTGGTTTTTCTGCTTCAAAACCATACCGTTGTACGCGGAGTACTCCCTCTCAACCGTTTTGAATATTTCTGTGTTAACTCCTTGTTCTTTCAAGAATGCGGTGATTAATTTCCTGTCCGGCTTTTGCTTGTGCACGTCCTGAACTAGTGTGAATATCGTGCTGGGCATCGTGATCCCGAAGTCGAAATACGTTTTTAAGGGTTGCGCCTAGTCAAATTTGAAATACTCCGTTTTGACGAAAATTGATTTCAAGAAACTTATTTGAGTCTCATTTTAGTTTTCGGGCTCGGAGCTTATGGAAACGGCAGAGGAAACGATTGACACCGTTTCTTTCTCGTTTTCTTGAATTTTATCTTATTCAATTTGATCTTATTGAATGTCAATTTGTTATTCTTGATTTTCAGTTTGTTTCTGATTAGCATTTGTGTGTTCTTGATTTTATTCTTTTTAACTTATTTGATCCTATTATTGCTCATTTTGCAGTTCTTCTGGATTTATTTAATCCAATTTTTGTTCATTTTCATTTAACGCTTCTTTTTATTCCTTATTTTACATTTCTTATTCTTTCTGGAGTTATTCCTGTTTTTCCCGTTCTTTCTGTTCTTTGAGTAATTTATTATTGATTTCGGCCTTAATATTTGATTGTCGTTCGTATTCCGTCGTTGGGTTGCTAAATCTTGCCATATATTTGAGCTTTTTCCCTGTTTAAGGTTCTTTTTGCTCTCCTCTTTGCTTCTTTTCTTCTTCCATTTCGGCCATAAGTTTTGCGTTTTGTATTTTGCGCTCTTCCATTAATAATTATGTTTTCAGTTACATCTGTTTTATTTGCTCGTCTTCGGTTAATGTTGGGTCTAATTTGGCTTTGAGTTTTTGTCTCTTGGTTCTTTCATTTACTTTGATGTTGCTTTGCATTTGATCGGTTTTTTGGGGTTCAGTGTCTTAACTATTAGGATTTTCACTTTTTTCTTCTTATTTATAGTTGTCTTGCTCTTGCTTTTGCTGCTCGAAGACTTACTCTTACTAAAGCACAAAATTTGACGCTACCTGCAGGATCTTGTTCGACGTGAGCAGCTAAAAGTTAACATATATAGAGCTGGGATATTTTACCAGCTTCTACAGCAACACTAGCTTTTCAGGACTTTAATCAACAAAGCATTTCACGAAAATATCAAACGTTTTGTTTCTAAAGTGAAACTTAAGGTGGCTATCCACACTGAAAGTGCGAACCAGGATTTCTAAGAGCTCCAGCATCTAGGCTGTCCCGGCCTTACTCTTAGATACCACCTGTTGCTCCTCGTTTCTAAACAATATCATTATCAAATTAGACTCTGATGTTATAAATGTTGCTGAAATATTGTATTGTATTTCAAGTTTCGATTTAACCATAAATTAATTTAGCACATCATGCACTTTAATCATTTATGAAGTGGATAAATATATAATTTCTGATATTTTTCAACTGTATGTTTGATAATTCATTAAATAACTCAATTATTGATAATTCGACTATATATTATATATATTTATATATACTAGTACCATATAATTACTCACTTAACCGTATCACTTGACCGTATCATCAACTCAATTCAATCATTCCGTCCTCATAAATCATTCACAATCCACAAATCCAAACTTAGTTACGTTACCTCAAACTAATCTCAATATCATTCCTCCTCCTAGGATTGTCACTCTGAATAGCCTCCTCAGACAAACTAATCTCAATACCATATATATTATTTAAGCAAAGACTCGAATCCAAACCTTTTTTAATTTGGGACCTTTTTTAAATTCTGAGAGCAGATATACACTTACGTCGGACGTCGAGTTGATTGTTCAGCAACATCAAATATAATATTACTACCTAAGAGACAAACATAATTAAGTGAGTTGATAATCAATTAATTTTGTGTTTGCGTTAATTAAGAATGTAATGTTATATATGATAATAATATGTCATATTCTTTGATGGAACAGCTAATCAGGTTTAAATATACATAATTCATAAATGTAGTGCAATTTAATAAAATTCCAAAATACATTAAAGTAAACTTTACATCAACTATTATTAAAGATTTACTAATAGAATATTAAAATGCCACTTCAAATGACATTAATTATTTCAATTTTGAATGGGATACTTCCAGTCACATTTTACGTCTTGGTAGGTTATTTCTTGGCGCATGCGAATATTTTTCCTAGGGATAAATACCAGGTGTTGTTAACACTAACTTTTAATGTTTTCTTCCCGATTTCAACTGTTTATTCATTAGGGAGGAAGGAGATTTTATCCGAGGACTTTCTGATAATTATTTCATATTATGCGGCTTCGTTATCAACAATGTTGATCTGTGGCTTAATTACTCCTATTTTGTTTAAGCAAAGACGTAGATTTGGTTTTGCTCTTTCCTGTTCATGTACCATGATGCAAAATTTAATAGTCACAGGTCTTCCAATCGCTCAAGGCTTTTATGATCCAGCTGATGCAGAAAAGTATGCGTTCATTACAATGTTTGCACAACTGACTTCAACTATTCCAATTTGCTTCTTCTTGTTCGAGTATGCAAAGCTACGTGAGAAATCTGAGCCAAGCTTCAAGATCGTTTGCTAAATAGTTCTCAAGTCGATTTGGAACACGTTAAAGAATCCGATGATAAACTCAATATTCTTGGCGTTGATTTATAACGTGGTTAAGTCAAAATATGTTCCATAGTTAAAGCAACTTCCAACTTACATTGAACCATTTTTCAATTCTTGTAGAGCACTTGTGAGCGTTTTTGGTGTCGTTTCCATCGGTGTATTTAGTCAAAATGAAGTTCACAAGATCAAAATAAAAGTTTCAAAACCGGACAACAAAACTAACTCGGGTTTAAATATGATCGTATTTCTAGTTATTAGGCATGTTATATTTCCAGTAATTCAAATTGGGTTTATGAAGCTATTCGACTTGCCAGAATAAATAACGAAAGTAAACTCAGCGTTCTCAACATGCAACACAGCTTTGCAGGCATTTGGATTGGCAGACGCGTATGAATTCGAACCAACAGTAGCAGGAATGATGGTGCTGATTGGTATGATAGTTGAAGTTGGAGCTACACCATTACTGGGTATGCTCACAAGTGTTATTTATACTAGAAAAACAGCTTTAGAGGAGTGAACAATCTATATTAATAATTATTAATAATTTTACTAACTACAAGATTATTAGATTCGAAAGAATATATATTATTTTTCTTGGCTATAGTAAAATACCTAAAATAAATACCTTGGATTGTTGCTGTTGAGTGAGTCATGTTACTATTTATTTAACAATAGGATGCTGGTAGCAGATTTTGGGGAAAACTTTTGTTTCAGAATGACTTTATATTATACTTTCATATAGGGCTGGTTCATACTAGTATTTTTTGCGGAAACTATTACCACTTCAAATGCCAATGAAAAGAGTTATTCACTGATTTTTGTTAGGCTACTAGTGAACTACTATAGGCCTACTTTTCTCATTGTAAATACAAGAATTAACATATCTGAGCTAACAAAGTACATATAAATTCTATAGTATCAAAGTAACTTTGGAGTCAACTTCAATATTTTGAATTGTGTAAAAGTAAATCTGGTCCAAACTTAAATATTATAATTATTATATCTTGAATAACAGGATTTTAGCTCAATTCTTACCCTTTAAAGATATTCTCGTTTATATTAATAATTCTGTTATAGTAGGAAAGAGGGAACAAATAATTCTATCAAACTAAAATAATTGATATTGCAGCTTCTTTATTTAGAAATTAATAACATTTCTGATTTAAAGTTGCCACTTCGTTCTATTATTAAAGATAATGAATTCAACAAATCTTAAATAATTTATAATAAGTACAATAATAACAAATTATATTGTATTAGTCATTAGCATAATAATAAACTTACTAAAAGTTTTCATTTAAGCCTACTGCTTGAATTATAAAAACTCAATTTTAATAATAGGATCTAATGTATATAAATGTAAAGCTTAAATAAGCTGATAGTATTCTTAGAACTACAACTAATACATAGTAACAATACAAGAGCAACCACAAAATTTATCTGAGAGTCTTTATAAAAGTTAACTTAAAAATTAGATTAACTTGACTAATGCATTCAATATCCAATACTGGTTCTATTATAATAAATATCAACTAATTAGTTATAATAATTTAGAATTCAGGTTGAATTAATAAAATCTGGTAGATGTCGATTCTTAATTGTAACAGGTAAGTTTGAGTTCAATCATCAAGCTACACTTATACAGTGGGGTTCAATTACTAGAAGTATATATGACACTATATTCGATGGATGTCATTAATGCTACCAACTAACTTAGTTTCTATATTATGTAAAATTATGGATTTGAAACTTCTACAACAAATTTAATGTGGAGATATTCTTCAATATTTATGACATACTAACTTGGACTAGTACTAATATAAATTTGTTCTTCTAGATTGATTATATTAATTATTTTCAAATGTAGGACTAATTGCAGAAATTCACTGTACAGGAAAAGTAAATATTATTTTCCTCAATCTTTGTACAATAATATAAGCTAAGTTTACTAATATATTTATGATAATAGAGCCGCATATTATTGATTATAACAAGAGTTATTCTTGTTTTCTAGAGCATAAAAATTATGTAGGAATAAAGTAGGAAAGATAGTGGAGAATAAAATAATAGTATAATATCACTAATAGACTTACTTGTATTTACTAATTAAAATCTGAGTTTCACTCGACCTTTACCAGAATATCACTTAAATTAATACCAGACTGATAAATTCTGCCAATGATGAGAAATTGACTAAGACATGAATTATAGTTCTTCAACATATACTTAATTATATTAGCAAGTATCAGTCCTCGGCACACTGTATATAGTGAGATAATAATATTTTTTCTTTAACTTGAGTAGTGTGAAAATAGAAGAAAAGTACAAAGAGAAAAAATGATAGTGAAAATATATGTATATATGTAGTTTTAATATAATTCAAATCCAAGACAATTTTTGTCCAGGATGGGGACGCTCGGCAGGTATCATGATTTTCCAGATATTTTGATATTTTGTAAATATTATAATTAAATTACTATTAATTAATTATTATAATGAAAGTAAATAATAAATTATTCATTCAAGCTTGTTTACACACATCTTCGTTATTTTAATTCATATAAAATACTCTATTCAAAATCAAACAAATATACATATAATATCCCTAGATATTGTTCCACCCTGCATATATACAACATGTTGATGCACATGGAATATATCTATCATTTCCATTACAACTAGGATAAACTGGTTTTGGTGGAACTGGTTTAGACGGTTTTACATCTGATTTTTTCATATAAATATTATCAATATAACTTTAGATTTATGATATACTTTAACTAAATGAACTAATAGCACTACCCATTTTATTATCAAAAGTAGTTTATAATTAATCTAAGCTTTGATTGTATTATCCTTAGCTTTATAATAGTATACTTGTTAATCCACCAAGTTTAGAATTTATATTATATTCTATTTTTTGAATACTTTGTATTGTCTTCGTATTTATAGTTTATGTGTATTATATTGTATTCTGTTTAGCATTTTAGTTACCAATATTAATCTTATTATTTATTAGGTTATTATTACTCGCCAAGTTATTGTTGATATAGCTAACAGAATTTTACCATAATTATTATGTTTGTGATTAAACTTAATTAAATTTATTTGTAATTTATGTAATAGCTGCTTATTATATTGAGTTTAAACAAGTTATATTATTACTAATATTATTTAATAATTATTATTTAAATAATTATTATTGATCTAAATATAAAGAATTACTATCATTTAAAGTATTATCTAAGTAAATCTTAGATTTCAAAATATTTTTAGAAAATTTTATAATATTATCCAACAATATATTTGTTACTTATATGTTTGAAATATATTGGAGTTATTCCAGCAACGTCATCTATTAAATTAAAGTATAATTGAAAATATATAGCTCTTCTAGTATGTTTATACATGAATCATGATGTAATATAAATAGATAATTACAAGAACACATATTATCATTAAAATGTGAATTATTTATGCATTTATATTAATTTTCGTTTAATATACTATTAAGTAATTCATTTTAACATATTCCGTATGTAACATACTATCGTTATTCACATATATTATTACATTGAGAATCAAACACACCATTAATCATCAAGTTATTTCCATTTAAGTTTAATTAACTTGAACATATTTCTAGATGATTTATAATAATTGTTTGTTTAATATTTATAATCGAATATATTATGTTCCCATTAATTTATTAGTTTATAAATATTGTATTTTCCCCAGATATTTTACAATTATGTAATTAAAATATTTTCATAATTTCACTTATCTGAAATACGATTCCACATGAAACATTGGAATTAAATCGAAATTATAAAATTGTATTTTCTAATTATATTACATTTTTAGAATTATACATAAGAACACTTAAATATTCTCCATATGATACAAAAATTAAGATACCTTATTATATAACAAGATCACATTGAATACAAATTAGTGAAGCCTTGGATAAATAAGATAATATAGATATATTAAAATTACAGTCAACAAATAACATTTTTGGCGTTATTTAAAATAACTAAAAGTTTTTCATATTTGTTATAGTAGTATTTATTGTTGTTTTTAATGTTTTTTTAGTTTATATAAATATACTACCCATTTAGTTAGAAAATACTAAATTATTTTTTATGACTTTATTATTAATATTATGTTATTTAGAACAATAAATCAGTACATTATTATTAAGTTATAGTTATAATGAACATTAACTTTTACTATTTTTTTGATTAATACTCATAGAAATTAATATGGAAGAAATCATTAATAGAATTTTTATCTTCAAATTAAATCTCAAACGACGCACAGCTTCCATGAAAACAAGTTGAATGTGGACACAATTTACTGACTTTGAAATGTTCTGAGAGACTTGCATTTTGTGGCTAAGTTCTAGATTTACTGATCAAATTAAAAACGCTCGGGCTATTTAGTAGTTGATAACTGCATAGTGGTCTTCTTAATTATTGGACCTGTCCTTCCGCTTAGAGAATGGACAGTAGATTTTGTAGATTTCGAGTTCTGCGAGTGGGCTGCGTTGGTTCTTAAATCGTGGGTTCTATGTATAACTTATGACTTACTTAACAAATATGGCTAATGTGTCAACAACAGTCCTTGTTGGATATATTACACGTTTTAAGAGAAGCTGAATTCATTGTATTTATACTAGTATTTTAAAAATGTATTTCGCCTTCAATCTGCGAATCTCTTTTATATTTTTCAAATCACACAGTCTCCTAAAAATAGATTCCAAATACTGCAATTCAGTAATATTATAAAAATATAAACTTTCACAAATTTCAGATTAAAGTACGCTATCAAATCAAAACAATTACACGTGTATTTATTAGGAAGATTCTCAAAAATGTAAAGTAAAATGTATTCTGTGTGTGCAAGTAACTAGACAGCTCACACAAATCTTCAACGAGAAAATTCAGGTTTGAGTTTGCATCAGATTCCAGGAATTATATTAGCGTGGCAGCCGTATATTTTAATCAGTGGAAACCCATGAAACCTGGTTAGTATAACGTGCATCGACGCATTTCAAACGACGCACAGCTTCCATGAAAACAAGTTGAATGTGGACACAATTTACTGACTTTGAAATGTTCTGAGAGACTTGCATTTTGTGGCTAAGTTCTAGATTTACTGATCAAATTAAAAACGCTCGGGCTATTTAGTAGTTGATAACTGCATAGTGGTCTTCTTAATTATTGGACCTGTCCTTCCGCTTAGAGAATGGACAGTAGATTTTGTAGATTTCGAGTTCTGCGAGTGGGCTGCGTTGGTTCTTAAATCGTGGGTTCTATGTATAACTTATGACTTACTTAACAAATATGGCTAATGTGTCAACAACAGTCCTCGTTGGATATATTACACGTTTTAAGAGAAGCTGAATTCATTGTATTTATACTAGTATTTTAAAAATGTATTTCACCTTCAATCTGCGAATCTCTTTTATATTTTTCAAATCACACAGTCTCCTAAAAATAGATTCCAAATACTGCAATTCAGTAATATTATAAAAATATAAACTTTCACAAATTTCAGATAAAAGTACGCTATCAAATCAAAACAATTACACGTGTATTTATTAGGAAGATTCTCAAAAATGTAAAGTAAAATGTATTCTGTGTGTGCAAGTAACTAGACAGCTCACACAAATCTTCAACGAGAAAATTCAGGTTAGAGTGTGCATCAGATTCCAGGAATTATATTAGCGTGGCAGCCGTATATTTTAATCAGTGGAAACCCATGAAACCTGGTTAGTATAACGTGCATCGACGCATTTCAAACGACGCACAGCTTCCATGAAAACAAGTTGAATGTGGACACAATTTACTGACTTTGAAATGTTCTGAGAGACTTGCATTTTGTGGCTAAGTTCTAGATTTACTGATCAAATTAAAAACGCTCGGGCTATTTAGTAGTTGATAACTGCATAGTGGTCTTCTTAATTATTGGACCTGTCCTTCCGCTTAGAGAATGGACAGTAGATTTTGTAGATTTCGAGTTCTGCGAGTGGGCTGCGTTGGTTCTTAAATCGTGGGTTCTATGTATAACTTATGACTTACTTAACAAATATGGCTAATGTATCAACAACAGTCCTCGTTGGATATATTACACGTTTTAAGAGAAGCTGAATTCATTGTATTTATACTAGTATTTTAAAAATGTATTTCGCCTTCAATCTGCGAATCTCTTTTATATTTTTCAAATCACACAGTCTCCTAAAAATAGATTCCAAATACTGCAATTCAGTAATATTATAAAAATATAAACTTTCACAAATTTCAGATTAAAGTACGCTATCAAATCAAAACAATTACACGTGTATTTATTAGGAAGATTCTCAAAAATGTAAAGTAAAATGTATTCTGTGTGTGCAAGTAACTAGACAGCTCACACAAATCTTCAACGAGAAAATTCAGGTTAGAGTTTGCATCAGATTCCAGGAATTATATTAGCGTGGCAGCCGTATATTTTAATCAGTGGAAACCCATGAAACCTGGTTAGTATAACGTGCATCGACGCATTTCAAACGACGCACAGCTTCCATGAAAACAAGTTGAATGTGGACACAATTTACTGACTTTGAAATGTTCTGAGAGACTTGCATTTTGTGGCTAAGTTCTAGATTTACTGATCAAATTAAAAACGCTCGGGCTATTTAGTAGTTGATAACTGCATAGTGGTCTTCTTAATTATTGGACCTGTCCTTCCGCTTAGAGAATGGACAGTAGATTTTGTAGATTTCGAGTTCTGCGAGTGGGCTGCGTTGGTTCTTAAATCGTGGGTTCTATGTATAACTTATGACTTACTTAACAAATATGGCTAATGTGTCAACAACAGTCCTCGTTGGATATATTACACGTTTTAAGAGAAGCTGAATTCATTGTATTTATACTAGTATTTTAAAAATGTATTTCGCCTTCAATCTGCGAATCTCTTTTATATTTTTCAAATCACACAGTCTCCTAAAAATAGATTCCAAATACTGCAATTCAGTAATATTATAAAAATATAAACTTTCACAAATTTCAGATAAAAGTACGCTATCAAATCAAAACAATTACACGTGTATTTATTAGGAAGATTCTCAAAAATGTAAAGTAAAATGTATTCTGTGTGTGCAAGTAACTTGACAGCTCACACAAATCTTCAACGAGAAAATTCAGGTTAGAGTGTGCATCAGATTCCAGGAATTATATTAGCGTGGCAGCCGTATATTTTAATCAGTGGAAACCCATGAAACCTGGTTAGTATAACGTGCATCGACGCATTTCAAACGACGCACAGCTTCCATGAAAACAAGTTGAATGTGGACACAATTTACTGACTTTGAAATGTTCTGAGAGACTTGCATTTTGTGGCTAAGTTCTAGATTTACATAATAAATATGGATACAATAATATAACTAAAATCTTTCATAAGTATCACAAATCAACATTTATAATCAGCTTTTTTCAAATATATACTTTCAACAAATGCGAGTAAATTGTTTATTTTATCAGACATGTTTTATTGATTTTATTGTATTTTTGAATCCATATATTGTTAGACATTATTCATTTTCGCAACCATTTCATTCTGAACACTTGTAATCTTTGTTTATATCACATTACTAGTTGTAACAAGCTGATACTCTGCTTTAGAATAACTTGAAACAATATTGTTATCACACGCTGTAAAACTAGAAATTATATAAGAATTCATTTATACCAAATTGCTATTAATTTAACTTTCAAGTTATACATTATTAGCTGTTATTTTGGATGACAATTGTTAAATACTCGATTATATATAACTTTATAATGAATTAGTGGTAGATGTTATATATTAATCTATTTGTGTAATATTATTTTATAAATATACTTCTTACTATTTGAATTATTTCTAAATTTGTTGTTCAAGTGTTGTAATATTGTTTTATAAATTATTATATTACAGCGAATAATTATTAACTATATATTATTATATTATAGATTAATTAGCATTTAGCCATTAACTTAATTATGTAAAATTTTCATTAATTTACCGTTCAATATTTATCTTATCAGTATTTATGTAATTTTCTAAGTATATTACTGATCTTTTTAACTCAAGATTTAATAATTATATTTAAGTTAAAACGTGAACACATACAGTTCCATTTAATAAATGCCCATAAGAACATTAACACTAATATCCATTAAATTCAAATGGATAGACACATATAATAATCATATCTTATATTTATCCATATAATAATGAATCAACACATAAACCATAAACCAAATATTATTAGTAACATTCACATAATATTTATATTTAACCAATTATTGTAATTTAAACGCTATTAATACCTGTTTACTAAGAATCTGAACATACAACTAACTAAACAATTTTGACTAAAATATTTGTTTAAACTATTGAAGAAATAAATCCATTATTAGGACTGTTAATATAATTATACCCTGTTAATTTTAATTTATCTATTTCAAATATTTTCATGTTTTCTCGTATTAAATTTATTAAACCTGCTGCCGATGAACTTGAAAATCTATATTGTATATTGCTATTAATTATTGAAATATATTATTTTGATTCAAGCATAACAGCAGAAAGATATGTTCCATTGGCTATAAGTACTAATATCGAATTAACAATCTAAATATCACATTAAATACATATTAACGCACAATTCATTGTTAAAAAGTTAATTGTGACATTAATAGAACTGTCTTATACTTATTATTTGATAACATTTAAACCAAAAACAGCAAACCCCTCCATTTCCATAAAATTAATTGTTATATTTGATGATTGAGTAGAATTTGTATATATAAACAATGTATCAACTTTCTATGACAATACTAAACTATTATTAACTATTATATGGTTTATAAACTATGCTTTTTAACAGAATTAATATTTATTGTTATCTAAAATCAACTATTTAGAGCATAACTGAGAATTTTCACTTTTAAGTAATTTAAATATTAAAATAGAAGATAACATAGTATATTAATAAATTATATAAGGCCAAGCTGAATTATTAGTTAATAGAAATATAATTAATAGCGAATTATGATAAGAATCTATATTCATAAACCATGAAGTAACTTGGTCTATTACATTATTGCGTAATAGAATCCGTTCTTTTGCCACTATAATATTAAAAAATAACATAAATATATTTTATCTCGCAGATCAATAGTTTATAATTGAAGTAGGACTTGTAACTCCCAATATATTAATTCCACAAAAAATAACCGTAGTTTGTGAACGAACACATATAAGTATATTCAATTTGTAGAGAACTTAACAATATAACATTTTCTAAATAACTGGTTGTCATGAATAACGTGTTCAAAATAGATTCTCCAATTCACAAAATCACAACTCAGTGTGATATTATTTCAATGTAAATTGAAAATAGCGGATAATCAAATGATGTCACACTTTTGAAACATTTAGAATCTAAAACACAAAATGTTTAATCTTTAAAAACCGGTCGGGTTAATTTGGGTTTTTTTGTTTTCTACAGATCTAAAAATTTATATATTATTATATTATATAGTAACTCGCCAATTCAGTTTTTCCAATTTTTGGACCCACTTCATTAACAGAAAATGAGAAATATTAGATTTGAAGTTTAAAAATATTTTATATCATAATATTGCTTCTACTATGCGGAATTAGTGCAGATTACTTATAATAGGAACTGAATACTAATACATCACACCTGCATCATACTAATTTAGTCAAATTATAATATTCCAACGTATAAAACTATTTGAAGACAAGTTAATAATAAAATATGCATTTATATTCATATAAGATTGTGAAAATCCGCTTTCAAAAATTTATTCGTTTACTTGATTGACAATATTGAATTTATTTAATTTTGATCTCAATATTTGCTAACTGGTTTTGGTAATAAATTTTAGTAATAACTTTAAAGAAATTATTGTGTTTATGCTAGACAATACCAGAGTCAACATCAACAAAGAAAATAATTACCACAGTTATGAATACGGTAAAGAAAAAACAACAAGTAAGATTATGATAATGCATCATTATATTAACCATAAAATATTAATAACAATTAGTTATAATTGAGGCAATCAGTTAAAGATGTGCGCTGAAGTAGTTAGAGTGATTTATATTTTTAACTTGTTGATAAGTAAAATACAACCTATTAAATTAATATTATATAATTATACTCTTATGCATCTAGTTTTTACAAATTAATAATAATACCACTTCACATCATATTTTGAGTTATAACATCAGTTTACCAAAATATTTTGTATGATGAAATAAGCTTCTACAAAAATTTGGTGTCAGAACTTGGTCATAAGTTACGTTGCCCCATTTTCATACTGAATGGAAATAGTTTAATTTTTTCGAATTTATGAGTTGTAAATCTCAACAAATATACAACAAACTAAATAATATAGATAACATTAGTGATAATGTATTAGTAACTATCAATTTACCTACATTAAGCTGACTGAAAACTAGTTTGTGTAAATCATAAAATATTTTTTGAATTACATAAATACTCAAGTAAATAAATTATAAAGTCATAATCAATATATTTATGTACTATCTTGAAATAATAATCCGTTAACTTCTAATTATCTTCTTCATGATCAAAAATATTTATTGTAATTAATATTGAATATTGCAGTAATAGACGTAAGTGATATTAACTTTAGTAGTATTTATATAAATTGAAGTTCTATGTAATATATTATAATGTGAATGCTTGTACTATTCTAGTTGTTCATAATTTGAGTGATATTTTTTTCGACTCTGGATTAGCTGGATATGGAGTGAAATTAAAAAATGAACTATATACAACATCTCACTAGTACATATATCATATTGATTTTGCTCTACATTCTATTTAATTTTTTCAAAAAACCTCTGTCGGTTTTTAAAGATTAATAGACGAATGCAAATCGGATCAATGCGACTCGAATATCAATAAATTACAAGAAAATGGTTCAAATTCTGTAGCAGACACATTTAAAGATAATAATAGTAAAAAGATTATTGAGTCTAAAACGCAAATTAAAGCTTTCTCTAAATTAAACGAAGACGAAATCGAATAATAAACGCACCTTATTCTTAATTTGGTGTTTATAACGCGCAACGCCCTTTGTGTAAATTCAGCATTTAAACACTATGAAGAACATGAATTTAAATTCAACACTAAATAATATTCTCCACAAAAATAAAATTAACTAAATTTCGGTTAATAACGCTTTTTTGTTCAACTTTCTTCAAAAAATGAAAAGGTTGAAATTCCAATTGAAAAATCGGAAAGAAAAAGTTTAAAAGGCCGAAATTCTCGGGCTGGAGTGGAACTCAACATTCTGTTTCGGATTCAAAAAAATTGAGTGAACTGAACGAATTGAATTAGGTATATTATTATACTAATATTATTATACTAAAGAATAAATACACCAAAATGATTCAATAATCGCTTTTCAGACCTTTTTATAGTGAACTAAACGAACTTTTTGTATATAAATAGTTATTATCAATGAACAACCAGAGAGAACATAAATAAAGAACTTATGACAAAATAAATGATAAATATATCATAATATTTTTTTTATTGCATAAAGTGATTCAATAATAAGTTATAAATAATATTTGTGCATAAATTCAAAAGAAAGTGAAGAACTGCGCTTTTCAGACCACAGAAACGAATATATAGAGTAAATATATATCTCAGAGACTTTCGAAAGCAAAACATAGGCTCTCTCACGCCCATATTATAGAGTAAATATACATGTGTAGCTAGGGTTGTTTGATAATAAAAATCTATTTCAATTAATTATAGATGTATTTATACGTTATAATAATTTTTTCATAAATATCAATCCAAAATATTGATCCACTTCGTTTCTTTTACAGTATGAATGACTTAATTCATAATTAAAACTGAAAATTGACGATAAGACATTCAGGATTGATAATTCAAAAAAGAAGTTCATTTTTAAGTCAGTTGTAATTTTTGAATCAACCAGAGCGAGAGATCTGACTTACCTAACGGTGCTATTTAGTGAGTTTAATCATAAATTTATTTAAATTTTAATTCTTACAAATTCCACACTTAATACACATGTGTAAATATATATATATACATATATATGAAATAACGAGCAAAGAGAAACTGAGAAGCGAGAACCAGTTTCTGGAAATTAAGTTAGCGAATCAAGTAAAACTGATCCGCTGACGACTCCGTGAGGGCCCTGTTGGGTCTTTACTGAGTGGGCATAAATGACGGGTTTAGCCCGTTTTGAAAGTGGAAACACTGGCGTGCGAAAGCCTATGTTTCGCTTTCGAAAGTCTTAATGAAGTCTGTTTGTGCCGTCTCGAGGAAGTGAGATATATGTATATATATATGTATATATATATGTAACAGTTTACTGGGTAATTTTGATAGAATTAGTATATATTATAATATCACCACACCATAAATGAACTAGCATTTAAGTTCCATTATGAACTCAACGCGTAGCGGACACTTAACGAAAACAAAGAAGTATATTCAAATTGTAGGGAACAGGACTTGTTGTACCATAAACCCAAACAACAACCCAATATAATTTTCATTAATTACACATTAAATATAATAACATTTTCATTATTCCCTCTTTAATTCATTTTTAGTTCCCGATTATTTCCCTCAGTTTCTTCAAATCCGCTTGTTCCTCTTCTTTCTGTCCCGTTTTCTCATCAAAATCAAACTTTTGAACGTCGTTTTCGGTTAAAAACGCGAAAAGGAACTCGTTTTTAACCGAAATTGAGATCATTTTCTGCTCAATTAATATTTCCCTCGTTTCATCCGCGTTAATTTTGAGCGCGTTTCTGAGCACTTTCGCAATCTCGAATATTTTCGCGAAGGGAGCCCTAGAATTTTTGGTCTCAAACACCAAATTTAACACTTCAAGGGCTTAGTTTGGAAGTTGCACTTGTTTTGGCTGAATTGAGGCCGCTGAAATTGAACCGAGACTTTCGCTGTCCGAAATTGAAACTACGTCTGGCTCAGCTGTTTTTGACTAAATTAGATGATTTTAAGTAATGATTTGTTGATTCTAGGCTTATTAAATGGGTATAGTGCTTGCCTTATTGATTTGCTCTTCAATAGGAGTTTATTGATTGATTTTGCGTTGTTCTTATTTTCGCATTTCTGTCGCTAATATAATTTGGCTTGTTGGATAATTTCCAATAATTTTAGCAACTCGAGAATTTTTAGCGTATATACCGTTAACAGTCATATATTTATTTTTACCCAGCTCAATTAATTCTAAATATGAATTTATATACTTTTAGTTGCATGCAATCACAAATAACTTAGATTATCTATCATCTAATATATCATATATGTTAAGTAACGCGAGCAAGCCAACGTAATCCATTTTCATAAGATGGTCAAATTAATTGCTTGTATATTCGTTCTTTAAAATATCCTTTACTATCTACGATAGATGTAGTTATGTTGGTAGTATTTAAAAGTGTTATTCTATTTTTCGCATCATACTAACGACTTCCTATTCAACACTTTGATCAGCGATATTTTTGCTATTTATATACCATGGTACATCCAAATTTGTTAAGTTTTATATTTCTTTTTCATTAACTTTTTAGCTTGTTGTTTCAGCTACCTTAGTAATCTCCTTTTATATCTGAGGTTAAATATTTTGGGTCTTATTTTCTTAACCTTGGTTACTAATACTTTAGTTCAGCAATATTACTTTATTGAGTTTATTTATAATTTCATTTTTACTTGGTGAAACTAGTTAGCTACTTAAAAGTAACGCAATGCTCTGAGAAATTCTAGAATTTTTAACATATATACCGTTTACCACAGTTATATTTTACCTTTTAACCAAAATCAATTCAAATTTTGGACTAATTAATTATTATTTACACGCTGTCACAAATAGCTCTTTATTATCTAAAACGCTTTAGATATTATATTACAAGAGCAAGCCTACATAATTAAGTTATTAAAGAGCACTGAGTTTTTGTGTGTAAGGATCTTTATTTAAAATATTATCGATTATCATTGATAGATGTGGTTATTCAGGAAGTATTTAAAAATGTTACCTAATTTATTCCATCATAACTACCACTTCTTATTCTATGAGTTGATCTGTAATGTTATTGCCGTTAATATACCATGGTCGATTTGATTTTTCTATTATATTTTCTGTTTCATTTACTATTTAGTTATTCGTTTCACTTATTGTTTCGTTAACAGTTTATTCGGATTTATTGTTTTGAACTTCTTATTAACTGGTTTTTAAATTATTATTAGTTGTTTGATTACTGTTTGATATTACTTATTACTCTAATTTTTACTCTATAACTTGCTCTCTTTTATATTCAAGTTACTATTTTAACAGCATTTAAATGAATTCTCTGTCCTCAGTATTTCGTAGTTGCATTTACAATTCTTCATATATTAACTGTGTGATTAGTGAGTTCTTAATAAAAACGCCGTTAACAACTCGGGATGTGAGAACTTTTGTTCCAGATTAAATGTACACGTTCTGAATATTCGGGGCGATACTCCGTCTAAAACAGCTGATTCTAAAGCTTTCCATGTTAATTTGAGCGCCTTAACTGAGATCATACTGAGTAAGAAGCCCAAGTTCGGTTTTTATTTTATCAATTGGTAGTTATGAGAGATGTGGTTAAGCTCTTTAAATTGTTTTGATTAAATAATCTAGATTTTACTGAGGCACTATTATGAAATTGTCCTAAATGCCTTGCATCATGTTCTGTATTGATTATTAAATATCAGTATTCAAATTATAAACCTATTTCCAGTTTATGTACCATTGTGCGAGTTCCTTAATATTTGTGTTGTTAATGCTACTATTATCATTCAATGTAATTGGCTAACTATGCACTGGCTCTTTAATTTTGTAGGCATCTTTCAAATAATTGTCTAATAGAGAATTTTTCATGTACACTCCATTTATTATGTTAATTGGTTTAGATAAAAAATAAACTTTGTGAATTTATAGACAAATTTGATGCTATTAACAATAAGTTATAAATTAATTATTATTAACACCTGCTTTCTCTCCAAATCTTTCTATCTATACAAGCCCTATTTTTGCCATTTACTAACCAAATTACATTTACTTTATATTATTGAAATTTTTATAATAAATGTCTTCAATGATCGCTTACAAATCACGTTATCGAGGAAACATTGCAAAGTTGTTTTCTATAATACCCATCATCTTACTAATTGCTTCTATAGTTGCATTGTCTATATTCATCTTGTGGTTAATGTACCATGGCAATTACTTTGAATTATTTATTACACTTTCTTTATTTATGTTACTATATAATAATGAGTTAGAGGCCGAATTTTAAGTTAAAATACTTGAATGTTCTTAAAAGATTGCCGATTATTCTAATTTATCATGTATACTACACTATTAACTTATGTTTGATTGTATTTATTCTGTATATTATTCAGGAAGTTATTTACTCGCTTATTCTATTAAGTTATTGTCAATATTTACTTTTTTATCAGTTTTATTAGCATTATTAACCATTTACGATTCTTCTATTTTGCACTTACTGTTTATGTTGTTTTACTAAGTGGTGATATCAGGACTAACAGATTCTTAGTTTTGAACAACATTATTTGTTTCATTTTATATTTGGATTTATTTAAACATTTATTAAGTAAGATTTCTGTTCGTATTTTTGTTGATTTCAATGTCTGTTCTTACTTATTTCATTCTTTGTTAATGATCTTGAATTAATTTTAAGATTTTCGATTCTTTTATGTATATTCCATTTATAACTTCGAACGAATATAAATGGTCTGGCATTTTAATTAATTTAGGTTCAATCCAGTTGTTTCTGAAGCATTTTCGGATAAAATTAGGATCAACTTTTACGATTTTGCGAAGATTGGGGATATCCATAATTCCTAGGTCTTCTTTGAATTTTTCAAGTTCTTTGTTCCATTTAATATCTTATCCGTATTTAATTTAATTAATGATAATTTCTATAATATCTATCTCTGGTGGAACTATCACAAATTTTTCGATTATTTGTGTCATCATTTCCTCCAATTTATTTTCGTCTTCATCACCTTTCTTCATTTTTGGTTTCTCTTATTCTTTAATCTTTTCTAATTCGCATTAATGTAAATAGGATTTCATTTCTCCAGTTAATATGATTTCTTGCATTAGTCCGCCTCTTTTAAACACACGATTCAAGAGGTAAAATACTTTCGTGACCATTTTTCCCTCAATAATTCGCTGAACGGCGACTCGCTCCAAAAGATTTTTTGGGAACTCCACTAACTCTTCAAGCAAATTAGTTGAGCCAATTATTTCGTGAAATTCGTAGTCGTTGATTGTGATCCAACTTGGGCGATGATCTAAGATAACATTTATTATTTGCTCAAGGTTCTGGGGCGTGGTCACAAAATAACGGTGGTTGAGACACCTTAAAATACATTCATCAGATGGGTGATCGCCTGGAACAAGGAACTTCTCCCCAATGCAATTTAATTAGTTTAATTGTTCAGTTTTTGACAACAAAAGTGAAGAAACATATATGATCTGCTCTTAAGATATGATCTCGAAGTCAATATACACAGATGTCGCGCAATTCAATAAATCATGCAGAAATTTCAGCTTCTACATTGAAATTTTTTAAAAACACTATACAAATAACCCAAAAGTACCGTTTCTAAAGTTAAATTTGATGTTATGGCTTCCATTTAAACAAAACGATATCATTTCTATTAAATTGTACATTTACTCTAGATTTTACGATTTCTCAGTAAATACCTGTTCCTATTCATTAGAGAATAATATCAGAATGGGTTTTTCATTTGCTATTAAATACGTAGCAGATACGTTATATTGAATTTCTTTAGTAGATTTCTTAAGAAATGTGCATACACTTTCAAATTATTAGTTCATTTATGGTGTGGTGATTTTATATTATATACTAATTCTGTCAAAATTACTCAGTGAACTGTTACAAATTGCAAGTATAATAGCGTAAAATTACAAACACAATATTTTGTGCTTCTAAGTTTGGATTTGTAGATTATAGTGATTTATGAGATTAGTTGTCACTTATAATTATATTAATAATTCTAATAAGTAAATACTAGTTCTTTTATTCATTTTTACTATATATTCGTCCTGAATTGTTGGTCTGAAAAGCGCAGTTCTTCACTTTCTTTTGAATTTATGCACAAATATTATTTATAACTAATTATTGAATCACTTTATGCAATACAAGAAATATTATGATATATTTATCGTTTATTTTGTCATAATTTCTTAATTCTCTCTCGTTGTTCATTGAAAATAACTATTTAAATACAAATAGTTCACTCAGTTCACTCAATTTTCTTGAATCCGAAACAGAAAGTTGAGTTCCACTCCAGCCCGAGAATTTCGGTCAGTTCTTTCAAACTTTTTCTTTCCGTTTTTTCAATTGGAACAACCTGTTCATTCAATTAACAAATATTTTTGAAGAAAGTTGAACAAAAAAGAGTTTTTAACCGAAATTTAGTTAATTTTATTTTTGAGGAGAATGCTGTTTAGTGTTATAGAGGGGAAAATCCAAGGTCGCCACCTTATATCTGAAGGTGAAAATATAGTTAAACTTACTTTGAAAGAAGGAATCTTCCCAACAGATAAGAGGAATTTATTCTATAATATTTTTATATTACCACTCTACTCCAGTCCAAAATACTAAAATGCACTAAATTTAGTATCTTTCATACCGGCTGTAGTTATATACCAGGTTCTTCATAGTGGTGTTTAAATGCTGAATTTACACAAAGGGTTCAATGGCGTTGCGCGTTGTAAACACCAAATTAAGAATAAGAAGCGTTTATTATTCGATTTCGTCTTCGTTTAATTTATAGAAAGCTTTAATTTGCGTTTAAGACTCAATAATCTTTTTACTATTATTTTCTTTAAATGTGTCTGCTAACGAATTTGAACGGTTATTTTTTGTGGAATTAATATATTGGGAGTTACAAGACCTACTTCAATTATAAACTATTGATCTGCGAGATAAAATAAATTTATGTTATTTTTTAATATTTTAGTGACAAAAGAATCTAAATCAACAGATTCTATTACGCAATAATGTCCAAGTTACTTCACAGTTTATGAATATAGATTCTTATCATAATTCGCTTTTAATTCTTACTACTATTACCTATTTCAGACAATAATAATTTAGTTAGTTTTCTGTTAAATATATTTTTATGTATTGAGTATTTCATCAACGAGACTATTCAAATTTTGTTATGAATTCGTTATTATATATTTTGTAAAAAATTATCTAGAAATCTTGATTTACGTATTTCATATATATGTCCACTAATTTTCTTGATTACTTTCACTTTATTATTCTAATGATTCTTATTCTTGATTAATTATATTCTTTTCTGTATTCAAATTATTTATGTAATTCACTATTCTTGAATCTTTTACAAATATACCATTAAATACTTGTTTTTACTACTTGTATTGATTAACATTGTAAGTAAATAGAATATACTCTAAATAAGGTTCAACTACTTTATTAGACATAGAGTTGTTTAATAATCTTTTATTAATATGAACAACTTCAGTTAGATCATTGAAAGTTAATAAACCTATTTCCTTAATTTATGTTTCAATTACTTAGTTTTTTAATTGAGGTTCAGCACAAAGTATACCGTTAATTGTTTCAGAAAAGTTATGCAATGTAGGTAAAACAACAAAATATTATTATATTAAAGTCATCATATCTATTATTTTATTAATATTTTAAACTAATGGTTTATTGTTTATGTACTAAGGAAACTATTATTGAGTAATATTTCTAGAATTCTAGTATTATTCAACGCAATTACTCTGTGTTTATTATAAACTTTTACTATTTTCTTTCTAGTCTAACTGTTGAAGTAAGAGAATTTATATATTTTGTTTATCTTATGAATTTTATGTTTGTTACATTTACTTCCTCAAACTTTATCCAATTAACTGAGTAATCCTGCTATTTTTAATAAATACTCCATTAATTAAACTAGTTAAAATGTTACCAGATTTGTATTTTAATGAAATTTCTTCGGTTTAAAATGATATTAGCCCTTTTAGGCAAAATTTCTTTAACTGAACTACATCAATAGAAACATTTTGATTTAAATCATAAACGGATATCAATCCTATTTCTGATTTCACTTTTTCTAATGTCAAAAGATTTATCTCTGGATGTAATTAAGTTATTTCATTTATTAAATCTGGAACATTTTTATAACGTGTATGATTACAAATTATTATTAAATTGTTACCAGAATTTCTTTTATTTACTTTTAAATTATATCAGGTTAATTATTAAATATATCCTTTTTTATACAGCAACTGTATAACTTTTATTTTTCATATATGATATTTATATTATTGTTTAAATTAACGTTCTTATACTAACTTAATAAATAATCTGTAATAAATGAATCTTTCACATATATTCCATTAATGACAGTAATTGTATCTGTTGGTAACTATAATTTATGTATATTTGATTTATTTTATGAGTTTAGCAGCTATATTCAAATAAATTAATATCAATATTGGTTTTGTCATATAATGTATCTAACGATAAAATGCCAATATGCTTCATCTATTATTTTACTGATAAAGTTAGTAACCACGGTCGAAAACTTATGATATCATCAATAATTTTTTATAAATTGTTTTATCTTGGTAAAATTACATATTATTTTTCAATTAAATTCATCATATAGAGAACGTTGTTATATGTTATGCTATCCATTTAGGAACTGTTATTTATGTGCTTCGAAACATTAATATTATTAGATTGCATTATATTAGTATTATTATTCATTGTATTATTCATTGAATTATAAGACAAGTGACTAAAATCTGATTCAGGGAGTTGTGTAATTTATTGATGAGAGTTTGATTGTTCAAAAGATTATTTTTGAATAATTTCGTCAACTTTGTTTTATTTCTCAATATATTGTTCATTTTATGTTAACATGGGTTTATTATTCATTTTAGTGTTGTTTAAAGCACTTATATTATTATCTTAATTTTTAGAAATTGTATCTTTTAAAACTTCATTTACTTTTTTCTATTCTGTTAATTAAAATTCAATCGTTTGTTCACAATTATTCTCGCTTTCCTGTTTAACTTTTACTATTCTATGTTTTAAACATTAGTCTTCATTATCCCTTTGTATCTTTTAGTTAATAATTTGGTGGAGTGGGCTGTTTCTTATGAATATTTAACTCATAACGCGAATACGCTTCAAATGTGATTCGGAACCGATTGTTTTCTGAACTTAAATCGTTTCGGAATATTCATTTCCAAATTCGATTGAAGACGAAACGAAACCAATTTTATCATAAAATTCTGTATCGTTCAAAAGAATTAATTCTGGATTCAAATTCAATATTTGAGAACAAAGTGAATTCAAATCAAAACTATTAACGGAAATGTAATACTTTTACTGATCATAAGCAAATAACCTCTCAAGTTATAAAGCCTGCTGAATATCAGATTAAATTATAAGTTCTGATGTAATTAGAACAAAGTCGATGTACACACAATGTGGATGAGTAAATTATTTCAAAACATTATATGCACAACGAAGAAATATATTAAATGTAGAGTTTCTGAAGTGAAACTTGAGTTTTGAATCTTGGAGTAGGTGTAAGGAGATAATCTGCAAAAGCTCGTGCATTTGCTGAGGATCTGTACCACTTTTCGTAATTATTTGCTACTCACTATTTACAAAAAGAATTAATATTAAACTACTCTGTGATGTTATAAATGTTGCTGAAATGGTATTACAGACCTCTACTGTGGATTATTCAAGAAATTTGTTTAACACTGAAGTTTACACATTCATTTGTAAAGTGGAGTGTGTAAAAACTACAACGTACTAGATACTATAAACAAATCATTCTTCTCAATCTACAAATCAAACATTATTTCTCACCATTGAATTAATAATTATTTGAACATAATATTCAATGAAGTATCACTGATTCATACGATTAAGCTTCTTTATGATTCCTCTCCTTGTTCCAATCATATCAGCATATAGTTTATTCATTCTCATCCCTTCTGGCATGGCCATGAGCATCTTTTCGACGAGCTTATGAGTTGAGTGTGGATTTACAATTGTTTTCTTCCAGCTGTCGGCGAAGAAGTCACTTACGAATGTTTCAGGTTGGATGAATGTGGAAGTGGTTTTCTTGGTCATTGTCATTGGAGTTGAAACCCAGAATGGGCAAGCAGCAATAAAGCGAGCATTGAATGCGCGTGATTCTTCATTGATAGCACGCATAAGTGTAATTAAATAGGTCTTGGATGCGGCATATACAGATAATAAAGGCATTGTGACAATACCTAAACCAGAAGCCATTTGCACAAAGAGACCAGACTTTTACTTTTTGAAAACTACGTTAATAGCTTGGGCTAAGTGAGTGGCTTGCATCACGTGTAAATTGATAATATTCTCGTTTTCTTCGCGGGGTAAGTCAACAAGTGCCTCTGGAATCTTGTGGGTAATACCAGCACAGTTGAAGAATGCACCTAGTGGCTTCTCCATTTTGTTTACATATTCTATCAAAGAATTAGTTCCAGCGTTGGTTGACAAGTCGGCTTCAAAAATTGAAACTGAAACTTTATATTCCTTGAGCTTTTCTTGAAGTTCTTCCAAAACCTTCTTGCTTCTAGCCACTAGTGTCAATTCAAAGCCGCGTTTAGCTAAATACTTGGCAAATGCCATTCCAATACCAGAGGAAGCTCCGGTAATTACGGCAGTCTTGTGCTTTATAGTATTCAAATTACGTTTAGCTCTTCCCTTGAGAGATATCACCTTCATGACTATCAGTATTGACACAACGGTCAAGATGCATTTCATCATTTTGAAAGGAGTGAAATATTAGTATATATTAAATAACTTCAGAAAATAATTTTTTCAACTTTCTACATCTTTGCTACTCATAATCTATATTCTTTTTAACGTTAGTTAATAATGTTATTTCAATAAATTTAACTAACTTAGGTTGTCTGAGAAAGATTCTAGAAGATGATGATGAGATTGGTTTGAGGTAACGTTATTGTTTTTGTGTAACTAAGTTTTGATTTGTGGATTGTCATTATTTATGAGATGATGATGGAATGTTAAATTGAGCTTTAGTACTGATGATAATGTTACAGTTAAGTGAGTCATTTTATATTTAAATAATACTTGTGGTTGATTTTCGTGGTAAGTTTAGGTGGTTTTTGTATTTCATATTTGTTTACAATATAAGTGAGGTGTTTGATATGGATTAATATTTTGACTTTTATCAACAAATATAATACATATTTAAATCATTTTTTGTGATTTGTTAATTCATAATAAATTGAAACAAACAGTTTATAAGTTGATCACAACTTCTTTATTTCATCTTCAAGTGCACCACCTTGAAATAGTTCTGCTAATTCCAAAAAGTTTTCATGAGACAATTCTCCTTTGTTACCGTATTTAATCATTATTGCGGTAGCAGCCAAATATCTTTTCACAAAGTTAAAATTAACTTCTTACTTTAAAAGTTATTAAGTTCATTCTTATTCAACGTACCAGAAAAATCTTAATCAGCAGCATAAAATATTATTGAATTATAATCTTCTAAATCAGCGTTAAAGTATATATGCATGAAATTTAAAAATTATGATAGATCTACAGGCTCATCTATATCTTAATTAATACAGTGACAAATTTTCAACACGTTTTTCTAAACATCTTCATTATTATCTATTGACTATATAAAATATTCTATTGCAAACGCTATATCTATTATATCTATTTTGCCAGTATTTTCTTCGTCTATACAAGTAAAGATTTCTGTTAAATCTAATATCGATCATCTGAAGTGGAATTAGAAAACTGAAAGTTTATAATGGATGATTAAAAGATTAAGTTTGTTAATTATTAGATTAACTCCTAAAAGACAGCTATATTAAATATTTAGTTTATCACTCGATATGAAGAATTAAAAAATGTATAATATCAGAAAAATTACTATTATATAGACCTTCACTATTTGCGGCTTAATTTTTTAATGATGGCACTTCTTGTACCAATCATGTCCTTGTGAAGCTTTTTCATTCTTTTTCCTTCTGGCATGGCCATGAGCATCTTTTCGACGAGCTTATGAGTTGAGTGTGGATTTACAATTGTCTTCTTCCAGCTGTCAGCGAAGAAGTCACTTACGAATGTTTCAGGTTGGATGAATGTGGAAGTGGTTTTCTTGGTCATTGTCATAGGAGTTGAAACCCAGAATGGGCAAGCAGCAATAAAGCGAGCATTGAATGCGCGTGATTCTTCATTGATAGCACGCATAAGTGTAATTAAATAAGTCTTGGATGCGGCATAAACAGATAATAAAGGCATTGTGACAATACCTAAACCAGAAGCCATTTGCACAAAGAGACCCGACTTTTACTTTTTGAAAACTACGTTAATAGCTTGGGCTAAGTGAGTGGCTTGCATCACGTGTAAATTGATAATATTCTCGTTTTCTTCACGGGGTAAGTCAACAAGTGCCTCTGGAATCTTGTGGGTAATACCAGCACAGTTGAAGAATGCACCTAGTGGCTTCTCCATTTTGTTTACATATTCTATCAAAGAATTAGTTCCAGCATTGGTTGACAAGTCGGCTTCAAAAATTGAAACTGAAACTTTATATTCCTTGAGCTTTTCTTGAAGTTCTTCCAAAACCTTCTTGCTTCTAGCCACTAGTGTCAATTCAAAGCCGCGTTTAGCTAAATACTTGGCAAAAGCCATACCAATACCAGAGGAAGCTCCGGTAATAACGGCAGTCTTGTGCTATATAGTATTCAAATTACGTTTAGCTCTTCCCTTGAGAGATATCACCTTCATGACTATCAGTATTGACACGACGGTCAAGATGCATTTCATCATTTTGAAAGGAGTGAAATTTTGATTATTTTTATATCTTATTTATTTGGTATAATAGTGCGAAAGAGCTAGTAATATCAATATGAATATAATTCTCTCCTGTATTTTGTTTTATAGGATAAGTTTACATGAAACGTACAAAGATCACTTATTAAAATTCGCGTTTATTTAGCATAATATAGAAAGTATTTGGTCACTCCCACAAAAACTCGTCTCCAACGAGTTATATGATGTTTTGTTGAACGAGTTGGTCAATTTTCTGTTTTATTTCTTCGTCTTCGCATTCTCCAAATTGTGGTTGGCATTGTATCCAGTTGATGAGTTCTTTTGTTTTGATTCTTTGTTGAACTTTAACTGCTTTGGTGACTGTAGCTTGTAGCATGATTCCGATTGTGATTGGGTCTGATTATGTTTCTTAAAAGTGTTGTGGATTCTCTTCAATTTTTATTTTTTGGGGTTCCGTTTATTCCTTTTCAGTTTCTACGAAGAAGTGGTGATCGTTTTCGAAGTCGTTCACGATTACGAAAGTCTATTCGTCGTCGATTTGCTTTTTAAGGTCAGATATGATCGATTCGGTACTTAAATTATTGCCGAAGTAAACGAATTGGACGGTTCTGTTTTTAAACGTGAAATTTCCCTCCGAGCGCTGAATATTCATCTCAAATAGTTCGGCGTTTTTCTGATTCACGAGAGATAACGCGGCCACGTCGGAGCTCTTGCCCATTTTGAAGTTGAACGGTTGGAGCAAATCCAAATCGAGAATTAACTCAGAGAATTCGGAGAACTTTGAGATCTTCTTCAGAATTATCTCGTCCACAATTGAGTAATTCAAGTGCAGCTTCAAAATATCACACGGATTCACGTACAGCTGCGTAAACCTCAAATACTAAGCAGTAAGTGACGTTAAGAGCAAGTCAAGATAGGTCTTCTCGTTAATGTACAAGGAGCACAACTCAATTAACGCTGTTACAAGCTGCTTTGGACTAAAGTGCTGGAAAAACTCGTCACTTAACAGTTAAGCGAGTAAACGCAAACGCTTACACGGAATCGCATCTGCATACAACTGGTTTATTAACTCAAGTTCCATCAACTCAAAACACAACGTGTTCAAAGCCTGAATTATCTCAGCGGTCTTCAAAATAGACCTGAATTCCTTGTGAATAGACACTATCAACGCCTTCTTCAACTCAAACAAATTATTTTCAAACCCTGAATAAAACAGATAAATCTACAAACAATTAACAGCAGCCAGTCTAGAGTCTTACTTAGTTTTCTATTTCAACTCAGCGCTTAATAAACGCATTAAAAATACCACAAACTCATTTTCAAAACCATTTATGGCGAAATCGCAAACTAAAGATAGCACGTTTTTCATTTCAGGTTTATCAAGTTTTAATACAAACTCTGTAATATTTGCATGCATCAAGTTGCTTGAAACCTACTATAAGATTAAATCGAGAATCTATTGTAAATCAGGATCGTTCAAAACTGGAGTTATCTGCTATAATACAGAACCAAATTATCCTTTATACTCAACAACCTGATCTTACGCTTATAACTTTTATAAACAGTAACAGCTATCAAATATCAAAACTTTAGTTTAACTTAATACACGTTCGACAAACTTTGTGTTAAATTCTGGCTTAGTTTGATATTCATATTGATCATGAACAATTTCTTACTTGAACCCAAGAAACATTTTTTAGTATAAATCTTCAATAGTTTGTTTTAAATTTATTAGTACTTGTTAATGTTCTTAAACAGAATACAAGACAGCAAAACAACCACGAATACTATCTGAATGCGGTAAAGAGCTGCCAATTAACTTAAGGCTGAGACCATTAGAAACAAGAGCTGTAATTTGTTCTTGTAGTGTTAATAATTAAGCTGGTGCTTTTTATGGAGATTTTTGTGGGCTAAATTGGCATTTTCTTTTGAGAATATTTTGGAATTGCAGATGGAATTGAGTTTTTACAGTTTAGGGTGAAATTTTATATTATTTCATTAGTCCCGTAACTTATTGCAGTTTGCGTCTAAATGCTGCAAAGAATTCATTTACGATTTGAATTTGGAAATCAATAGACGATGGTTCAGATGGTGTTTGTGTGGTGAGTTTGTTACTCAAATACACGAATGAATTTTGAGCGTATTATATGAGTGCTGAGTTCAGTATATCAGCGGGTTCACATTCAATGCTAAATGCAATATCGTTGTTGTGAGGAGTTTGCTATTTTACAACATCGAATTAACTGAATTCGTTTTGTGTCGATATAGACGAAACACCTTCGAAGTTGAATTCGGAGGAAGCTTCGTCTGGTTCGTGATATGGTTTAAATATTTGCTTTAGCCCTTATTTTAAACGGTCGATCAAGTAGGAAACAGTTTATTGTTGCGCCTGAAACTGGTTTAACTTTAAATCTATTTTAGAGGTTATTTTAATTTTTTGAGCAGGTTCAGCTCTATATTATGGATAGAAGTAAGGTGATGACATTAGGGGAGTGGGTGATTTACGATTTTAGAGAACATATAGATAGATAATCGGCTAAATGACTTAATACATGTTTTGACTTAATACATGTTTATTTATGCTATTATATGTATTATAGAGGAATGAAATTAAAAATGATAGTTTAGCTGTTGCTCTGTAGTCAAAGTTACATATTTTGTCGAATTAGTAATAACCCATCATCATATTGATTACTTTATATTTATCTAACAAGGATTAATTATTATATGACCTTTCTTTCATTTTCAAAATATTTAATATTATATATTGTATAACTTAACTATAAAATCACTATACAACACTATATTACCCCCATTTGGGAAATTTCCGTTTTATTTTGAGCATTATTACTTCACTTAAAATAGTTTTTCATTAAAGGAAGAAGTGGTAATTTAATTATTACTTATTTTATCAATAATATAAAAATTACAACGGCAACATCACTCAAACTTGCCTCCATAAGTGCCACCATACAAAGAATCTTTTAGTGGATTTGCGCTAATATCACTTAAATATCGTGATCTGCTTTGGTATGATACTTAATCAAACTTTTAGGTAGATTCAACCTTTGGGTCTTCATAGAGTTTGACTTAAACAACATTTTTCTATTTAGGGTCTATCTTAAAGGCATCTCTATGATCTACAGCTCTTTTTCCTCGCTTAGTCAGTTCATATTGCTAGGTTAGTGGTGCTTCTTTTGGCGGGCTTGAAAATTATTATTCGCGCTTTGGTAGTTCTGAGTCTCCTTTGTGGTATTAATTGACATCGAAATGTGTTTCAAAAAAATCATTACGTTTTTAGTGTGCGTTGAGTTGTTATTGGTGTTATTTGAGGAGGAATTATTTTTATTCCATTTATCCGCTGTGAAGCGGTTTTAATTATATCGTTAGTATTTGAATATTATTTGCAAATTTTTACACACCATTTAATGGAATTTGTAGAATTGTTACGGTAGCAGGAAACTGTGGACGAAAATATGATAAACGACTTGAGGTAGTTCTTGGTTCACATGACTGAGGATGATTTCGAGGTCTTTACTCACTTGATTCCTCTGTTTCCGCATCACCAGGCTTTAATTCAGCCAATTTAGAACGCCTTACGGATGTTTTCTCGTATTTCGTCCTTTTTCGCGGATTAGTTGTAAAATCAACTTAATGCGACTCCCGTGTTCACTTTCGCTCTATTTCTCGCCTTGCAGCCCGGAAACACGAACATAATCAAGAATCAGCGCCAGTAAGCCTTAGAACTAATCAATACGCTCATGAGCGCGCAAACAGCCGCTTTCTTCGCCGACTCCCTCTTCCAGGTATTTCAAACGTCCAAGCCCTCCTTCTCCCACCTTCAATCAACCTTCGACAACTTCCCCGACTCTTTGTCAACCCAGATTTTCCACTCCATTGTCGAGGTTCAGCCGGATTTCGCCGGTTCTCTTCTATTACAGCTTAAAATAAAACTGGACTACAACTAGTTCTTGTAGAATCCGGTTCCGAGTTTGCGCCAGGCGGCCGTTATGCACTCGAATTCAATCGAATTGATTTCGAGGAGATTCGATCACGTGTATCAAATTAGGTAATAATTGTGTTAGAGGATTCCAACGCTGAATGAAATAAACACACTTGAAGCAGTGCAGGTACTTATTGTTCTGAGCACCGACAAGAATATTTACGTGCGAAAAGCTGCCTTTAACGCTATTTTTAAAGTCTTCGTTAATTTCCAGTTCAAAATACTCGACGAAAACGTTTTCAAAATGCTCATTGAAAGAGAACCGGAACTGAACGACGTATTCATCGAAAAAATAAAAATCGTCAGAGAACTGAACACATTCGTTCAAAACCAAATTCTCAGACTCAGCAAAATGCAAATATCAGAACTAAGCGAATTCCTGAATTTGTTCAACCAACTAATCAAACTAAAACACCCAGAAAGCCAAAAATGCTTCAAAAACATACTCGAATGGGGCATCGGAGGAGAAAGCGACGCAGTTAAAAAATGCTTCATGGGATTTTTAGTCCAATTCATAGAACAAAAAGAAGACGACGAAGTTATGACCGCATGCACAAATAAACTCATCGACCTCTCAAACCAAGTCAATAGACAAACATTCTACATCATGTTCAAAATGCTAGGCAAAGACGCGAAATTTATCTCACTAATTCAAAACCCAACCGTATTTAAACAACTTATTGGAATAATCGCAAACCCAGACATCGAATTCAATAGCCGCGCACTTGCCTGCAGAATAATGTAAACACTTGTGCAACAAATTGACATAAAAATCAAAATATCTCCACTAATACCCATTTTAGTACAAATAGTTGAAATGCAGTTTTCTAAATTTGATTATAGCAGCTACAACTTTATTGAAGAACTTTCAGAATGCTTATTTACTATTCTGAGATTCCAAAAAAGTCAGAAAGATGAAGTTGAAGTACAAAACCTCCAAAACATTTCAAAATTTGTAATTGCCAATATTTAGTAGTTTTATATTGTGTAATTACCACTTAAAAACTTCTTACAGATAACATTCTTAGAGAATAAAGGAGTTATTGACAAAATATTCGGAATGCTAAGTAGAAGAGCTGAAACTTCTAAATAACAGGTGTTTTATGTTGTATTCTGTGCACAATTACTTAAATATCTTAGTGATACTGAAAATGATGAGATAGAATAATCTCCTCTGACTATCTAAGAAATTTAAACAACAATGTAAGGAGAGTAAACAACATTTTTATAAGAATATAGTTATTTGGTATATTCTGGTGTTATAGGCCTTAAATATGTTGATAGTCTAATGTATAGTTAAGACATCTCAAGCTTAAGAATTCTAAACTTACTCATACCAGCACTAAGTATTTGCGGAATGGTCTTTCCACCTGATATCATAGTTGAAAATCAATCATTTGGAGAGTTACTTATTCAAACATTTGTTAGATTGTTATAGGTTTTAAAAAGAAATACAGATGAAATAAAACCTCTTATTTATACAACAATACTGAGCATCCAATCGTTAATATTTAACAAACCATCTGAGTTTGCTGTTCTTATTGGAAAAGTTGTTTCATTATTAGGATCAGACTAATTAATTACTGTAACGATTAAATCATTTACGCGGTATCTCAACTGTTCAATGCATCATGTATTAAAATAGGCGCTTTAGTACCCGACATGTTTTAAATAGCTAATGTTAATGAAGTTGCGTATTCATTTTTTGCCAATATAGGGAAAGACGCTCTTAAATAAAATTAAGTCGCATTAAATAAAATTGCAGAAGAAAAAGGCATACAAAAACTGTATGATTAAATATTTGGAAGTCAACCTGAGTCAAATGAAACTAACGAAGAGTGAAATATATATTATTTCGTGTTATTTATATTTAAATTTACTAAATTTAAATTTGTATTTAAGCTGACTTAAAATTTTACAGCACTGTGTTATGTTTCATTTAGAAAATGTAACATAATGTGCGAGTTTTTTATGTTGTTTTTTATGAATCAAGAATTAAATACAATTAAAGATATTATGATCTAATCATACTAATATTTACATATCCAACATTTTTAAAAACACAATTCTGATACGAATTATCATACATTTTCATATTTTGATGTTAATAATGGTATATCTTCATTTTGTATAATTTCACTTCATTAAATGGGACTCTAATAACATAACAATGGCACTCTATTAAATGCGACTCTATGTCAACAACAAGGTTTTGATGTTTAAAGCGAGGAATAACTCGAAGAAATACCAACTATTATGCTTAAAGACCTAATATAGTGTCCAAATAATTCAATAGCCACGTAATTTTAGTAGTCATGTGATCTAAACTTTTTAAATCACTACTCTAAGTTCGTTTCGATAGAATAGTCGTTGTCTGAGCTATCATTGGAAGATAGTGATGTAAAGCAGAGCTAGGTCACAACAATAAGCAAGTTTAATAATAATACAACAGAAGTTATGTTCTAAGAATGAATTTTATATAATACCTTTAATATGGTTCAAACATTATATATTGCATATTATTTATGTTATTTGTTTAAATCATAATTGTTTAAATAATGTTTAAATTTTTTAATGTTTAATCAAGAAGTATTTATAATATATTAAATAACCATTAACTTTTGCTTAAATTAATAGTTGTTTTATAATATAGTACATTGTTAAAGTTTCACTCTTGCTCCCAAATCCCTATCGCTGCCTGTATGTACTACTTCATCCACCCGTTATACTAACCAAATACTTCCCTTGCTCCTGATTCATTTTAGTAGCAGTACAGAACAAGTTTGACCAGGAACATTCCACCATTTTCCTTTTTATATTTTTACAAGAATATATCTAATTCAGGTATTTAATTTTATAAAATGAAATGGAAGGTAACCAGGAGCTCGTTCACGCAACCTGCGAGGACGGGGAATGTTGGGTATGAGTCGATTATTTTTTGAAATCGTTTCTAAAGCGAGATTTGGTTTTCAATTTGATTTTAGTGTAAAAAGGTGACAAATTCAATGAAGGGTTCTGGTTTCGGGTCAAAGTTCAAAACGGAGTTAAACTGCTTTTACAGATTCAAATACGAACTAAACGGTGAATTATTTTCTTACTATTAAGTAATAAATGTGAACGGATCGATTTATATTGGTTTCACAATCTCAGACGGAACCTAATTACGAAACCCAAACAACTTCTAAGAAATAAACTGATTCTAATACTCAGTCAACAACTGTTTTTACTATAAAACTTAAACGAAGACATAGAATAAATACATATTCTCCTATGCAATAGTTGTATAATAAGACAAATAAGCGTTACAATCAGAAATCCATGATATCTAAGTACCATCAACACTGCACGGATGTTGCAAGGACAAAATCATCATCACAATCTTGTCCCGCTAATGCACGGTCTTAAAATCAAATATCTCACGTAGTGAATAGTACACAGGGCGCTATACATAATCGTACACGTTCATTGGAGTGAAATAATTATTACATGTGATAATTTACAAATAACATAAGATTAGGTAGCTTCCAATCCGCTAAATGAAATTACCAATATGGTTAGATTGCGATCCAGGTCACGACGACATGATGGCTATAATGCTTGCTTCCACTAGCCCAGCTTTGAATCTTGTTGGTATCTCAACTACTCACGGAAATTAGTCTGTTGACAAGACTTTTGTGAATGCCGTGCGTACAACATTTTTGACTGGGAATAGGGTTCCAGTGTATCGTGGTTTTGCCGAGCCATTAACTAGACAATCCAAGGCTTGCCCTGAGATTCACGGAGAGAGCGGTCTTGGTGGTTTCGACTGGGCTGATGTCGATAAATAAATTATGGTGGAGCCAAAGGACATTTGCGCTTTCTACACCGCTTTGAAAGCTGCAATTGACACTCATGCAACACAGGATTCATTGTTTACGATTGTTTCAACAGCAAGCTTTACGAACATTGCTCAGTTCATAAAAGCTTATCCAGAGTACGCTAGTAAAATTAAGTTGGTTTCAATGGCCGGTAATTTCAAGACCATTGGTAACATTTTGCCCTGGTCCGAGTTCAACGTGTTAATTGATCCCGAAGCCTGTTAATATTTACTGGATATGAAGATCCACATAACCTTCATCCCACTTGACGTAACGCATACGGTACTTTTTACCCCCGACGTCGAATCTCGTATCAAATCCATATCAAACGCTAAATTTTCAACTCTAATTATTAATTTACTGAATTTCTTCAAGGATACGTACAAATCCGTTTTTAAATTCGATTTCCCACCACTCCACGACCCCGTTGCCGTTTATTACCTTTTAAATCCAAACGCGTTTGTTACTGAAAATGTTCACGTTTCAATTGAAACGAAAGGGGAATTCACTTTTGGAGCGTGCTGCGCGGACTGGTTCAAACAGTTTGGTGGAGCGGAAAACTGCACTGTTTGCTTGAAAGTGGACGTGGAAGCGTTTTGGAACGAAATGATCAAATCGCTTGAGGTTTGCGCTGTTAACGGAGGATGGAAGTGATCTCATCTTGTTTAATGTTATTTTGTTATTTGGAAATAAACAGAAATGGAAATAATAAGTCTCCACTCCATATTATATTTATAAATAAACCTCCTTTGGAACGATTAAGCTCAATGGACAACGTTAGAGCTGAAGAGACATTGCTGGAATACTAGCTTTGTTTAGTGTGATCGATGATGAGTTCATACGGTTGCGCTTCTCGTTCCTCGCCGCATCCCACTTCCTGAGATGCTAAGGGCATGCCGAGAATAAATTGAAAAATAATATTAAAGAGAGTACGTGATATAAAATAATAAATAATACGATTATAACTCGTTTAAACAATACTAGTATATTTTAGTAAATATTATTTGATAGAATACTTACATTCAAATATTTCACAAAATAGAGAAATAATGCCGGACTCATTCAAATTATTATAATTTTTGATTGAAAATTAAAAAAGAATAATAAAGATAAACAGTTGTGGAGTAAATAATAATATTATAGTAGTCGATATAATAGTAGTCGATAATCAAGGCAACAATACTCGAATCAGACGGAAGCAAGTGAAAATTGAACTATGATTATTATTGTATTATAAATCCTCTCAAATGAACTCTATATTGATATCTGCAGTTAAATTGGTATTTTGCAATACGTTGTCCACTTTTCTAACTTCTTTTACTATTTTAGTTAGAGTTTTTGGCTATCTTATTCTTTATTTAACCATTAGCTTCTTCATCTTATTGTTCTTGATAATCTTTTTAGTCATTGCTATAATTAATATTACAGCAACAATATCAATGACAATAAATATTAATAAATAGTATGGCCACATTTTTACTTGCTTTTTAGTGTTCACAATGTCAATAACAACTGTTTCTTCCCATTCTTCTTCCTCTTCTTTTATATCAGGAATAACAGGAACTATTTTATTTTCATAGTAAATAGCTGAAGAATCTTCGTTACCAGTTAAGCCTAAATTCATTCCTGACCATGCTATAGATTATACTTATCCAGAGAAATATATTTGTCTTCCATAGAAATTGTAACATTCAAAGGCAATACATTTACCAATGCCGAACACTTAGAATGCAGTTCTAATCATGAAACCGCCTGTACCTGCGGATATCTAAACTATTGTATTGTCTGAAAACTTCCAACCATATTACTCATTAAACTGAATTGGTAAGTTAGTTGGAACTTTCACAGTGTTTTCATAATCATAATCATCAACGGAAAACTTTGCTCCACAATATTACAATGAATCCTTTGTCGAAAATAGTGTATTATTTTGGGCAATGTAAACTTAATCTTTACCAGTTAGATTCAATATTTATACTCCTTCTACCTAACTACATAATCTATTAAATGTATTATTTCCATATACATACTTCTATCCATTTTTCAATTTAAATAAAAGAGCCCATTCATGAGCCTGCATTGAATCTATTTGGTCTGCTGTAAAATTAAATCCTGATTTAATTAAATCAATTTTTGTCCATATTCCATAAAGATACGGAGATTTACCAAATGTTGTTTTAAATAATTCACCATCAGAATTTTTACCACATAATCCAGATTAGCAACTTCCACGGAAATATAAATTAGTATCTGTTAACAAGTAATTAATATTTCTATTAGATACGTTAGTAACGTATTTGTCATAAAATCCTAAAATATCACGTGGTTTTTCGTTTACCAAAAAGTCTAATCGTTCTGTTTTATTATTATGTAAAAATGTACCATTATCTAGTAATAAAACTGAATATGTGTCCGAAAATGTTGGGGGACCTGAGAGCAAAGCAACTGATATAGCACCGTATATGTTTAGATTTCTTAGTTCTCTGGTTTTATTTACATTGTAAAAAATATTAGGATTTGTAGAAATACCAAAAACAGTACCATTTTGAAGAACAAACAATCCTACCCCGTTTCTTACAGCTGCTTTTCCTATTTAGAGATCGACATAATTTAATGTAAGATTATTTGTGGAGTAATTTAGAGAAAATAATGCACTTTAACATACCATACCTGTAAATGTTCCTTATTGAGCATTATTTATCTCAATAGACTATTAACACACTAAAGATGTGCAAACTTGTTATAATGGAGAAATTTCCCCTTATTGGCATTCGATTTAACATGTGAATTTCAAAGAATTACTAATTAATTCAATTTTTAGCTTCATATCGCTTGAACAATTATTGCAATATGTTCTTCCTAATACGAAGACGGAAAGATTTGATTCACATCTACTCTTACATTCATAATTATTTGTTGTAGACATCATGTAATCGCATGTTGATTAACACTGTGGTTATTCATATCCGAAAAGTACTAAATATCGATAGTATGTTTCGCATGAACTTTGACAATTAAATCCAAATTCTGGAACATATATTTTACCAGTAATTGAACATTTTTATACACACCACGGTCCATCGCGTAAGATATTACATTCAAATAAACATAAAAATGGTGTGACGTCGTTTGTATAAATAGGGCATGTTAAACTATTTCTTGTGTTTCCTTGCATACGACATACCATTTTTGTTTCTGTTATATTGTAATAATCGCATTAGTCCATACACTTTTAATCAACTTCTGAGACATAATTGGGACAGGCAACACATTATATAATACCAAAATTCTATACCCTACCCCTTGGGATATCACATTATTAAATGCATAAGTTATTTCCAATAGTATCTATCTCGAATAAACTTTATGGGCAAGTTGCCCCGCATTTTATTCTATCTAATTAAACAAATCTTTAAGAGTCTCTGCATTTTGTAACACAATAATAGTATGGTTCTACAATTAACTCTTCATACAATACATCAGACTTAGAACATTCAATAATACACTTTCCAACATTATAAAATGTAAATTCTGACCTAAGATCAATATAATTAGTTGAACATGTAGGATAGCAAACATAAGCATATTGCCCTAATATAACTTCAATAATGTATCCAGATGCCATTCCTTCACAAGTATCAATACATGTGAAAATTGTTTTATTCAAAAACTTTGGACAATTCTACAAACAAATCATATTTTATACAAACTTGTGCGTTGGATCAGCTGTACACGGTAAGAACGTGCATTATCTATTACCATGTTAATATTCGTTAGAATCACATTATTATAAACATTCCTATAATCCTTTAACTTAATTGACACGCATTACGTACGGTTAATCACAAGTATCATTACAAAACAATTATTGTTATTATGTTGTTATTGTTGAGTAAAATCCAGATTTGCAAGTAAATGTACAATTGTATTGCTATATTGTACTTGATAAATTAACTTAAAGAGCATAAATATCTTATCCGGTACACTAATATAGACATTTACCTTCCAAATGATAAGTACCTGGTGGACAATAGGCTACACAATCTTTTGCTAAATTTTAAAGTTCAAAAGGTGTGCTTTAATCACACCAAACAGCACATTAAGTGTGGAATCCATCCTTAATTGATCTGTTATAAGTAACCAAATCTAAACAGTTATTAGCTGTGTATACACAATATTTACCTTAATCAATAACTTTGTAATATTTTGGACTACACTTCAACAAACATTCCCTTGATTATGGATTTATAAATATTCTATCTTCAGGACAATACTTCAAACATGATCCAGTTTGTGTTAATAAATAACGATAAAATACTTATTCTGAATTACAAGCTCCAGAACACAGCATATGATTTTGTCTAACAAATTAATATTCTTGTGTTAAATTTTGGAAGCATGTTGTGATACACGTTCGTGTTAACCCATCATAAGTATAATTCTATTGTACGCAAGTTCCGTGGAGGCATTTAACATTGCATTGTGGTTAGCAAAAACTTGAGTTAGTATTACTTATAAAAGGATTTGAATCAGGACACGAGATTACACATTAAATTTATTATGGTGTTACTTAATACATTTTGTGTGCAAATTTACTTTAATAACAACCATCCAAACATTGATTGATCTTTAAGGCTGCATTGTATTCATAAATCGGACAAGTTTATAAACAATAATATTCTGTTTGTATTTGAACATAGTATTATTCATTGGCACAATTACTATCGCAATATTTATACATTTTTCCATTTTATAGTAAAGCTTTAAACTTACCAATAGGACAAATAGTTACACATTGAGGCACGTTCATGCAAGTGTACATATCATCGTCCGTGTACCATTCTTAAATTAATTAGCTATTTTTATATATCTACCCACAATCAGACACACATAACTTTTCGCCATCTGTAATTCTATATAATTAATTAACTAAACAAGATTTAGTACACTTTTTATCCAGTAAATTATCAACTAAATCGCCACTACATGTACTAGAGCAATTACCATCTAATGTTGTATATTGAAGATCTGAAAAATCGCGGCATAACCCATCATAACACTATGTTTTATATCTTACTTATCCAGGACGACATTCGGTAAGACAATGTTTATCTATTCCGATGTATTCGAATAGGATATCACATTATTTGCATTCTTTAATATCATTTTAAGTTGGTTATGAATATTCATAATTTAAACAAGCATCAACACATTAGTATCTTGGATTAAATAGTACTTAATACAATCTTCTAAATGGATACTTTGATGGGCATTTATCTGTGCACCATCTTGAGTTATTATCAATATAGAAATTACAAGTCAAATCGCAACCAAATAGATCAATTGATATGGCACTTTCCCCTGTGCATTATTTTACACATTCATAACCATTTAATGCCACATATGGATTAGCAGTAGTATTACAAAATTGTACACATTACATTCCGAAATTATAAAAATAAGTTCCTGTACAATCATTTGAACATATTTTTGTGTCCATTAAGGCCTGATTATAAAACGAAAAATATCGTGTACATTAATCTACTTAACACTTCAGTTTACTCAACACAGATAATTATTAATTTGAAACATATTAACAATATGCTTTACATTCTTTTCCATCTTAAAATGGGAAAGTCTCATTACATTTAGAAACACATTATTTGGTACCGTCAGCTACTTACATAAAAGCAGGTAAAGTAAATGTATCGCATGAATTTGCGCAATATCTTGCATTAGCACTTTTAGATTGATCAATAATCCAGAAAGAAGTACATCCGTTGCTGCAAATTTTATTTGAGCCATCCCAAGTGTAAGCGGTGTATGATTATATACACATCTTAGTTCTACCGTCTATAAAAACGCATTTATCACCACATAAACTAACGCATTCTATGCGATTTTAACTATCAAAATTCACATAAGGTGGGTTAAAGTTTCCACATGTATCGATGCATATTTTTAATGAGTTAGATTTTGGATCAGCCATATAAATTGGACATGATAAGGTACATTCATTACCTTACTAAAAGTTATAGCCTAACGGGCATGAATTGTAACATTCTTTCATATTGTCAAGTGAACGATATTTACTACAACTCGAATTTATGGGCAAGCATTAAAATTTTAAGTTTTCATCTTGTTTATAAACGTACAATAAACTAGCACATTAGTTTGTGCATTTCAAATTAACTTCGACGTATTTACCTTAACTGTTACAATTTCCATCAATGCACTATTGTGTATTATAATAAAATAGAGATTCATAATTTGGTTTGTCGCTAGGGCATTTATCATAACAAACATTTGTGGCTACGTTATTGACCATTCTAACAGCATATCCAAGTGGCGAAGAACCACAAATATCTGTGCAAACTGAAAGATTTTTATGGTTCACAAATACTGGACATGATGTGACGCAAAGTTTACCTAAATAAAATTCAGTGGGAGCGCAAGTGGTCAGGCAAATGTAATTATTTCCTATTTATCTTAAATATGTGCAAATAGCATTATCTAATGGATCTTCACAATAATTCGGGTTAGGTAAAGTATCGTAATAATTACAAATACTGCAAATACTTTATCTGGTTGGATAATAAGTTGGTGGGCAATTCTAAATGCAGCTGTACACTCGTTTGCTGTTCGTTTCGTTCATAAATTGTAATTTGGAACACTGTGAGTCACATTCAGGTTGAAGTGAACCAAGAATGAGAGTAAACTTGTAAAACGCGCATTCTTTTATGCATTTATCATTTTAAGCGAAAGTATCAAATGGACATATTAAATAACATTACTTTTAATATTCTAGTAAACCAACACATGATGAAAGACAGATATAGTTGCTTTAAGAATTAAGTTGCAATTGAACTCGAGGACAATATTTTGGATTTACATTCGATTCGCACACAGTACCATTAAGATAAAGACAATTTTAAGCAGGTACGCACTACGAATCATCTCTAGAAGCCAGATATCCATTTTAACATAATGAACAAACTTTGTAACTGCTTAGAGAATTTGCTCCTTAAAGTTAAATGTTAGGCAATATACATTTTTCAATACATTTATAATATTTTCCAGCTTATTATATCAACATATATTTATTGCACTATGTATCGCATTACCAACCATTCAATTACAAAAATGTATTATCTGGACAATCATCTAAGCATGCGCCTTAATAATATTTTTTATTCAGACCACAAGCTGTACATAGATAATGAGAAGCGCCATTATTTGAATATGATGGACAATATTATTTATTTAATGGATCTTCACATATATTATTATTAGTTTAATTTGCATAAATACAAACTTCTTACTAACAAATTTATAATTTTCTATTAAAATAAAGACCTAAATCATATTGTTAGTTATCGCAAGTATTACATGAGCCAGACATTGTTTATGGATAACCATTATCACATGTTTATTCACAAACTCCTTAATTATTTATACTATTTTATATGCAACTTAGAGCGCACGAGGATTTGAAATTAGTTAGAACTGGCAAATATTGAACAACGAAATTAGTACAACTTAATGATGTTTCTGAGCCACAAGACATATTAATATGCTCTATACCAGTACATTTCCAAGTAAAAATATTTGTATCATTAAATAAATATATTGGTTTATTTTATCTGCAGACGTCATAATACTATCCTGGCAGGATGTCGTTGAGCTTGACGTAGTAGTTCGTATTGCAGTCAGACGCCTGGGTGGGCTGTGAGCAGACAAGGCCTGCGACAACGGTTCCAAGCGGGCACGTGGCGTAGCAGCCTTTTTCGAAGGTAAACATCGGGCTCTAGCAGGTAGCGGCGCAAGACGCTTGTTTGGCGAGTTGGCCGGCTGCGCACTTCACGCACGTGTTGTTTCTAGAATCCAGCAGGTCTATCACGTCTGGGTCGCGGTATCCTAGCCATTGCGGGCAAGACGCGTAGCAGATGTTGTAAAGCGGGGCGCTTGAGCTGTCCAGTATCTGCACGAGTCTATACGAAACAGGACACTGCTTCACGCAAATCGAATTGAAGACGTATCGCTGCCCGGTGCATGCCGTTCTGTCGATACACTTCTTAGAAATTATGTCAGCGATTTGTCCTTGCGTGCAAACAACCGGGAAGCGCTGGTCTTGTAAGATAACTGCCTTGGACTCGGAGTTGTAGATGACGGTTCTCACGTCGGAGCTGGCGTCTACCACGGGGATGATCAGGTCGTATTTGTCGAATGACACTTTGGCGAGCCCGTTTACCTACCTCATCTTTTCTTAATACTGTAAGAACGCGCCGCCGTAGAAGTCGTTAAGGGCGTTTTTGTATAAGACTGGATCGAACGCGGTGTAAATAAGTTTTTCTGCTTTGTTTCCAGTTCTCCAGTCGACGTAGGATAGCGGCGATGAATACAAGACTTGTGGGTTCGCTGCCAGCATTCCGGACACAGTGGCGCCATACGGCAACAGGCCGACCGCGAAAGAAGATGAAGTTACTTCTTCGAAGCTCTAGACGTATCTGATCGAGACTCCTTCGAGGCCGGTGAACGTCTGGTTGTCTTGGACAACTTCGTTGTTGTTGATAAAGAACTGCAGGTTGGAGCTGACATTCGTGAAGAAAGATCCTCCAACCACTCTATCTGCTCCGGTCAGCAGCACGTTTCCAAATAGTTTGGACAAAACCACGCTGGTTGTCTTTGTTTTATCGAAATTCGTGATGTTTACAAATCCAGTGACCGAAATGTTGTTCAAACTGCCTAGGACCTAGTCGAATAAGCACACCTTGATGGCGTTTAAGTTGGCGTTCGCTGGGCTAGACATGTCTATCGTCACGTTCACGACCAGGAGCCCATTTTTGAGTACTTTGGCTGCAGGGATGTTGAAGGCTTAAAACAAGGTGTTAATTTGCACCAAATTTACAACGTTCACCACACCCATATTTATTCCAGTTCCTGCGAGCTGTGTTTGGTAGTTGGTCCACTGTAAGAAATCTATCGTGGCGGGAATGTCACACATTTCCTACGGGTCCCAAATTCTAGAGGTAAACACCCAGTCACAACCTCCTTTTAATTGAGGTATGGTGTAGATCTGAATACATTGAGAGTAAGATCCATACACAGATTGTGATATTACTTTGAATGGGTATACACATTGTGCTACGCACTGAACTTCAGTTTTATATACTTTTATCATCTCTCCTGGCTAACAACTGGTTGAACATGATCGGCCATCCAATTGAATGTATATGTTATCAGCTGGGCACGACGAAATACAAACAGAGGATAATTCGAGTTTGTTGAGCGGGCACTTGTCGAAGCACTAAAATATTCCAGGCTCTACCTCCATTCTCTTAGGACAGTTTATGAAGTCGGTCTGTTGTTCGCAAATAATTCCAATCTTCGTGTGATTTCTATAATTGCATGAGGTTACGCAGACCTTATTCAGACGATCGTACATATTACCTGTGTCGTATGCGGTTAAATCGCAAGTTAACGACGAGCCGGTGCTATACTGTGGGTAGCGAAGATCTTCAGCTTAGTTCGAGCAGGTGTTTGAGTTGTTCAGTAAACCGTCTATGCAAGACATTTGGCAGAATTTTGTGCCTTGAAGAGAGTTGCTCACTACTTTGTACAACGAATCTGTGATGGAAGTGCAGCCCAAGGCGCTGGTTGTATCGCAAATGCCTGAAAGAAGAACTTTTCCGGTACACTTCCAGCTGAATTTGTTAGCCGTAACCGCATCGCGATATTTATCGGTCGGAAGAGAAGCTTGGCAAATATCGTAATACTATCCTGGCAGGATGTCGTTGAGCTTGACGTAGTAGTTCGTATTGCAGTCAGACGCCTGGGTGGGCTGTGAGCAGACAAGGCCTGCGACAACGGTTCCAAGCGGGCACGTGGCGTAGCAGCCTTTTTCGAAGGTAAACATCGGGCTCTAGCAGGTAGCGGCGCAAGACGCTTGTTTGGCGAGTTGGCCGGCTGCGCACTTCACGCACGTGTTGTTTCTAGAATCCAGCAGGTCTATCACGTCTGGGTCGCGGTATCCTAGCCATTGCGGGCAAGACGCGTAGCAGATGTTGTAAAGCGGGGCGCTTGAGCTGTCCAGTATCTGCACGAGTCTATACGAAACAGGACACTGCTTCACGCAAATCGAATTGAAGACGTATCGCTGCCCGGTGCATGCCGTTCTGTCGATACACTTCTTAGAAATTATGTCAGCGATTTGTCCTTGCGTGCAAACAACCGGGAAGCGCTGGTCTTGTAAGATAACTGCCTTGGACTCGGAGTTGTAGATGACGGTTCTCACGTCGGAGCTGGCGTCTACCACGGGGATGATCAGGTCGTATTTGTCGAATGACACTTTGGCGAGCCCGTTTACCTACCTCATCTTTTCTTAATACTGTAAGAACGCGCCGCCGTAGAAGTCGTTAAGGGCGTTTTTGTATAAGACTGGATCGAACGCGGTGTAAATAAGTTTTTCTGCTTTGTTTCCAGTTCTCCAGTCGACGTAGGATAGCGGCGATGAATACAAGACTTGTGGGTTCGCTGCCAGCATTCCGGACACAGTGGCGCCATACGGCAACAGGCCGACCGCGAAAGAAGATGAAGTTACTTCTTCGAAGCTCTAGACGTATCTGATCGAGACTCCTTCGAGGCCGGTGAACGTCTGGTTGTCTTGGACAACTTCGTTGTTGTTGATAAAGAACTGCAGGTTGGAGCTGACATTCGTGAAGAAAGATCCTCCAACCACTCTATCTGCTCCGGTCAGCAGCACGTTTCCAAATAGTTTGGACAAAACCACGCTGGTTGTCTTTGTTTTATCGAAATTCGTGATGTTTACAAATCCAGTGACCGAAATGTTGTTCAAACTGCCTAGGACCTAGTCGAATAAGCACACCTTGATGGCGTTTAAGTTGGCGTTCGCTGGGCTAGACATGTCTATCGTCACGTTCACGACCAGGAGCCCATTTTTGAGTACTTTGGCTGCAGGGATGTTGAAGGCTTAAAACAAGGTGTTAATTTGCACCAAATTTACAACGTTCACCACACCCATATTTATTCCAGTTCCTGCGAGCTGTGTTTGGTAGTTGGTCCACTGTAAGAAATCTATCGTGGCGGGAATGTCACACATTTCCTACGGGTCCCAAATTCTAGAGGTAAACACCCAGTCACAATTAATTGTAAAGTTTTTATGATATGGTAAATAGCATTCTTAATTTCCGTTCGTTGCTGCTTTTAACTATAATGGTTTTTAACACTAGTCAACGCATTATTAATTATCTTTTTAAATTTTAATAATGTTGCTTTAGCATACATCACAATTCATTCCATTTGTTTACAAATAACTATTTGATGGACATGTAGTGTAGCATTTTCCTGAATAATTAAAATAGCCTAAATCGCATGTTAATTCACATCTAAACTATATAGTTGTAATATTCATAATAATTTGACAAAACTACGTTTGATACTATTCACATATTTGAGGATATTAACGAGTTGTATTTAAATACGTGCAAGAATCTGTAAGCAAACAGGTTTGAGTATTTCTATTCCAGATTTTACCTCCATCATATACATCATTCAAACACTGATTACAGGATCCAGTAAGTAATGAAGAATAGTATCCATCGATACAATTTATTTAACAAAAACCGCTATTGTTAACTAAAGGCTGTATACATGCCAGCGCACATGTTTTATTGTTAATAACTGGTACATTTTCAGTAATTAAAGTAGTACAAATGGGATTCTAAATACACACATTTTCCAAAGAAGTATATTAATCACATTTCCATGTAAATGTGTTACTATTTTGATATAATCCTGTTGGAATTTATTAAGTACAATAATCGTAAAGTTAATAATTATTTAAATTCGATACTTTAACAAAATATTATGTACAATCTGATTCAACAATTGGTTCAAAACATCCAGTACCTTTAATAAGTGTTCCAGATGGACATATTGAGTAGCACCCCATTTTGAATAAATAGCTTTATGAGCCACATTATGTTAAACATTGTGTTGTGCTAGCATATACTTCACATTTTATGCATTATTATGTTTCTTTGGCACTTATATCTATTACAGGGTCTCTATAGCCTAAATATAATGGACAACTTTATTAGCAGTACTTAACATTTTAATATTTAATGTATTTATATGTAGATGGACATATTTTAACACATAAAGATCCTATAACAAAGCCCTGACATTGACTTTATTCTATACAACTTTCTGAGTCAAAGTTTAATAATTTACCAAATTAACAAATCAAAATACCTTTGAAGTCTTTCGTTAAAACAGCTATAGTAGGTCCAGTATAAACAATATAACCTTGTTCATCAAAAACACTTGAAATTGTACTATATCTGCTTATATATTATAATTATAAATTTTAAGTGAGTCGTATCATTTCTAAGTATAATGAAAATGATTGTGTATAATAATCTAAGTAACTGTTTGTATATTATGATTTATTAAATCCTGTGTAAATAATAGTATTTAGCTAATAGCTACTATTTACTAAAATTGAAGCTGGATTTGAATATAATTTTTTAATAACAATCTAACTCTAAATTGTAGCCGATATTAATTACATAACTGCATTTGCGGGTGGATAACCTAATTGGGCTTATGTCATAGCTTCTTCGAAACTATTTACAATTTTAATTTAAATATTTTAAATAGTTGTGTTGCTTGTAATTTCAACTCCATTTACAAAATACTATAATCCCGATGTTAATTTTTCAAAATATGGTCCACCATTGACAACTTATCTATCTTGTTATGATCTAGGAACAGTTCCAAACATTTTTGATATTATTAATGTTTTTGGAACTTATGAATTAAATATTATGTTTATTACTCCATAAACTGAAACATTTTTAACCTAACCTAAAACGTTATCAAATATACAGACTTTTGAGTCCTATTAATTAGATATGTCAATAGTAGTATTAACAACGAACACAGCGTTAGATATGATGGAATTTGTTCCTAAATTAATTGCTTTGAATATTCCATTAACATTTATCAAAGAATAAATATTAACAACACTTAAATCAATAACATTTGTGTGCTTATTATTGTAAGTATTATAATCTATTTACTTACTTATTAATGAACATTCTTATTGTGGTAACCAAGTTCTAGTGGATAACATCCAGTCACAGGAACCCTTATTATTGTAAATTACTTATTAGTTATAACATTCTTGCTAATTATTTGAGAAAAGTCTAATTGAATATGGATACAGACAATCCTATTTACATGTTAAACGTCCATCGCTCTGTTAGAATACAAACCCAGTCAAACATGATGTATCACAATTCATTTGATCAACTTATAAGAAATTACTGACAACAGTACACGAATCAACACATTCTCCAAAATCATCTTAAACAGTATTAATTCTAAATTTATCTGCAGCACATAGTAATGTACATACATGAATACTTCCAGTTAAAGTTTTAGAAGGACAGTTCTTAGCATCCATTTTATCTTCACAAATATTATAAACAATGTCTAGCTTTGTTGTATTTAAATATGTGCAACCAGTTTAGCATAACATTGTAGTTCTATCCCAATACGTCCCCGAATCATATAGGTCTAAATCACAAGTCATACAAGATCCAGTATAATATTATGGATAATTTAGGTCATTACATTTATTAGAGCAGGTGTTTGAGTTGTTCAGTAAACCGTCTATGCAAGACATTTGGCAGAATTTTGTGCCTTGAAGAGAGTTGCTCACTACTTTGTACAACGAATCTGTGATGGAAGTGCAGCCCAAGGCGCTGGTTGTATCGCAAATGCCTGAAAGAAGAACTTTTCCGGTACACTTCCAGCTGAATTTGTTAGCCGTAACCGCATCGCGATATTTATCGGTCGGAAGAGAAGCTTGGCAAATATCGTAATACTATCCTGGCAGGATGTCGTTGAGCTTGACGTAGTAGTTCGTATTGCAGTCAGACGCCTGGGTGGGCTGTGAGCAGACAAGGCCTGCGACAACGGTTCCAAGCGGGCACGTGGCGTAGCAGCCTTTTTCGAAGGTAAACATCGGGCTCTAGCAGGTAGCGGCGCAAGACGCTTGTTTGGCGAGTTGGCCGGCTGCGCACTTCACGCACGTGTTGTTTCTAGAATCCAGCAGGTCTATCACGTTTGGGTCGCGGTATCCTAGCCATTGCGGGCAAGACGCGTAGCAGATGTTGTAAAGCGGGGCGCTTGAGCTGTCCAGTATCTGCACGAGTCTATACGAAACAGGACACTGCTTCACGCAAATCGAATTGAAGACGTATCGCTGCCCGGTGCATGCCGTTCTGTCGATACACTTCTTAGAAATTATGTCAGCGATTTGTCCTTGCGTGCAAACAACCGGGAAGCGCTGGTCTTGTAAGATAACTGCCTTGGACTCGGAGTTGTAGATGACGGTTCTCACGTCGGAGCTGGCGTCTACCACGGGGATGATCAGGTCGTATTTGTCGAATGACACTTTGGCGAGCCCGTTTACCTACCTCATCTTTTCTTAATACTGTAAGAACGCGCCGCCGTAGAAGTCGTTAAGGGCGTTTTTGTATAAGACTGGATCGAACGCGGTGTAAATAAGTTTTTCTGCTTTGTTTCCAGTTCTCCAGTCGACGTAGGATAGCGGCGATGAATACAAGACTTGTGGGTTCGCTGCCAGCATTCCGGACACAGTGGCGCCATACGGCAACAGGCCGACCGCGAAAGAAGATGAAGTTACTTCTTCGAAGCTCTAGACGTATCTGATCGAGACTCCTTCGAGGCCGGTGAACGTCTGGTTGTCTTGGACAACTTCGTTGTTGTTGATAAAGAACTGCAGGTTGGAGCTGACATTCGTGAAGAAAGATCCTCCAACCACTCTATCTGCTCCGGTCAGCAGCACGTTTCCAAATAGTTTGGACAAAACCACGCTGGTTGTCTTTGTTTTATCGAAATTCGTGATGTTTACAAATCCAGTGACCGAAATGTTGTTCAAACTGCCTAGGACCTAGTCGAATAAGCACACCTTGATGGCGTTTAAGTTGGCGTTCGCTGGGCTAGACATGTCTATCGTCACGTTCACGACCAGGAGCCCATTTTTGAGTACTTTGGCTGCAGGGATGTTGAAGGCTTAAAACAAGGTGTTAATTTGCACCAAATTTACAACGTTCACCACACCCATATTTATTCCAGTTCCTGCGAGCTGTGTTTGGTAGTTGGTCCACTGTAAGAAATCTATCGTGGCGGGAATGTCACACATTTCCTACGGGTCCCAAATTCTAGAGGTAAACACCCAGTCACAACCTCCTTTTAATTGAGGTATGGTGTAGATCTGAATACATTGAGAGTAAGATCCATACACAGATTGTGATATTACTTTGAATGGGTATACACATTGTGCTACGCACTGGACTTCAGTTTTATATACTTTTATCATCTCTCCTGGCTAACAACTGGTTGAACATGATCGGCCATCCAATTGAATGTATATGTTATCAGCTGGGCACGACGAAATACAAACAGAGGATAATTCGAGTTTGTTGAGCGGGCACTTGTCGAAGCACTAAAATATTCCAGGCTCTACCTCCATTCTCTTAGGACAGTTTATGAAGTCGGTCTGTTGTTCGCAAATAATTCCAATCTTCGTGTGATTTCTATAATTGCATGAGGTTACGCAGACCTTATTCAGACGATCGTACATATTACCTGTGTCGTATGCGGTTAAATCGCAAGTTAACGACGAGCCGGTGCTATACTGTGGGTAGCGAAGATCTTCAGCTTAGTTCGAGCAGGTGTTTGAGTTGTTCAGTAAACCGTCTATGCAAGACATTTGGCAGAATTTTGTGCCTTGAAGAGAGTTGCTCACTACTTTGTACAACGAATCTGTGATGGAAGTGCAGCCCAAGGCGCTGGTTGTATCGCAAATGCCTGAAAGAAGAACTTTTCCGGTACACTTCCAGCTGAATTTGTTAGCCGTAACCGCATCGCGATATTTATCGGTCGGAAGAGAAGCTTGGCAAATATCGTAATACTATCCTGGCAGGATGTCGTTGAGCTTGACGTAGTAGTTCGTATTGCAGTCAGACGCCTGGGTGGGCTGTGAGCAGACAAGGCCTGCGACAACGGTTCCAAGCGGGCACGTGGCGTAGCAGCCTTTTTCGAAGGTAAACATCGGGCTCTAGCAGGTAGCGGCGCAAGACGCTTGTTTGGCGAGTTGGCCGGCTGCGCACTTCACGCACGTGTTGTTTCTAGAATCCAGCAGGTCTATCACGTCTGGGTCGCGGTATCCTAGCCATTGCGGGCAAGACGCGTAGCAGATGTTGTAAAGCGGGGCGCTTGAGCTGTCCAGTATCTGCACGAGTCTATACGAAACAGGACACTGCTTCACGCAAATCGAATTGAAGACGTATCGCTGCCCGGTGCATGCCGTTCTGTCGATACACTTCTTAGAAATTATGTCAGCGATTTGTCCTTGCGTGCAAACAACCGGGAAGCGCTGGTCTTGTAAGATAACTGCCTTGGACTCGGAGTTGTAGATGACGGTTCTCACGTCGGAGCTGGCGTCTACCACGGGGATGATCAGGTCGTATTTGTCGAATGACACTTTGGCGAGCCCGTTTACCTACCTCATCTTTTCTTAATACTGTAAGAACGCGCCGCCGTAGAAGTCGTTAAGGGCGTTTTTGTATAAGACTGGATCGAACGCGGTGTAAATAAGTTTTTCTGCTTTGTTTCCAGTTCTCCAGTCGACGTAGGATAGCGGCGATGAATACAAGACTTGTGGGTTCGCTGCCAGCATTCCGGACACAGTGGCGCCATACGGCAACAGGCCGACCGCGAAAGAAGATGAAGTTACTTCTTCGAAGCTCTAGACGTATCTGATCGAGACTCCTTCGAGGCCGGTGAACGTCTGGTTGTCTTGGACAACTTCGTTGTTGTTGATAAAGAACTGCAGGTTGGAGCTGACATTCGTGAAGAAAGATCCTCCAACCACTCTATCTGCTCCGGTCAGCAGCACGTTTCCAAATAGTTTGGACAAAACCACGCTGGTTGTCTTTGTTTTATCGAAATTCGTGATGTTTACAAATCCAGTGACCGAAATGTTGTTCAAACTGCCTAGGACCTAGTCGAATAAGCACACCTTGATGGCGTTTAAGTTGGCGTTCGCTGGGCTAGACATATCTATCGTCACGTTCACGACCAGGAGCCCGTTATTTATTTAAGCCGTTTGTGTTAGTTCTAATACTAAAAATGTTCCTGAACGTTAGATGAAATCTACAACATTTATTGAATGATATACCCATTATGAAATAAATTATTATTCCACATACTATAGTGCATCAAATCTAGAACTAGAAAAATCAGATGAATTCTAATATTTACAAATTTAATTTGTTGGACCCCATAACATACTTTAAATAAATTAACATTCGGGGCTAAATTACTTTAATTCTAATGAACTATAACACTAAAGGTAATTGTCGTGAGCTGGATCTGTTTTTGTTTTTAATGGAAGTGAACAAGAATCTAAACAATGTAATTAATCCTTAATTATAGTAAATAAAGAATTTGCACATGTTGGAACGCATGTTAAACCATCAGTATCAATATATTTTGCATACGTTGGACAACTATAATGACATTCTTCTTAATATATAAATGTAAAAATCGGGCACCTATCAATACAAGAATATTCGATAAGTTCAATAATTACAAGTTTATGTGCACAATTTATGGTATTAGTTGGTTATTCACAAATTGGATATCCAAGTTGTTCAATAAAAGTGTTTTATTAAGGACAATTCAAGATACAAGCATCTACTAATGCTTATGAACTTTAGTATTAACATGTACGTATACAACTTATTTACACAATCTATTTTTCTGTCAAATTAAATGAACATTTTGTAAGGTCTAAGGGATTTATGGCTGCTGCATTACAAAGTGTTCTATTAAAATATACACAGCTTGGTACACATTTTTTCGTTAAACGATCCCAAATTATACCAGTATCGTAAATATTTTATTGACATGTCAAACAATTTCCAGATGATAATTATTGATAATATAGCTCGCTACATGTATTTATGCATGAACCTGATGAATTAGTCATTCCTGCATCACACTGTAAAGTACACATGCTACTTCCACTTATAGTTTGAGTAAGTGGAGTGTAACTAATATCTGCAACATCCGTACATGGCAGCGCTGAGGTAGTGTCACATGTTTAGTTCAACAAAACTTTTCCAGAACAAACTGGAACATAAGTATTGGTTAACGTTTTGTGTTTATATAAACTTGGTAACATTATTGGACTACAAATATCATATAAATTAAGTGATGTGACTAATGATAATCTAACAAAGAATGAGGATATGCAGCTTGTTTAACTAGCTGGAACCGTACAAGTTTAACCAGAAATCAATGTTCCAACAGGGCAAACATTATAGCAACCTTTTTAAAATGTAAAGTGATCATAAGCGCATGACGTTAAGCAATATTAGTTAAAAGCGTAATTGGGACAATACACGCATGCAATTCCTTCTTAAGAAATAAAATTATTTTAAAGTGGATTACGATAACCTAGATTATTTGGACATTAATCATAACATATATTAATCGAACCAGATTATAAGTAAAATTAACCCTTCAAGCAACTTTTTAAACATAATGAGTCTAGGATATATCTATTTGAAGCACATTAGCTCCGTTAAATACACGTTAACGAAGTAATGTCGACAATTTGATTACCCTAACATCTAAATGAAAACTATTTATTTTCTAAAACAACTGCTTTAGTTAATGAGGCAAATACTGAGTATTTTATATTAGCTGAATTTTATTATAAATCGATTATATTTTTGAAAACGTCAAAATTATATTATTTCATACCTATAATTTCATTTTATATTTCTTTTGATAGTAAAAATGGACTAATATAATAATCTGCGAAGATATTTTTCATTTTTTAGTTTTACGCATCAAATTATGTATAAATTTCGAATGTTTAGTCAACTAATTTTATCTCTTATTTGTATAATTAATTATTTGAAACTTATGTTGAAATGTCATCCGTAGAATCTAATTATAATTTGAGTCCTGCTGCTGTAAATGGAGATAATTAAAGATCTGTCATCGCTTCTTCTTTGCAGGAAACTAATACAACTTAAACTCCATTGTTAGTTGTATTTGACGTTACAATATTATCGTCAATATAAAACTTAAGATTAGTTTTTATATTCGATAAGAAAGAACCGTTCATGGTTCGGTCACCGTTACGAAGTTGAACAGAACCAAATGCGTTAGAAAGTATCAACTTTTAACCTGTTGATTAAACATTTTTTATTCTAACTTCTCCTGTTATTTCAATGTTATTTACAATACCGTTAACGGATTCCAAAATACAAATTATGGTTTCGTCGGGCTAAGGTAACTTTGAAAAGTCTAAAGTTACATTAACTACGAATTTTGCATTTTTAATCGAACCTGAATTTACTCTAATAAGATGGTAGCTATTTCCGAACGAAATAAGATTTAGCACGTTTACGACACCGAGTGGTATACTTGAATCGCCATTCGTGTTTGTTTAAAAGTTTTCCCAGATTGATAAATCTAAATTGCCAATTTCATCCAAATTGTAAGACTCTGTGTAATTCCAAATTCTGCCATATTTGTCTCGACTCCTGGATTTACATTAGCCGGCGAGCTCGTATTCGTAAAAACTACACTATGACCTACATTGTTAATTGAAGCTCAAACTACAAGTTGTGCACTAATAATCTTAAATTTAATTTGCACAATTTAAAACGCAATTCGTTCCATCTGTGAAAGTTTATGGAGGGCATGAGTCGTAACATATCGAGTTAAATGTAAACGGGCAAGTAGTTGTGCAAACTAAACTTTATTTGTCGTATTTTACCTGGGCGCACGTCATGCATTGTGAGTTTGTTTAATTAAAATGTAGGCCGCCGTCTTTTGCGCTGGTGCATTTCAAGCATGTATTTTTGTAGGCGTACTGGCTATCTGAGCAGGCCGCTGCGCATTCTCCATTATTATTAAATAGTGCGGAGCCGAAGTTGAAGCTGCAGGAGTATTGGCAAAACTTTTAAGAGCCTGTTATAAGTATTTGTTCTTAGGAGCACTCTTTCGCGCATTCTCTAGTTGGCAGGACGAAATCATTACATTCAATCGTAAAAGTTTTATTGTGGAAGTAGTAACCATCCGGAGCATTATTCGTGCAGTAACTGTACGTCATCGTCGTTTACTGAACGAAATATTTAAATGACGCGTCCAAGCAGTCCTGCTCGTTTTAAGGTTCAATCCACAAAACGAGTCCATTCGGCATTGTTTAATAACACCCTTTTTAAAATAAAGTATCACCACCAGTACAGGACGAATTAGGAGAGTATACGCACGTTTAACCTGAGGAAACGTAACCAAGATGCTGGGGACAAGTGGTTTAACAGTAATCTTTTGAATCAACAATGTAACTAGAGAGGGTATATTGACCGGTTGGGCAGGCTTTGAGGCACATATGCTTGAAAATAAAGCCGCTACAGGCGAGGTTCGTTGTGCAGGTACCATCGTATTTGAAATAGCTGTTTGTTCCGCACATGAGGCCTTTGGGAACAAAAGCTTTTGCATCAGTTGTATAAACTATAGTAGTAAAAGTATTATCTGTAACTTGGTTTCCCAAGGCGTCTAATTTTACTTTTACCGCACCATTCAATAGATATTTAAAGTCTCTCAGCGTTCTGAATGGTAATTCGTAATATTTTATATGCAAATTTTTGGAATTGAAAGCGTCAAAGGCGCAGTAATAAGGCGTTTTATCAACTAATTCTACATATAATTTATGCTGACGCAACATATCAATATAGTTCAGTGGAGGCGTAGTAAATGTCATTTTCCTGGTTACATCAGTCTTCTAATTAAAATTAGTAAGCAATCTAGTTTTAATTGTGCCATTAAAATACTACCCGTCAAAGGTAACCAACATTCCATTTACTCTGAACTACAAATCAGAATAAATTTAAACAAACTTAGCATTCTATGTAGCTAAGTCATAAAGGAAATTACCAAATGGCGCGAAAAACAACGATGTTGGATTTGAAACATCAACAGTTATATTAATAAAACCAGACAAGGTAACATTAGTCATTGATCCAGAAATATAATCAAACAGTGTAATATAAGAAGTAGGATCAGTAATATTTATGGAAGTATTTACAAATATATACATATGCTTGATCTGGCCGGTTAAGTTGGCTAGCGAATAATTACCGCTTGATTTATACAGATCAAATATGTTTGCAACAGAAACGTCCGCAGTAGCGACTAATAATGTCGAGTCAATTACGGTGCCAATGTTACAATCAGAGAAGGAGCTCCAAACGAAGCCTTCTGTGGACCAATCGCAAAGTGGGTCCGAGTACAATAATATTTATGAGAGGAATATCATATGAGGAGTGGAATTCCAAATTTATGCGTGTATTTGTGTTTGTAAGTAATATTGTAAAAATATCTAAATTTATTGTGTACATGAAGATGTTCAAGAATACATGAATTTAAATGACTTATTTCACAGAATTTTCTGTATTATTTGTCTAAATATAGCGATTGATCTATTTATATTGATAAACTTTACATATTATGTACAGTAATTTAATAATTAGTATATAATAGTTCAGTATCAGAATGAAGTGAAAAAGAAAAACGGTCTTTCAAATGAAAATAATGAGTTAAGTAACTATGTACTTCTAAAGACTTAGATTCTTTGAAAATAATCAGTTTTTATGTTTTTATATATTCGTACTCAAAATCTACAAAAAATAAAAATACTATTGTATTTAAAAATGCATCACATTAACACAGTAAATAACGTCTATACTTATGGCTGTCCTTTTTCTCTAGTCTCACTTTCCTAACAAAGATCGAAATAGGATTGTATATAAATAAATAAAATATCAATAACTTATCAAGGATCATAAAAATAGTGCCTCATTCTGGTCCTAGTCTAAAATTGCAGAGTGTGAGTCCGATTCGGAATATTCCGTTGTGCATTTCGTTGTTTCTCTTCATTTTTCGATCGTTTTCACTTTTTTCTTTCACTAACACTTTGTGGTTGATTCGTTTTATGTTTTTGATTCGAATTTAATTTGTTTTGTTCTCAGAAAACTCTTTGAAGCATTTTAAAAACGGGTTTGCTCCTTTCTTGCAAATCTCAATTTTGTAATAATCATTTAATTATAATTGGGACCCGAATTAAAATGCGTTTTTGTGTTTCGATTGCTGGTTCGTGTCGTAAATCCAAATCTGGTTTATTTGGAGCGGAACGGCATACAGCGTTTTTATGTCGGAATTGTGATATGTTGATAAAGGGTTGTTGTATATTGAAAAGGTTCTCAGGAGTGGAAATAACTGCAACAAAATCAGTTCATTCGAAAATTACAATTAATTGTTGTCCAAAACCAACACACGCAAAGAAGGAGATAAAAATTGTATAAATGAAAATGAACGCAACCCGCAGAAAGTAATTGACAACTCCTGAATACACACGGAATAAAACGAGAAAAACGCGGTGTTCACACTCATACACTTGTTAATGTGAAGACCAGTCATGTACGTGAACAAATTCTCATAACCAGACAAATTCAAATCGTAAATGTTACTCACGAATAACTTATCGGGCTACGCCTTATTCAAAGCTATAGTAAACTCGTTCTTTGTTGCATAATTTATATATAACGAGTTATCTACATACTTAATTGTTTTTCTCATTACTTAGAAGTGGGACAATGGAAAGTAATTGATAATAACACGCTAATAATAAAAATAAAACGAATCAATTCCACAACATGAAGAAGTAAAAAGTTTGCAATAGAAGGTTGAATCCACCATCGATCATCCTTTAGTGGACCGGACTGGCTATAGAATGACAACTAACGAGCTAAATATTAAACTGAAAGAACGTGACGCTGAAATTGAGAATCTTAAATATAGAATAGACCAATTCGCGTTGTAACTAAAGATGCGTGAAAGTCAGATGGTTGAAATGGCTATAATGACTTAAATAATAAACAAAAATATTCAGGCGACAGCTAAAGTTTAAGATTTCGATTAACTTTCAATTGAAAAATTCCTAGATCCATTATGTTAAACTTTTTCAACTCGAAATGAAATCCAACATCAAAAAGTAGTAGTTGGTCAAAAATTATATGAATATATTTTGGGACTCACCAATGAATTGATTATAACAGTTAGAGAATTGAAAGTTTAGAACGAATCACTTCGTTAAAAACAGAAGCGATATGATTAAGAAGAAAATAAGTTGTAAGACGATGTGTAAAAAGCGCTTGAAAATCAAACTCATAAATATTAGAAGGAAATCAAAAGTCTCAAAACTGAAATCTTTGAGTTAAAAGAATATTTACGGTCAAAGGAACTCAGAATAGCTGATTTGAGCCGTGAAAATCATCGTAATATATAAAATGGCAAAACTGCTGAATATTTAAAAGACGTTTAGTATTAAACTATAAATAAATAACGTGAATAAATTGAGAAAATGTCTCTTCGTTCTACAGAAAAAGTTGTGTAAACAAGAGAATTACTAACCGACTTTTAAAAATAAATTGACTCCAAACTTAGGAATGTTTAGAAAGAAAACCAAAAAATTCAAAACGATCATCAAGAAGTTATAGATGCAATAATTGACAGAAAGAGAGAGAAATCTATTGTGGGGACAAAACTAAATACAATCTACAAAGAACTAGATGAACTTAAAGGTATTTATGGAATAAATGGATAATTGAGATCTGACGAGTGAATCACAAACTTCATGAATTCTTAAATATAAATTGTGTTAAAATTAACTTGCCTATTATTAATAACATCAGGCTTATTGTTATATTGTAAAATAAAGTAAATGAAATTATTTGAAATATAGAATATTTATTTGTTACCAGCTCGTAGAGTCTGCGTATTGTATATATAAATCCTTCACACCCATGTTGGGATATTTCCATATAAAAGATCCTTTTCTTATATAGTATTTTTGATCTAACTAGAGGATGGAGTGGAACATAATAATAATAAATTATATTGTGTTTATTTTAACATTATTATGAAGAAGTCATTCAATATTCATATTTTTACAAATGTGGTAAATAACACAACACCTTATACCTATTTACCATATTTAGACGATATACTCGGTTGTCTAGTTTAAAGCCCTATAAATTTGTAAATATCACATGTTCTCAAAGACATGCATTGGTCATAATACCATTATTATCCCAAAGATATTGTTGGATTAATATATATAGTGAGCGTGTGCAATATTGGAATATATTAGTTGTATATGTATGAGTCATTAGGTTAATATGAATATGCTATTCAAATTCGTGCAAGTGATATAAAACGAATGTTTGAACTTTGTAGTGTTCATATATTGAAAGCGTAATGAGCTTTTTCCCTTTTGTTATACGAATTAGATTTCTTTAATAGATTGGTTTCAATAAAATCAGGTCTACTGGTTAGTTTGTGGTAGGTATAATGTGTAAAATCAGTGATTTAGGAATCATGTTATTATTTTAATAAAATATTTCATAACTTCATACTATATTAATTATCAGTAATTTTTACAACAATAATATGCCACTTCAATTATGGAGTTTAATGATACTGACGATCATTATCTATATAAATAAAGAAGTATACGTGAATCTAGTGGTCATAAAATTTAATTTTAACTGTCAACAAAAGCTTCAGATATAGTTTTTGCATCACCATAAAATATTAATATTGTACCAATGAATAATTTAAAAGAAGATAAAATCGTTGCTCTGCTACAATAGTTATTTAGTATATCAAATAGATAATTTGGATTATATAACTGCAAACTATATGAAATAGTAATGTTAAAAACGAATGAAAAGTCTGCGCAATTAATATAAATAGATATATAATTAATTCCGCATGCACACTTCTTTAATTCACAAAATAATGCATTTTTATCATAAGATAGTCATTTATATTAGTTAACTATAAATTAAAAAAGAATATCATCAAAACTTATTAAACTTGGTTTTCAAAATATTACAAATAACTGGTTTTTTGCTTAAAAATTTGTGTATAATTACTTTACAAACAAAACATATTTACTTAAAGATGATTTTGCATTTGAAAACACTGAACCACAAAAAGAATTTTATGAAATTGTTCCACCAATGCATAGACTGCTCACTTTTATGTACATTGAAGGCGAGGTTAGCTGTTTTGGAGGTGGATACAGATATATTTGTGATTCATAATTTAAAGTAATTGAAAAAGAATAAATTCAATTTTATGAATTAGGTTCAAGCAATTGTGTTTATTACAATGAAAAATATTATGGTCTTTCCAACGGTAAATTATATCTAGTGACTAATGGTAAACCTTAATTAATTTAAAAAGAAATATAAAGTGTGTTTACATACGATGACAAATTATTAACATATAATAGCAAATAACAAGAATTAACTCAAATTATAGAATCTTAAATTATATAATATAATTTTGTTATTGGAAACTATACAAATATTACTTAAATAGGAAATAACTAATTAATAGCGAATATTGGAACAAAATATTACAAAATACTTTTAAATTTTGAATTAATGTGCGATGTGTAGTTTTATATAGGCGACTTTAATAAAATAGACTCTTCATTAATTATATTTGAGAGTTAAAATTTAATTGATTTAACTGAAATGAAATAATATTAACTTGAAATACCGCTTCCGTTTATCCACACAACTTTATTACATTTTGTAATATAATAAAGTATGTATAATGGATATATAAGGGAACTATTTGAACTAATATCGCCTCAATTCGATTACTAAAATTATTTATCTAGACTCTAATAAATTAGATCTGGAATTAAATCAGTCCCATTTCATTTAAATCCTTAACTTAGACATTTTATTAGACCAAATATTGCAAATAATACTTATATATGTTAAGGATATGGTTATTTATTTGAAATTGATTATAACTTTAAATGTTTAAGAATTAAAAATGGGGAATTATAAAATATTGAAAGCGACTATAGAAATCAATCTGTGATACGTATAAACACAAGATATTATACAATAATTGATTCAATATTGTATTAATCAAGTTAATTTGATATTGAAAGAGTAAAAATTGTGGCAAAACTTCCAAAAACAACATCATAAACAATATTTACATTCTAAAATAAGTTGTATATTGTACCTTCAGAAAATTAATATTTATTCGAAGTTAATATATTTTCAGGCCAAATTTTATAAATATGTCACTTTCCGAAAGTTTTAAGAATCCACTAAGTATAAAAACAAATTTATGTCCAAGCCTAAGACTGTTTTAACGAAAAACTAATTAATTTGTATTAATTAACACTAAATTCTGAAATGCTTAATTATAAATGTCATAAATGTCGAATATATGATAACAATGACTTTTTTACAAATTAATGTAGAGCACTAAAGTTTAAATTTATTACGTCTTCTTATTTACTACTTTTAAGCCCTAACTTAGGTTTAAACTCTAATTCTGAATATTTAAACATTTTTACATAGTAAACATGTTTAATAAAAAATGAGAATAATTTAGTAATTAATAAAGGGTATTTATTTTTATCACTTTAGAATAAACAATGTGTTAATGATGGTTATAAAATGTGGGATGAATAACTTTTAGATATTTAAAATGATAATTTTGAATGAACTATTAACATTGAAATATAAAAATATAATTAGGTTCGATTAATGGTTAAAATAGTGATTTGCTATATATGTTTTATAAGCTATTAAAACTTTTAAAGTTTTTGTTTATATATAAATAATGATCGTCAGTATCATTAAACTCCATAATTGAAGTGGCATATTATTGTTGTAAAAATTACTGATAATTAATATAGTATGAAGTTATGAAATATTTTATTAAAATAATAACATGATTCCTAAATCACTGATTTTACACATTATACCTACCACAAACTAACCAGTAGACCTGATTTTATTGAAACCAATCTATTAAAGAAATCTAATTCGTATAACAAAAGGGAAAAAGCTCATTACGCTTTCAATATATGAACACTACAAAGTTCAAACATTCGTTTTATATCACTTGCACGAATTTGAATAGCATATTCATATTAACCTAATGACTCATACATATACAACTAATATATTCCAATATTGCACACGCTCACTATATATATTAATCCAACAATATCTTTGGGATAATAATGGTATTATGACCAATGCATGTCTTTGAGAACATGTGATATTTACAAATTTATAGGGCTTTAAACTAGACAACCGAGTATATCGTCTAAATATGGTAAATAGGTATAAGGTGTTGTGTTATTTACCACATTTGTAAAAATATGAATATTGAATGACTTCTTCATAATAATGTTAAAATAAACACAATATAATTTATTATTATTATGTTCCACTCCATCCTCTAGTTAGATCAAAAATACTATATAAGAAAAGGATCTTTTATATGGAAATATCCCAACATGGGTGTGAAGGATTTATATATACAATACGCAGACTCTACGAGCTGGTAACAAATAAATATTCTATATTTCAAATAATTTCATTTACTTTATTTTACAATATAACAATAAGCCTGATGTTATTAATAATAGGCAAGTTAATTTTAACACAATTTATATTTAAGAATTCATGAAGTTTGTGATTCACTCGTCAGATCTCAATTATCCATTTATTCCATAAATACCTTTAAGTTCATCTAGTTCTTTGTAGATTGTATTTAGTTTTGTCCCCACAATAGATTTCTCTCTCTTTCTGTCAATTATTGCATCTATAACTTCTTGATGATCGTTTTGAATTTTTTGGTTTTCTTTCTAAACATTCCTAAGTTTGGAGTCAATTTATTTTTAAAAGTCGGTTAGTAATTCTCTTGTTTACACAACTTTTTCTGTAGAACGAAGAGACATTTTCTCAATTTATTCACGTTATTTATTTATAGTTTAATACTAAACGTCTTTTAAATATTCAGCAGTTTTGCCATTTTATATATTACGATGATTTTCACGGCTCAAATCAGCTATTCTGAGTTCCTTTGACCGTAAATATTCTTTTAACTCAAAGATTTCAGTTTTGAGACTTTTGATTTCCTTCTAATATTTATGAGTTTGATTTTCAAGCGCTTTTTACACATCGTCTTACAACTTATTTTCTTCTTAATCATATCGCTTCTGTTTTTAACGAAGTGATTCGTTCTAAACTTTCAATTCTCTAACTGTTATAATCAATTCATTGGTGAGTCCCAAAATATATTCATATAATTTTTGACCAACTACTACTTTTTGATGTTGGATTTCATTTCGAGTTGAAAAAGTTTAACATAATGGATCTAGGAATTTTTCAATTGAAAGTTAATCGAAATCTTAAACTTTAGCTGTCGCCTGAATATTTTTGTTTATTATTTAAGTCATTATAGCCATTTCAACCATCTGACTTTCACGCATCTTTAGTTACAACGCGAATTGGTCTATTCTATATTTAAGATTCTCAATTTCAGCGTCACGTTCTTTCAGTTTAATATTTAGCTCGTTAGTTGTCATTCTATAGCCAGTTCGGTCCACTAAAGGATGATCGATGGTGGATTCAACCTTCTATTGCAAACTTTTTACTTCTTCATGCTATCGTTCAATTAAAGATGATTGCTATTCAATTTTTTATTTGAGCAAATCAACCTATGTATCCATAAAATCTTGTTATTTAGGAACTGTCGCTCCAATTCGTTAGATACACTTACGAGACTCATTCATTTTAACTGTTAATTAAGCATATGGGTCATTTTATTATTTTGCGTCATTTTCAGAATTTGTCATTTTGAAGTGTGATATTTTGATATACTAATTACAATATATAAATGTTATATGTATATGATTATATATTTTATCCACTCCTTCAGCAAAAATTATGATAGTATAAAGACTATGAAACAAAACAAAAAACATAATCACTTTTCATTTAACTCTAGGAAGTTTTGGAGGTTTAGCTACATCAGTTGGTATTACAGCAGTTAGTGGAACTGGCATATCATAAGCTGGAGACTATTAGCAAATACCCTCAAAATTACCCTAAAAATTAAACTCTGTTTTAGAATAATATGGGTTTGGTGTCATAAATCTTTATACTCTTCTTAAACTAGAAAAAGGACATTTGGTTCTCTCCTTTATCTTTGGTGTGTTATGTCTTAATGGAGTTTTAAATGTTAACAAACCATTTGTTTCTTGATCTCTACATACAATTCTAACAAAACGCCTTTTAAGTAGTAGGTTAAGATATGTTTGCTCCTCAAAATTCTATATTTCCTCTGATGGCTCATAAAATTCATTGTAAATTGTTTAAAATTTAATTTCCATACCTTGGTGATCAAAAATTTAGGCTTAAATTATATTTTATTATGGTTGCGATTGGTTAGGAGATTGATAGTCTTAAAGTCTAAAAGAATCTGTAATTCTATCCATATCTGCAACAGGTGGTTTAAGCTTTGATTTTTAAACAGAAAAACATCCAGAAAATTTCTCTTAATATGGATTAATCACTTATTATGAAGTAGCGAAGTGATATGCCCAAATATAACCAGAAATACGGGCACGCATCTAGTCACCAAGAGGAGCAATATCACAATGTGTTAAATTACGTTCTTTTAACGAATAAGTCATCGGAAGAGGGCGCCATTATGATATTGCATCTTAATTTCTTGTTAAAAAGTCAGATTTTGCTTTTATAGGTTTCATTCTTAAAGTGGAAAATTTTAATAGTAATAATAACATATTCGAGTAACAATACAAATTAAGACAATACTTGTGAAAATTTTTACCATTCCAAATTTTGTAATTTGTGTTTAGACATTTCTTACAACTTCTTTCAAATAAATAAAATTAATTCGTTTTCAATCTAATTATGTACAATATGATAATATAATAAAGTCAGGGTGAGTGTATTTGTTCATAGCATGTTCAGCTTTTATAAAGATTAATTTTAATATGTTATTTAATTTCACAATAGAAGCCTAAATATTTTCATTATATTTTTTGTTGTCACTTCATCAAATGAAATAACGAAATGACTAAGCCATTATAAGTTAATGTCCATTATGCAAACTTAATATTTGTAAATGTGGATTTAAGTCATAAAATATAATTAAGAGAAAGTATTTTATGTAAACTTATGAATAGGTTTGCTATCGATGTGGTGGTGCTCACTCAGCTCTTCTCTGTACTCATGAAGATTAGAATATTCTGGTATAAATGAAAAATATAATAGAGTAAGCACAATTATCCTAACCGATATCATAAGATAATATTCAAGAATCATAAGAAACTAATGAAAATACATTAAGTCCTCTATTTAATATAAATACATCAACAAATAGACCGTAATGCGTAAATTGTGGCTCATAGAGACATGTCACATGCCAGTGTTATTTTTAAGTATAAAATGAGTTAAAACACAAAATGTATTTAACTAGAAAATAAAGGGAAGATTTGTAATGAAATTAGTTTAGAGTTTTCATGATTCAAAATATGGTTATATATACAAATATTGTAAATCAATCATTATCCATCAAGTTTATTAAATATTTCAATGATCTATCTTTAAATTTTCCTTTACCAATTTTTTGAAGTTAGTTTTTATTATTTTTATTATATACTTGCATTCGCGTAAGGTTTTGTAGTATTTATCCTTAAATTTAATTTGTTTATATTTAAATTTATGGACTTATGCATTTAATACTCTACTAAACTTTAGTGTTACTATTAGTTAATTATTTAGAAAATTCTTCAACTTAATTACTAATATCAATAAACTTAATCCGTTCAAATAAATCATCGGCTACTTTCTTTTTAGTTGCTTAGCATGTGTTCTCAAATGCAGATTCATTACAAACCTCCCGTTTTTTGTAATTGAATTATGAATCAACTATTTATGGTAAACCATTTGCCTCTAACTCATCTTTATTTTCAAATTTTCTTAATGGTAAAGATTTAAGTTTGTCTTCATCTGTGTATACTGCCGAAAAATCAAAAATTTGTCTGTAATTCATGCGCATTTAAAGTTTTTGCGCAATTGTTCGTTCTTTATCTGTTATTTCATTTATTGTTTTATTTCTTTTTGGTTTGATTATTTTGTGCGAGTGTGGAGTGTATTAAAAATATAATTTCACTATATGTTAATATCACATCATTTTTCACTAAATCATATCAAATAGTTCTTATTCTTTTTATTTAGCCGTCTTTTGGCTTTTGGTGTTGTATTTTTGTGTTTATACTGCATATCTGTCTTGTGTTTAGCTCTGTTGTGTGTGTCTTATGATGCGTGGTGTGTTGAGTTCTTCTAGTGTTTGTTCGATGATTATTTTTCTGTTTGAGAGTTGTTTGTTTTGTTTTTTGAGTATTTCTTTTACGCGTGGCGAGTAGAAGATGCGGTCGAACGTGGCTTTGAGTACGAATTCGTTGTATTTTGCTCCTAATTATTGTTGTACTGCGTTGTAGACCTCTTTGGACAGCACAACTTGTTTTCTCTTTGCAATCTCGTTCTGAATGATGATGCTGATCCGCGCCACGTCAATCTTGTCTATTTCGCCGAAGACTTCAAAAACGAATACGTTTTATATCCATGACCTTAAATAGTTCTTTTTATATCCGAGTATATTGTTTGCTTGGGACACGCACTCGGGGTGCGTAATTACTTGTAAGTAAAAGAACTGTTTGTTGTTCAAAAGATCTGCCGCTTGAATAAACGGAGCGGTTTTCTGTTGAAGGCGCTGCGCGATCGTAAACAAGTACAAATCGTGTTCGGATTGAAACTGTAAATTGTTCATTTGTGTTCGTTTGTAAAAGAAGAGGGAAACAAACAAATATTATTAATATTATATATTATAATTATATATCGTTATTAAATTAAAGTGATTATAAGTTTAAAATGTTATTATAGTTTAAGGCTGTTATTCTTACAGCCTGAGTACAGTACTGTACTGTAAAACACCTGTAAAGCTTGAGTACAGCTTTTCGATAACTGTACGATTTTTACTGAAATTTACACTATTTTATACTATTTTGGAGTGATTATTATATTAAGCAGATGTATTTTGTGATTTAATTACTGATTTATAATAATATATACCACACCAAACATCATCAAAATTATCGAAAATATTAGAATATGAACCAGGCGGTATAAATAAACTATAAATAAACTATAATATAGTTTAATATGATACTGGACTGTTTGGAGTGAAAATTGTATTAATTATATTTTATACTATATATATAACCAGCAACAACATATATCACTTAAAATTGATATTACTTCTTATTCAATTAAATACTCATAAATGTAAAATAATCTCAAATGAAAGATATGCATGCAAAGGTGGAACTGCTAATATTCATGAAACATAGATGATTACTATATTAACATATATTATATTATTCTCCCTCGAACTGTATTCGATGAATCTATTTCAGTTAGTATCAAAATATTGAAAATCTTACATTATTGTATTTTATTAAATAGAATATAATCGACCGTGGGGAAATATGGATACTATATATCTATTATCAACACACTATTTAGTAAATTTTCTACAATTACTTATTATCTATTCTTTTACATTTCAATATTTCTTCGATTTCTAAATATTCGAAAATTATCTAAACTGCTGCATTATAAATAAATTGCACTATGAAACCACTTAATTCTTATCAATCTAAATCACTGATTAAAAGATATTAAAAGTATAATAATAACTAACAGTTGAATAAAATTAATATATTAATATTACAAAAAAGTCGCAAGAAATACTCATGCGAATCTTGAAATATAAATTACAATGACCTGTTTCAAATTTACAAATCGTTAAAAATTTGAAAATTATTAATTTTGCTTTGGATTTGTAAAAATGGAGGGAAAATGAGAAATATGTTAGTATTTTAAATAATTAATTGTCAATTCAACTTATGATTAGTATTTTAAGAAATCATTTCTACAAAATTTTGCTTTTTCGTAAATCAGTCACATATTAGATACATCCATGAGCTTCCACATAACGGTAAGATTTCCACATAACGGTAAAAAGTATGAATAAGCACAGAAATGAAAGCTAACTAATAACCGGTCCATCAACAATAAGTATGAATAGCAATACCTTCAATGATTGTCACTCTAAATTACCTGTTAATAAGTTAATATACGCAAATTATTGCTCTCCAACTTGTGTATTGTGACTCGCAAACTATTTATTTCATACTTTTGGTAAGGAATAAGATTATGAAGCATGCTATTCGTTCTTAGAGACCAACTTATAAATATACAAATAATAATTAAAATTATTAAAATAAATCACATACATATATTAAAATAATAATAAATAATTATTATTATATGTAATAAATATAAGTTAAAATTATTAAACTATAAATCCAAAGTTTAAAAATATCAAACTCAATCAGTTATTAATCAATCATTTAATAAAGTTTGTATATTATAATATTGGTTAAATTGTTCCAAAGTAGTATTTCACTTCAAATTATGGCAAACAAATAATAAATTTTGAAGGCTTCAATAATAATGATATCGTAAATGTTTGGTGCTAGTATGCTTTAAACGCCTTATATCTTTTCTAGAATGGGCTGGGTATTTTCAATCATAGTATTTGCCTTCACGGTTGGCTTTGATGTATTTATGTACAGATACTTCATAGAAGTGTCCCATTACACAAAAGCGCAGTCCTATAGAGAGCTAACTGAAAAAGTCGTGTCTAAGAAGCTTTCTATAGTGCTGGAGGTGTCAGTAGTGGTATCCTATTTTGGGTTTACAACTTCATACATTATCATCAGTTCCTCGTCAGTTATAACCTTTTTGGACAACGTGTTCGATTACCAAGCAAATAAATATGTGGTGAGGGCCGTGATCGCCTTTTGTATCATCTTACCACTTTGTCTCCTAAAATCACTCAAGCAACTTTCAAAGGTTGGGGCAGTTTCAAGTATAGCCGTTATAATATTTTCTTTATCCGTTGTCGTTTATTTCTTCATTCATTTGGGTTCAAGAACTCTTTGTTCAGTTGATGGTTCAAATGATATAAAGTACGGACTAAAAGCATTTCCATCAGTTTCTCCATCGACCATATTCTTGTATGTTTTAATGTACATTCCCTCACTTTAAGGCAACTTTTCTGCACAAATAGTGATTCCAACAATGTTGAGAGAATTGCAAGGAACACCAGCTCAAAAGAAGAAAATAGCGCACACAGCAATTTGGATTGCAGTTATGTTCGCTTTACTGCTATATCTAATGGTTGGATTCATGGGAGCCGCTATGTTTGGAGAAGATATTACTGATAATCTTTTCACTGCGTTCGCTCCATGTAAGTGGATCTGGATAGATATTTTATCTCTGATATATGCCGGTGTGGTTATACTTGCATACCCAATTGTGCTGTACCCAATCAAAATCTCGATCGTTGGGTGGTGCAAAAAAGATCCCCATACTAAAGCTGGTTACAAAATTTAGGTAATAACGACATTAGTATTCGTTGTCTTGAATACAGCTTTAGCCATGGTTCTCGATTCTATTGTTGTTATTTTTGGTATATTCTCATCTTTAGCTGGTTTAATGTTGTACTTTGTAATTCCAGTTTGTTTCATAGTTCAGTATCCGAAAATCAAAAAAGAAAATCTGTACATGGACCACGTCCAAGAAGACACAGAAGATGCAGGAACCACAACGCAAATCATAACTGTTGCAAATATTACTCCAACGCTTTCACAAAACGATAAAGATATCGACGAAGACAAAACCCAGAATTAGATTGTGGAGTAAACTACTACAACTGTATGTGAACAGAAATAAGTTGAAGATCTTTAGTAAAGCATTGAAGTCAAATAGACACAAATATAACTGCATGAAGTTACCAAGTCTCGAAAAGTTTGTGGGGTTATATCGATTATCCTGTTTGTTTTAATATGTTCTGTAGGTGTTTATATGAATGGCGCTGATTTGGTGACGGCGTTTTCTTGAAATGACTGTAAATAATTTATAAATTTTATATTGATTATGACTTAAATACAATTAATGAATTTAAGAATATGTTTAGATCAAAAGATAAACAAATAATGAATACGTATAAAAGTCGTATAAAAGTATAAAAGTAAATGTCTAGTATACTTAAAAATTACATTTGTACTGTGTAATTCTGTGTAAATGTATACATATCTAATGTCATTTCCGATTTAATATCAAATGTAATCAAGTAAGTAGTCACGTGAAAATGAACATGAACTATACAGTATCATGAACAGAATGATATATCATGAACAAACTGCCCTATATGAATGTTTATAATCTTATATATATTATCTTATATATTATCATATTTTTTACAATTTGATTTAATATGAATAATAATAATCTCAAAGTTTAATATTATTGGTTGTTTGAATACCACATCATAAATGGGAGTTCAAACATCTGAATATTTAGACGGCGACAAATTTTTTGCTTCGTTGGATAACTAATCTACACCATAATATATAAAAAGCATTAAACGGTAACCACAATAAAAATTAAAAAAGTGTAATCTGTCATTTGCTGAAGAAGCTAATATGCTTGAATGTAAATATAAATAGTTATCCTATAAAGTTCCATTTTATTAACATTAAGATGTATCTACTGAATTTGATAGAGTAGATCGTGATGCATTAGGAAGAATTAGTTTTGAACGATATTTTTCAATAGCAAATGCAAAATATCCTTAAATCAGTTCTTAAGTGCTCATTAATATATACGACTACATTATGTTTGATTTGTCATAAAATCCACTCTCGTAATCAAAGGCTATATTCTTTTCAACATAAAATAGTGATGGGTAACGAATGTAAAGTAAAGCAAATATCACTATAAATAAATAATAATATACTTAGTTAATGTATTTATTGCACCATTACTAGTTAATAAGAATGGAGCCTATTATTTCATTATTTTTATGGGTTGATACCATGTATTAGTATGAAAGTCGTGTTTCAGACTTAGCATTATTATTTTATTAACACTTTGGAATAAATAGTTCTGCATTTCTATTTCATTTGGGATATTCAGGATAAAAGTAGAATATGACAATATCATTTAAAGAATTTCTTCAAAAACTACCTAGATTGATAAGACAAGGAGACTTGGTAGAATAAAACGCATTTTAATACAAAATTGCAAGTTATACTGGAGATACTAAAGACGAAACATTTAGCATTGTTAATGATACTGACGAGCCGATTCTTGAGCCAATAGCGGAACCTCAATGAACTATATTTAATGTAATAATTATAATAGATCACTTTTTACCACTTTTACTTCTATTTTTCTCGAAGCTGGTTCTAGGCCTAGATTTAGATTTGAAATCCTTACCTTTTTTGTCGGATTTGAAGTCTTTACCCTTTTCTTCTTTTTTGGGGAAGTCTTTGCCCTTAGCAGAATCCTTACCGCCGCGTTTAGCGTGTTCTCTTTCTTTGTCTCTAGCTAGTTTCAGTTCTTCTTGTTCTTGTTCTTTATCCTTTTCGTAGTCTTTTTCTCTGCCTCTGCCTATTTCTCCGACTAATTGAGTGAATCCTTCTTGTTCAGCTACCATTTCTCCGTTGATGACTTGTTTTTGTTCTCTGATGAGTTTTTAGTCGTCTTTGCGTTTTTCGAGTTCAGCTTTTTTCTTTGCGAGGTATTATCTTTTGCGCAGTTCTTCGATTTCTTGTTTCTTTTGTATTTTTTGTGTTCTTTTTGCTTTTTGTTCGAGTTCTTTGTTTTGTTGTGCTTCTTTGAAGTCTTTGTATTTGTGGAAGAGCATTTCTCCTCTCATGAGTCCGCCTAGGATTCTGATGAGTGATATGTCGATGCGTGGTCCGATTTCTTGCACGCGGTCGTCCACTTGAGTCCCGTTGAGTATTTGTTCGATTGTTTCGACTTTGGCCTGTTTGGAGTGGATCATGGACAGCAGTCCCTGGTCAACGCCCTGTAAGTTTTGGAACCTGTAATGTCTAATCTAAATAAGTCCCGATTCGAGTTTGTTGACGACGATGATGCGCTCGATTACTTGTTGTGAGGACATGTCAACGCTTGGGAACATGTTCTTGAACGTTTCCTTCATCATGAGGTCTTCGTCAGAATTCGAGAATCCGTTCAGGATTGTGAGTGGGGCGGTGATCATAGTTTCTTTTTGGAGTTCCGTTGTGTACTTGTGAACCTGGAAGAGCAAGCTAGGGCCGTGGGGGACTCTCACCACCTGCATGTTAGTGCCCGTTCCGTTTGAGGTGAATTGGAGGAGGAAGGCGACGTCCAGGCCCGAGGAAATGGCCACTATGTCCTTGATCGTGTTCGTCTTCCTCATCCTGAAGTTCGGATACGTGCACGGCTCCATCATCTGCTTCACAGACTTCACCAAGTCAACCACGTGCGTTGACGTCTAGCCACGCTTGTATACCAGAGAATAAGTTTAATCCTAGTTCATGTGATGAGGAGTGGAATAAAATAAATGCATAAAATACATTGAAAAGTGATACTAAAGACAGTAAATTCACTCCAAATGCAATTAAAATATCAATTCTATTACAACGGGCAGGATATAATAATCGAATTTTATCAAAAACACACCCAATTCACGTGCGAACTGGCAGAAAACAAACTAAATTTGCAAATTGACGAACTAAATAAAACATACGAACTTACTGTTCAAGCTACACTGGTCTCTGCACAATCATCTAAAACTAAATAAAAAATAATTGTTACCCTGCACAGCGACTCCCCTAAATAATACACAATTTTCTAAGAACAGAAAACTATAAACCTCCAAGAAAAATATGAAAAACTTGATCAAGTTGGAGCACAAGACGAAGAAAAAAGCATCGCGGCCGCCCTCAGAGCAGTTTACGATAAATCAGACGATAAAACAAAAGAAGCCATGCTAACAAGCTATAACGAAAGCTAAGGCAAAATAGTATCCTCAGCATGGGATTTAGCCAATCAATGAAATGCAAATTCATGAATATAAATACATATAATATATAATAATATGTTTGTGTTGATGTCACCACATTTCAACTTCGAAAACAGAATATTTCTCTTTTTCTCCACTTATAAGGAAAACAAAATTATCTATTTACTCTGCTTTAGTTAAATGATCAAATTTAATAGTCTTTTCCGCTGCAAATAATTCATTTAACACATAAATTTAATCATCATCAGCAATAAGAGTCCATTTAGACTAGTCTTAATACTGAATAGGTCTAATATACTTTAGATTTTACTCAAATTGCTTTTATCTGATAATTTTCATATTTAAGTCATACTCAATTAACGCATTTTTCATACTAGAGTTCACGTAAAACTTATATAAAATTGAAATCTGAGCATTTCCATCATTGATTTATAAACATTGAATCATAGAATGCTATGGTAATTTAACCATTGACTTAAATATAAGTTCTACCTCAAACTTTTGGATAAATTATTAATCTGAAAAATGACGATGCGCAATTTCAAACACATAAAGATAACCAGATTAGACAAAAGTGATAATTTGAAGTGGAATAGATACTTACAACATCTATGGCGTATAACTAAATAGTTATCTGAATATTATCTATCTATAGTCAGATACAATCAATAAAGATGACTTAGGACCGCACAAAATAGCAGAGAATACTTTGGTAGAGTGATACAATTCATGCATAGAAGTGTAGTTTTCTTAGAAAGTGTATTAACACATTAATTATGATTACTATACAAGTTTTAACCTTCCAACATCAGTACATTTGCAAATTTAAGAGATTTCAAGATTTTAATTTTTGAGTCTTAGTTCATACTTATCAATTACAACATCCGCGTCAGAAATAACACCATTCATTGCATATTGCACATTAAAATAAGGTACTGGTAATTCAGGGCATATATAATGAGCTGAAAGTTTTAATTAGTCAAGTTAGTACAAAAATAATAGGGCAGAAAACTTAATATCAACTTACTTTCTGTCCAAAGCAAATTTTTAATTGAGTTATAATGGCATAGTTCCGTAGAATAACGATTTAAGCACTCCACTATCTTATATACTGGTATACTCCTGATTTTCAGTATATTTTGGATAAGTATTATCTTCCATTGATCCACCAAAAACCATTTGACACCAATCACTTAAATCTATGTTTTCTAACATTTATCTGCTCAATATAAATTCTTCGGCAACTGAATATAAGTCTTTGACTGTAAATAATTCAGGAATTAGTTCTGAGAAACTTTATCCCGCAAATACTTTGTCCCACTATTTTTTAAGATTTTGGAATTATCGATCCACTGCGTCATATATTCCGTTTTGAAGGAGACGTTGAATTGATGTAAATGGCTCAAATTTTACCAAATAATGAGCGGCAACTGCTCTATGTGAGAAAAATGTTTAAAAAACAGATACCTTATCTTCTGAATGTTCATTGAATTCCGCCTAACGTTGCAGTTATTTTAATAATTGTTCTGGGTTTTAAGCGCCAATAACTAATTTAAGATCACGACTATTTTAAACAAATGGGAAAATCGGATATTAGAATAGATTATTAAAAGAGCGCATAGAAAGATAGTTTAACGTTATTATCAAAGCGTATGTTGATATTTCATTTTGCTTAAATAATTTTATGGCTTATTTCACCTATTGAGAACTGGCATCTAAGGGTATTATTTAAATTTACTGAGAAGAGTTATATATTTAAAAGTATTAGTTGTAAAATAGCTTATCGCACTCCTTTTAAGTTTCAAATATCACATAATGAGATGTAGAATCTGTCATCACAAATTCCAACACCCAAAAGAAGTTAGCTAATTTGCTCTTGTAAATAAGTCGAATATTTTCAAACAAAATATTTATATATTATTTGGGTGGTTATGCCTGAACATTATCATAAACACCATAACGCATCTCAACTTCATGTTCTGAATTAAGACCGTTTTAATCAAATTTAAATTACTAAAATTTTGGTTAAATTTAACCTAATAACCACATTAGCCCCTCAAACTTAATAGCACTCTTAATTAATTGTATTCCTTCCTCATTTACACCAAAATGGCATGTAAATGGTGCAAATGGATCCATTAATAACACTTCCGTTAATGTTTACGATGTTTTATTGTATTTTGTGTAAAATGTTAAAGGATTTATACGTTTAAGTTTGATTTTATCAATTCTACATTTTCTAGCAGGATAAGACACGTGAGAAGATATTGTTGTTTGCAATCCATGATAAGTTAAAACAGAATCAAGTTGGATTCTTCTTTTAGCTAAATACATACAATTATCTAATGGTAGCATCGTAACGTCAGTTTAGCAAATATGGCACACAAGTTTTAATTTTTGTTACATTTAATAGTTTATCTCAGGTACAGATGTTCCACAATATTAACAATTTGCTTCTTTTTTAGTAGGTGGTGTTCTTGGTTACTGAGTTAGATTTTACATCAATTCTTCAATATAACTGAGTTCTTGTTAAGTTTATATCCCTAGATTAGTAAGTTCAAGTTTCATATCGTCTTCAAGTATAGAAGAAGGAAATTGTAATTATTATACATAATTTTGGGCTAATTTAACAATTGGTAGATCAAGATCAAAGTCAAATTCTCTTATTACATAACATAAAAGTTGTTAGAAGTTTTTACGTATCTTTTCTGATTTTTGTTGTGTATTATCATAATCAGAACTTATAAATAATTTTTCATCTTCTGAAAAATCGAAAAATTATGTCATTGCATCATTAATGAATTTACCAGTTCTTGTTTAGTTAACGTAATGATATTTTACTATAAGTTAATCTACTACTCTTTTATCCACAAAATAATCCCAAATTTCTTCGTTTTTAATTTCATAATTAACAAGGTACATCGATATTTACTAAATAATCTATCTGTTCATTGTTCCAATAGGAATAGAATCAATATATTTTAGAAGTAGTAGTTCAACTTATTTAGCATTCAGTTGTGAGAAGCATACACGTTATAAAAATATATCTTATTTGAATAAATGGAATAGGATATTATTTATTCTCTACCAAATTTACTCGTCAGTGTGCATTATTTAACCATATTTTAATATGGTGAGAAGGAAACAAGTTTATGGCAATTTAACTGAATCTAATACCTGTGTGTCAAATTCTATTTTCGTAATAAATTGATTAATATGATTAGTAAATCTATTAAAATCTTAGTTTTTAGCTATTTTATCAACAATTCCATGTAACACACAACATATATTTTATATTTTATTGGATCTATTTAAAATAATTTACAAATGCTACCCCTAAATATTTTACGATTATATTTAATTGTAAATAAATTAGTAGAAGGGTTATTACAATTAATCTACTGCAGCAACTTCGAAACCGTTAAGCCAATCGGTGTTATCGAATACTTTATCATATTGAGATAGAAGAACTGGATCTTACTATTTGAAAAATGATTATAACATCATTTATATTTAGTTTTGCGAGAATAGATAAGTAGACGAGTAAATTAGCGCATTTTGTTGTTTGAATATTTATTTTAACATTAACATATGCATTGAGCGAGAAACTATGTTTTCGTTTTGCAGTAAATAAATTTAAGTATCTTTTTGGAGTTGTTCGAAGTGCTGCATGCATTAGTCAACTTGTTCGTTACTTATTTCTTGGCACGATTCTAACTAAAATATGATGATGTATTTGTAGTTATCCATATTGGTGAGTTTTGCGTCTGCGAAAACTCTGTTGAATGCGTCAATTTACTGTATTTTATCGCAAATCACCAGTAAGTTGATTAGTTCTTGCGCGGTTAGAGTATATCTAGTTAGATTTTTAATAATTGCTTAAAATAAAATAACGAAGTACTTTATTTGAACGTATACGGTTACAATATAGGTGTCCGGGTTCGGGTCTGTTATGTCCAGGCAGTCCGACATATTCAGTTGTTCAAGAAAGTCTTGGAATACTTCTTTTACGGTGCAGAGTTGAGTCACGTCAAGTTCGGTCACGTTTTCGCGCTCTAATCTTAACTATAGTATTTTTTCAAACAGCTTGATCAGGTTTTTATCGCTGTTTTCGAACAAAAGTACGTATATTTTCTTGCTGATGTCCGTTTCGAGCACCATTTTCGTGTTGTATTCGAGTGAGGCTATTTTAAGATATAGCATGTAGTATTCCTCACCGTGCATGCGTGTTTCACTGCTATTCGAGCTAATTTTAACGGTTCCTTATGCGAATTCGGTCATATATGATTGTATAATCCTGTTATTTATGTATATGGAGGTGATTTGCTTTTAGTTTACGTATTTTATCTAAAATCCGGCGAAGAATTGCTCTTCGTCAACGATGACCTAAAACAACTACCCCCTGAACTAAATACTCAACTGTTTATTTTAGAGCATGATTGTGATCGTTCCGTTCTCAAACTGAAGTAAGACGGTCGTTTATTTTGACGTTTTGAAGGCGGAAACGAAGCCGAAATTGTATTTGTAGGCCGTTTCTGAGATGAAGGACTCCACTGAGCGGTTCTTTTAAACGAACGGTTTCTCAATTAACTGTTGTATGAAGTGGAAATGGGCGTTTTTAACGCAGAAATCGAATAATTCGTAGGGGACCTGATCCAATTACGTGAACAAGGGAGCAAATAGGGCGAACTGACCAAGGAAATCCTTCTAAACCAATTATATGGTGAAAGAAATAAGCACATCCCTGTAGAACTGCTCACGCTGGAGTAAAGCTTGCAATAAATGCAATAAAGACTGCAATAATTAATACTAATGCTGACTCTGCTCAATGTACCTAATCAACTGATCAATAATTTACTGATTCGGAGCAAAAGTCTCGTACGGCTTCAAATCAAAATCCTCGAAATCCTCAAACTTGAAATTACGCAACACAAAATGAGGCCTCAAATCCAACGTAACTGAAGTCAACGGAATTTTAGACTACTACGGACAAATCGCATTAAAATAACAAAACAAAATCAATTCCTACTCAAAGTACTCTGAACTCTTGAAATGCTTGTAACTATTCATTATGGAATTATAATAATCGTACTACGCAGGAGCACAATCGGCTAAAAGCAAAAATAATACTATCAATTACTATCTCGTAAATTAACTACCACATTACTCGTTGGAAACGTCTTGAATCAACTAATTGATGAGCAGCGTGAGCATTTCACGACTTTCACTCTTCACTGCTTACAAATTAGTCACCATCAGGATACTAGAAAGAACATAGTATCTAGACTCCGGATTTAAAGTCATTGCAGTTTCTAATAGTTAGTAAATCCATTTAAAATCGTGTTTAAGAATTGTAACAAGGATTTAACTCGACAATTACAACACTTTTGGTGTTTTAATAGCATTTATCATGTAAAAGAAGGTATCAAATTATTCTTAACTAAATTCGATAAAATTATTAAGAATTTGGAAACACTCAATTTGTACTTCTGGATTAATATTACATGTTAGCAATAAAACATGGTACAACATGTTATGCTTATCAAATTGGTATTTAGCAAGTTTGTATATTTGCACATACATATTTAATACCATTGTTTAGTATTTTACATTTTTATTAAGTATAACGGAGTGCGTTATGCTTTAAACGATTCTTATAATGACCAAATCATTATCTACAAAGTTATTTTTAATTAGTAAATATACAATTGTTAAGAAACCACGATAAACACATTCATTAATATTTAAATTTTATCTAAAAATATTAACAATAAACGATTCTGAAGTTTCCGTTAAATTTATAACCTATATTATTTAAAACGATAACTTAAAAAGTTTTTATTGAATAGAAGATTTCAAACGCAAAAAGTCAAGAGAGCACAAATAGTTTTAAAATTCAATACGCATAATTGGTGAATTCATTAGAAGTATCTGATACTTCTTTAGATATTATGATTTAAAACACATTAGTACACGCCTACAAATGGATTATGATTTTATTAATTCAGCATATAACATAACACAATCAAGTGTTGTTTCTGTAAACTTTTTAGATAATAGTGTTATTAGAACTAATGGCGCTAAACCAGACTAATATAATTTTTGATAAAGTGCACTATCTAATACTGAGTCATTAATAGATGACTTCTAATATAGCTGTACAAGAGTACACAAATTAGCATATGAAAATTTATTGAGGTTTTAAGCCGCATAAGATGTAGATTCATGAGTCAATGTTAATTTGAGGCATTCTACAGGTGATTCAGGTACTAAAGGAATTACTGCGTTTTCATTTATTAACTCATTATATGTTTAAATTATTGCATCTTCGCGAGTTGTAAATTTGAACTTTTCCAATATAACATTATTAATGGCAGGAATATTTATAATGTGCTATAATATTCTATTGACATTCATTTTGAGGCACGAAGTGAAAAATTATTATGATTCATATAATTAAAAATTAATTAACAATACTTGCACATTACTTGTTTCGAGTTTTGATTGGTATTTTATGACTAACTGATTAACAAGTAACAATTTCCAACAAACATGTCACTCAAAAGCAACATCCCATAAAATAATGAATACATTATTATATTGACATTGTAATTATCATATTTTAATTATTAACCTTTGATTTGTGTTATTTGCCTATATAATACTTACTTGAATTAAAGTAAAGTTTATATTTTGCGTTTTATACATTCATTTGCATGCAACAGAATTTTTTAAATGAAATTTAGTTTATGAAAATGAATATCATTAAGAAAACAAACATGCATTCCTCTCTAACCAAATGTATTGCACATGCGTTATCACTCGTCAAATCTCTTCGCATAATCTCTGAACTTATGTAGTTTGTTTTGGAGATCTCTTTTATGAAAATGTATCAAAAATTTAATAAGTTAAATCTAGTTTAATGAAAAATTTATATATCACCACTTCCAATGATATAACTACAACACAGCCCTTTCTATTAGTTTAAATAGATTGAAAAACGACATGAATAAATTCGGTTGTTAAAAACAAATTTTAAATAAATAGATTATTTTTAAATGGATAACAACTTTAAAGCAAAACATTAAACATAATAATGTATGTACGAAATAGAAAACCTTGAAAATTAATATAATTTCTGTTTAGCTGATTCTTGTAGTTGTACCAACACTGATTGTGAAGAATCTTGGCCAGAATAATAAGTATTCTATTATTCAATGAATTCAGATTCATTGTCCCACAATCGTTTATTGACTAATTATGATGAAAAATTATAATGCATAATATTAGAATGAATTGTTTATTAATATATCTTTTGATTGATTTTGTGATTGATAAACATTAAACACTTCTGAGAGGACTCTAACAATATGATACACATAATTAAGTAATGCAGTAAGTTTTGATTTTCTTATCTAATGCTTTTCTGACTGATTTTGATTGATGAATATAATAAAACACAAATCAGTTAGAAAATATAAATAATTTATGATTTTATCATATTTTCATCAAAAGAACCGAATAACAACAGAAATATAATTGATTGAAAACGGTTTCTTCAAGTTATATTTGGAGTACCTGCATAGTGAAATACAATATAATACTCTTCGAGACCATGAACTACTAAATCTGTCTCACACCAGCTACTCGATCAATAATTTTTTCTTAGTTGGAAAATATAGGCGACATGAATTAATGAAATAAGTTGGAATGAAATTATTTAAATATTATTCATAACTAAGTATAGTTCCTAAGAATATTAAATATTTCACTTCACAATTCATCCAGTGAATCGCTCGAACTTCCTCAAAACTTCCATTTTTGTAGTTAGTAGTAACTTGAATTAAGTTAGGCAATTATGATATAAGGATCAATTCTCAAAATTTTAGTTTACAAAAGCTGTAGTTTATTTACAACTTGTTATACATGTACGTAATTTAGCAAATATACATTTTTTGGCAAATAGACATTTGATTATTCAAATTCCAATATTATATATTTGTAAGATATAATGGTTATCTTTGGAGTTTAATAGAATATTGTTAATACAATGATAACATTTTAAAATCACATTTTTAAAATCACATACATTGCATAAAATTTTATTAAAAAAGGATTCTAAATTAAGCCAATAATAAATAAGTTAAAAATAATTTGACAATATCAAAATCAATCAGTTTTAAATCAATCTCTTATTATGAATAACTTCTTTAAATGTCATATAAGTTACAATTATTTAAAAATTTACTCCACTTCAAATGATGTCTAATAAAAAGTAAATTCTAAAAGCTACAGTAATAATGCTATCGTAAATGTTTGGTGCTTGTATGCTTTAAACTCCTTATATATTCGCTAGAATGGGCTGGGTACTTTCCATTGTCGTATTTGCCTTTACTGTTGGCTTTGATGTATTTATGTACAGATACTTCATAGAAGTGTCCCATTACACCAAGGCTCAGTCATATAGAGAGCTAACTGAAAAAGTCGTGTCTAAGAAGCTTTCTATAGTGCTGGAGGTATCCATTGTGGTATCCTATTTTGGTTTCATTACCGCGTACATAATAATAAGCTCTTCCTCAGTTATGACCTTTTTGGACAACGTGTTCGATTACCAAGCAAATAAATATGTAGTAAAAGCAATTATTGCGTTTTGCATCATTCTACCGATTTGTATGCTCAAATCTCTCAAACAACTATCAAAGGTTGGAGCCGTTTCAAATATAGCCGTGATTACATTTGCACTTTCAGTTATCGTTTATTTCTTCATTCATGTTGGTTCAGGAACTTTATGTTCAGTTGATAGTACGAAAGAAATTAAATATGGATTGAAGGCCTTTCCTTCTGTTTCACCTTCAACCATATTTTTATATGTTATTATGTACATCCCCTCACTTTAAGGCAACTTTACTGCTTAAACAGTGATTCCAACCATGTTGAGAGAATTGCAAGGCACGCCGGCTCAAAGGAAGAAAATAGCGCACACAGCAATTTGGATTGCAGTTATGTTCGCTTTACTGCTATATCTAATGGTTGGATTCATGGGAGCCGCTATGTTTGGAGAAGATATTACTGATAATCTTTTCACTGCGTTCGCTCCATGTAAGTGGATCTGGATAGATATTTTATCTCTGATATATGCCGGTGTGGTTATACTTGCATACCCAATTGTGCTGTACCCAATCAAAATCTCGATCGTTGGGTGGTGCAAAAAAGATCCCCATACTAAAGCTGGTTACAAAATTTAGGTAATAACGACATTAGTATTCGTTGTCTTGAATACAGCTTTAGCCATGGTTCTCGAATCCATCGTTGTCATTTTAGGTCTATTCTCATCATTAACTGGTGTTATTTTATACTTTGTAATTCCTGTTTGTTTCATAGTCCAGTATCCGAAAATCAAAAAAGAAAATCTGTACATGGACCACGTCCAAGAAGACACAGAAGATGCAGGAACCGCAACGTAAGTCATAACTGTTGCAAATATTACTCCAACGCTTTCACAAAACGATAAAGATATCAACGAAGACAAAATCCAGAATTAGATTGTGGAGTAAAATATTACAACTGTATGTGAACAGAAATAAGTTGAAGATCTTTAGTAAAGCATTGAAGTCAAATAGACACAAATATAACTGCATGAAGTTACCAAGTCTCGAAAAGTTTGTGGGGTTATATCGATTATCCTGTTTGTTTTAATATGTTCTGTTGGTATTTATATGAATGGCGCGGATTTCGTAGCAGCGTGTTCTTGACTGAAATAGAAATATTGATTTTTTTATTATAAGAATTGAACTATTAAATATATATTATTAGTGGTCACTATTGATCATTCAAATTCATATTTTGAACCCTTACTTTATTTAACTAATTCATAAGTTTGCTTTGAATTTTCAATACTTTTTATACAATGTGTTAATGTTCTTTCAATACACCCATTTAATCTAATTATTCTAAACTAAGAAAATATTAACATTTTCCGTTGAAGAGAAAAGGATATAAGGTTTCATACGGAATATAAGCTAATCTCATTTCTATTGTTACTATTGGTGTGGTATGTTTTTACGCATTGATGCAAGTTTATTCAAACTGCCATGTGATATTTAAAATATTAATTAATTGTAGTTTAATCTTTTCATATTCCATCAAACCCTCTCCAGACACTCATCTTAGCATCAAATTATTAACCAAGTGTATTTATCTGTGTTTTATTACCTTCTACAAGTCTTTCGAGACTATTTACAAATAAATTTATCTTTTCATTACGAACTTATTTTAGACCGAGTTTAGTAAGTCCGTGATCTGTGTCATCGACAAAGTTAAAGTGCTAGCAAATGTACTTTGAAAAGATCAAGATATCCGCAAACAATTTATCCATAAGTCTTACTGTTTCATCTTCATTTAAAAACAGTTTTCTGAAAAGCATTTTGTTCATGTTATCTATTTCAACTCCAATTTCATCAACTTCTTTGATTTCTTTCATTTTCTCTTAAAATACATTGATTGCACATAGTATTCCTTCTTGCACTTTAAATTCAAGTTCTTTCATAAAATGTTGCATCTTCTCCATTAATCCAAATACGAATTTGAATTTAATACGAATATTCACCACTTTATCAATTACTTTTAATTCGAAGAACTTCTTTTGGGCTTTTTGCAGCTCATAGTCAACAACTTTTTAACGAATTAGGCGTCTGAATATAAGTTCAAATGCGTTAGTGCGCAATTCTGTGAAAAATGTATCGAAAGGCTTATCGAAAGGGAGTGTAAGGCGTAGCATATTGATTGCGCGTTATTCTTTTTCGGGCGAGAGTTGTTGATTATTCAGTTATTACAGCAATTGCATGAATGAGTGTTTAGATAAATTGAGTTGTACGTGTGATCTTTGAATGTTTGTGGTGTCAAGTGCGTATTAGAATTAGTTCTGCAGTTTTGTGAAGTTGCAAGTGGCCACAGGTTATTGTAGTTCGAATTGTGCCATATCTATGAATGTGTAAATAAAATCTGCGCGTTACAAGAAGTAGTAGTTGTAGATGCGGTTCATGTTCTATTGTAAGTTTTGTTCGGATAGTATCATCAGCGCTTGTTATTAGGACGATTTGCAAACTTCTTGTACGTATTAGTAGAATTATTGAATTTGTTTGAGGTCGAATTTTCTTTTGAGTATTTCTGAGGGGTCCGTTAGAGTGAAAAACTGCGAAACAGCCGATTTCTGCATTTAAGGTTTTCCGTATTTCTATAGAAACAGAACTTAATTTCTGGCGATTTGAACCAATTCGGTTCCAATTGGATCAAATATTTGAATTTAACCCGGAATGTATTTGAACAGTTGAACACTATCCATTGATTTTTCTGCGAATTGGATGTTGTCCAAATTCCCCGTTTTGAGGAACTTGGCCAAAAAATTCTGAATATAGAAATCAAATACGGATTTGATGAACGGCTGCAGGAAAACGTGATTCCTTACCTCTGAGAGAATTTGGAGTGGATTGAGGGCGATTGAGAGCTTGGTGGATAGTGTGTTCAACTGCTCAAATAGGATTTAAATGGGCGACAATTCAAGATCTAATTGTTAGAGGTTTAACAAAGTGCTGAAGGACTCCAAACGGTCGTTAATCTCGAGCAAAATTTATTATAATGTGTGAGATATCTTTTACGAGAGCTTATCACGCGTTTGGAACATTTGCACTATTTACACCACGTTCTGTCTGTATTGCAGAGTCTGCTAGCACAACTTCACAATCAAAGACTGCTGCTAAAAGGATATCTTCTAGTCCATGATGATCTTAACCGTTGAAAACACAGCCTGGTCATAACGCACTATCTGCAAGGTAAGATAATTGGTTTACTTCGCACCAGACAGTAAAAATAACACATCAGATACCAATTACTTCTACACCACAAATTCATCTTCAAACTGAAGCTGTTGCAGCTTCAGTTAAACTGGTGGCTGAGATTGCAACTAATTAGCCTGAATCCTGAAATACCAATTCGGAAAAGCTGTACTTTTAGCCTGTAAATCAGATAAATCAAGATTTTCATTCGGTTAAGCCTTAGTTGCAGTTGTAACTGGAGGATTATTATTACTAGGTAGGTTTTAAAACGATTCAGGTTCAGCATCGTATTAAATCAGTTATGGCTTCTACTTTGGAGCAGATACTTCCTGTTTTTCAATTTAATTTCTCTTTAAAATTTCATCAACACTTGGTCTAACTTAATCCATTAGTATTTATTGGCGTTGCTATTCTAAGGGAATTTTTGGCACATCTATAGTTTACGGATGTGAATCAACCGGATTGCGATTATATTATGCTTTATACTAAGCGTATTTCTACATTATCTCAGAAGCAGACATTCAAAAAATTAAAGTGGAATAATAACATATTTTAAATAATAAAATTTAATGCTGTTTTTGTTTTACTCCACATCAAATGTTCCATCAGTAACTACACAGACTAAACTAGCTTTTATTGAATCAGCATATAAACGTTACTTAGCAAATATACTCGTTAGAAAGCTATATACAGTAACAGTAAGATGCAAATAAATTGGACAATATTTAGTCAAAATTGATGAAATTGATAAACATGGCAGAATAATTATTGAGTCCTGCTTAAAGAGACTCCGTTCGCATATAACTGTCCGAGTTGCTGCAATCGCCTGAATAAACACACTTATTTAGCAATGGCAATCTTAAACCTGAGATCTAATACAATGATCTCAACCGCAACCTTTTAAACACTAATATTAATATTATCAAGCCTGAGTAACCACTCACACAAATTAAATCAAGCTACCGCGATTAAATTCAGTAAGAGCAGTACAATAACACACTGGACTAAATCTTCGACGTTAAATTCAAGCAGTTTCAACTCATGTGCCAATAACAACTCCAACTTGCAATTGAACAATAGAAACAAAATATGCGTCCAATATACCAGTTTGAAAACAAAATAGACACTTTGGACTAAAAAATAATCGAACTAAACGAAAAGATAATATTCAAGAATAATTAGAATTAAGATCACATAGTTCCAGTCATAAATAAACTAGTTGAAAAACAAGAAAATGATTTGCAAATGGTGACAAATCTCATTATTTCACTAAATTAATAGCTAGTCAAACTTGAAAGTGACAACGAAGAACTAACTTAAAATTAAGCGAAGCTTGAAAACTTCATCAAAAACAGCGTCCACCAAGAGGAATAAAAAGATATCATTACCAAGCAATATATTGATTTAATTCAAGGCAAACAAGAAAAGAACGAAAAAGAACTAAATAATATCTAAAAATTCGTTAAATAACTAGCAGAACAAACCCAAATTGATAAAAAAGAAAACAACGCATATGCCCAAGAATTAGTGAGCTAAAGCCAAGAAAACATGTTCCAACTACTAGAAGAAGAGCTTAATGATATTGACAAATCAATTCAAGAAGTTAAAGAAGGCTGCTAATCTGAAATCATCAAATTGAAAGACCAAACAACCAATAAATTTGGTGTGATCATGACTGAGATCGAAGTCCTCACTAAAAAACAAATTGATGAAAGCAAATACAACAGAGCCGAAATGTAATAACTTGAAGAAAAAATAGTCCAAGATATAAAAAAGGAAGAAGATAGTAGAATTAACGAGTAAAATAAGATTTAAATACACCAATCCCAACACGACACTGTAATTCAAAATTTAACATAAAAGCTAGAAGAAGTGCAGGAACACGGGCTCAAGTCTAGCGCCAGCCTGCAAGAGCTCGTGAAACAGGTCGAAGCCGAGAAATCCAGTCAGCACGCCACGAACGACAAAGTGGGCTCGGAGCTGGAGCAGCTCAACGCCAAACACACGGCTCTGCAATCCGAAGTGAAGCAGGTGCAGTCAAGCCTGGACGAGCAGATCCAGAGCACCGTATAGGCTGTGAAAGAAGTGAACGAGGCGGTCGACAAGAACCAAAGAGAAGCCAAGCTGAAAATAGCTGAAAACGCGGACTACTCCAAGAAACTCAACGAAACCATTGAACAAGCCAAAATTGCAATTGATCTAATACAATAAAGCGCAAAATTAACAAATGAGCAGGTACATACACATTTTGGTGAAATTAAACAACTCAATGAATACAGATAGATTACTGACACTTGGAAAGAAAACTCAGAAAAATAAAAAGAGTCGTTAAATGGTAAGATCGAATAATGTGCAACTTAAATTACAGATTCGAAAGCTAAACACGAATATGACGTTGCATAAATTAATGCTAAAGTAGCCGAAGTTGAATTATAGCATAATAATTTTGTGGCTATTGTTGACTAGACAACAAATAAAGTTGATGCCACTTTGAAATAAATCTAAGCCCATGCAGATTAAGTGGACTAAACAACTAAACGTTAACTGTCTTAAATAGAAACTTTGGACCAAAGTTAATAACAGCACAAACAGGCATTAGACATACTTACAAAAGATGTATAAGATAAACACGCGGATAACATTAACACTTTTGAGAAATTAAATTAATAAATAACAAAACATAGCTAAGAAATAAGCGAGTTAATTACTCAAAAAGATGTGCTGTTAAATCAAGATGAATAGCTTAGAAACTAGTTAAATGAACACACTAAGCTTTCTGCAACTTAATTTGATTCTGTATAGGAAACTGTTTTGACACTTAAAACAGAAGATGAAAATATTAAAACGCATGTTATGCAAATAAAATAGCAGGTTGATGCTACAAATGATAATCTAACGTAGCAAACAGAAAGAATTACGAAATCTGAAAATGTTATTAGTAATAACGAATAGACCAGTTAGAAGATTCTTCAAAGCATCTAACTTAATCTAGACGATACTCACAAACAACATTAAGAACTAAAAACATAGGTCGAAGCGAATGATGCAGTTCTCAAGTCCACATCTCAAAAACTTGACCAAGTGGATAAATCGCTTTGTTCGACTCAAGAACAACTATCTAAATCAGAATCCGTCCTAAAATAATAGGTTGAAAATCTAAGTGTTTTAACATCGGACTTCAAGTCCTCTTCTGAAACCACCCAACAATCTCTAGCCCAGAAGCAGAAATAATTGGATTAACTTGTGTCAGAAGGAGAAACTGCCACCAAAAGATTTTCTGGACTTGATGATACCCTTCGAAAGCAGTCAGGTGACATTTCTCTAATTCAAAAAGAACAAAGCAATGTGGATCAAACAATCAAATAAATGCAAGGCCAGCAATCAGACATCACCGCAAAGCTGGAAGCCACGCACACACAACTTGAAGAAGTGCAGGAACACGGGCTCAAGTCTAGCGCCAGCCTGCAAGAGCTCGTGAAACAGGTCGAAGCCGAGAAATCCAGTCAGCACGCCACGAACGACAAAGTGGGCTCGGAGCTGGAGCAGCTCAACGCCAAACACACGGCTCTGCAAGCCGAAGTGAAGCAGGTGCAGTCAAGCCTTGACGAGCAGATCCAGAGCACCGTATAGGCGGTGAAAGAAGTGAACGAGGCGGTCGACAAGAACCAAAGAGAAGCCAAGCTGAAAATAGCTGAAAACGCGGACTACTCCAAGAAACTCAACGAAACCATTGAACAAGCCAAAATTGCAATTGATCTAATACAATAAAGCGCAAAATTAACAAATGAGCAGGTACATACACATTTTGGTGAAATTAAACAACTCAATGAATACAGATAGATTACTGACACTTGGAAAGAAAACTCAGAAAAATAAAAAGAGTCGTTAAATGGTAAGATCGAATAATGTGCAACTTAAATTACAGATTCGAAAGCTAAACACGAATATGACGTTGCATAAATTAATGCTAAAGTAGCCGAAGTTGAATTATAGCATAATAATTTTGTGGCTATTGTTGACTAGACAACAAATAAAGTTGATGCCACTTTGAAATAAATCTAAGCCCATGCAGATTAAGTGGACTAAACAACTAAACGTTAACTGTCTTAAATAGAAACTTTGGACCAAAGTTAATAACAGCACAAACAGGCATTAGACATACTTACAAAAGATGTATAAGATAAACACGCGGATAACATTAACACTTTTGAGAAATTAAATTAATAAATAACAAAACATAGCTAAGAAATAAGCGAGTTAATTACTCAAAAAGATGTGCTGTTAAATCAAGATGAATAGCTTAGAAACTAGTTAAATGAACACACTAAGCTTTCTGCAACTTAATTTGATTCTGTATAGGAAACTGTTTTGACACTTAAAACAGAAGATGAAAATATTAAAACGCATGTTATGCAAATAAAATAGCAGGTTGATGCTACAAATGATAATCTAACGTAGCAAACAGAAAGAATTACGAAATCTGAAAATGTTATTAGTAATAACGAATAGACCAGTTAGAAGATTCTTCAAAGCATCTAACTTAATCTAGACGATACTCACAAACAACATTAAGAACTAAAAACATAGGTCGAAGCGAATGATGCAGTTCTCAAGTCCACATCTCAAAAACTTGACCAAGTGGATAAATCGCTTTGTTCGACTCAAGAACAACTATCTAAATCAGAATCCGTCCTAAAATAATAGGTTGAAAATCTAAGTGTTTTAACATCGGACTTCAAGTCCTCTTCTGAAACCACCCAACAATCTCTAGCCCAGAAGCAGAAATAATTGGATTAACTTGTGTCAGAAGGAGAAACTGCCACCAAAAGATTTTCTGGACTTGATGATACCCTTCGAAAGCAGTCAGGTGACATTTCTCTAATTCAAAAAGAACAAAGCAATGTGGATCAAACAATCAAATAAATGCAAGGCCAGCAATCAGACATCACCGCAAAGCTGGAAGCCACGCACACACAACTTGAAGAAGTGCAGGAACACGGGCTCAAGTCTAGCGCCAGCCTGCAAGAGCTCGTGAAACAGGTCGAAGCCGAGAAATCCAGTCAGCACGCCACGAACGACAAAGTGGGCTCGGAGCTGGAGCAGCTCAACGCCAAACACACGGCTCTGCAAGCCGAAGTGAAGCAGGTGCAGTCAAGCCTGGACGAGCAGATCCAGAGCACCGTATAGGCGGTGAAAGAAGTGAACGAGGCGGTCGACAAGAACCAAAGAGAAGCCAAGCTGAAAATAGCTGAAAACGCGGACTACTCCAAGAAGCTCAACGAAACCGTTGAACAAACATAAAATAGTATTTCTCAGGTACAACAAACGTCTAAACTCACTATTGAGCAGGTATAAGCAAACACAAGTGAAATTAAGTAACTCAACGAGCACAAACAATCAATTAATTCTTGGAGAGAGAATTCAGATAAATAATTCATTGAACTGCAAAATAACTCAAAAACGCTTATTTAATCCGTTGAACTTCAAAAAGCTACTATTAATGAATTGAAACAAACAACCGCCACCATTGATCAGAACCACAAAGAATCCACCTCCAAGTTAGATTTATTATCCTCTCAGCATCAAAATAAACATAATTAATTTGACGAACAACTAACAAAGATAACAAAAGATATCTTAACTGATAAACTTGCAGTGAACATAAAACTGACTCAACTTGAAGAGCAATCTCAAAAGGCGATTATAAATTCTGCAAACGTTGAGAACCGAATAAACCAGTTGACCGAATCCACAAAAACTGATTTAATAAACGCTCAAAAGTATTTGCAAAATGAATTAAACGATCAGAAAACGGTTATTGATCAAAATAAATAATTAATAAACGAAAACGCTATTAAACTGAATCAAATTAATGATTAAATATAGAAACTAAATGAAGAGAGTACCTCCCACACCAAAATGGAAAAAGAAATTAATGAGAAAATTGAAACACAAAACGACATTATTAAATTCACAACAGAAGACCTGTTCAACGTTAAAAGTGAAATCGCGAAAATGCAGAAGTGAAAATATATTTGTAATTATAATATGTATTCGGGGTGGTATATTTTTGATTTTGTAACTTAAAATTATATGAAGCGCTTACTCACTAAAGAAACAAGATAAAATAATTTGGGAGTTTTATTTTGTACAGATTAATATTAAAATACAACTGCTCACTAAACAGGATCATTTTTGGAAATATTGAATAATAAAAACTTTTTTCATCGTTGGTCATTACCGCACTACTTAATAAAGTGAGAATTTCATTTTGGTAGTTATTAAAATGTTTTGAAGCTTCAACTAGCAACATTCATATTTAAATCAGACTAAATTATATATTATATAATTCAATCTGGAGGTACTGCTGCGCTAGACGGAATATGTTGTATATTAACTACTGATATACATTCAGAACAATTATTTCAAACTAATTTATTACTTAATTTTCTTTACATGAACAAAATATTTTATAGTTCAGTTTCATTAATTCTCAAAGAAGTAATAATAATTTACTTGAGTGCATTTAGAGAAGCCTCTGCAGTTTAAAGCTAAATTTAAACTCAAGTTAATGTCTTTGAGTTGAATGGAGCTGACATTTTACTTCATTTCAAAAATCATAATATTATATTAAAAATCATATTATCTATTTTACTAATATCCTAATCATTTAGTATTATGTTTATGAGCTTGTGAACCAACTAAATTGAAATATTTCTAATTTTTAACGAATTTTTGATTTTGAATTATAAGTGTCTAATTATCATTAATACTTTATAATTACTACTAGAATCTAGCAGAATTTCATTAACTGTTACTAAATCTGGTTTAAAATAATTTATTATCTTTATATATATTATCATTATTATAAGATAATGCACGATCTAAGAAATAAATTTTGATGCTTCAATCTATATTTTATGGAAATTTCTATAATATCAAGATATCTGATTTGAAGACGTTTTGGAAGCCGAGATTCTTTCAATAACAAGTTGGTTTCAGCAGGTGCTTGTAAACTCCATATTGGGAGGGCTATGTTAAGAAGCGCAACTAATTATGTCTATTTAAAAGATATTATGTAATCTTAAAAGCTTTGGAACAGACAAAGTTTATTCACATGTCGTGTCGACTAAAATCAGATGTTCAGTTCTTTGATAGGAGTGGATAAAAATGAAATGAAAGTGCTAAGTAGTGATTTTCATATTACTATGTCAGTACAATAATATTACAATTTCAACACTCCAACATGATTATTTAGATGGCCGATACCATATTAATTATATAATAATTTGAACAAGATTAAGTTCAAAAATGAATTTGCAAAATTGAAACAAATATGTTATATATTATAAATGAATATGAATATGAATAGGCAATATACCCCGAAATTAGGAATTTGTAAAATCAAATAAACTAAGAAGGACCCCAGGTACCTAATCAAGTTAATGAAACAGTGCATCAAAGGCAACCACCACCAAGCAATGCTAATACAATGGAACAACCTCTCGTGCAAGCCGAAGGAAATAACGAGCAAAGAGAAACTGAGAAGCGAGAACCAGTTTCTGGAAATTAAGTTAGCGAATCAGGTAAAACTGGTCCGCTGACGACTCCGTGAGGGCCCTGTTGGGTCTTTACTGAGTGGGCATAAATGACGGGTTGAGCCCGTTTTGAAAGTGGAAACACTGGCGTGCGAGAGCCTATGTTTTACTTTCGAAAGCCTCAATGAAGTCTGTTTGTGCCGTCTCGAGGAAGTGAGATATATATATTATAAATGAATATGGACTTAAAACATGAGTAAGAATAACATATTTTATAAATAACATATTATATAAATAATTATTATAAATAATTTTAAATCTTTTCAGCTTTTTTTGTGATTTTTATATTATAATATAAAGACATATTATACACGGGAGGTATTCATTATTATCTAAATCAAAATATTATTCAATAAAAATTGTGAAATTGAATTATTTGAATGAATTGTAACAGTTTAACAAATGTATAATAGATTATAGATTAAATATGATTAAATGTATAATATACAATTGTTAATTATGTCAAAATAGTCTAAATTGTCATTGTTCTTACATTTCTGATTTTTATGATCAGCTAGGGGAAGCGTACATTACTAACTACTTATGTAATAAATCTATCAAATTGTAAAAAATTCCCTAATTGCCATGCAATCTAATCAAAATGATTAGTTTATATCTTAAAAGTAAATTATAATATTAAGTTCATATATTTTGAGCATCACTCAGATTGGCATTGCCGGCATGATTTTAATTGGCTAAACATGTGGATTTTGAACAGTTTGGAACTATGGGACACTTTTATCCATCATTTGAACTGTTTGTGGGAAAATTGGCTAAGGTTGATAAATTTGAACTTGGTTATTTGAATGCAACATATCTTGTTGAGTTTGGGTTAGTGGAACGAACAAACCAGTCTGACTGTTTGGAAGAGTCACTTCAGTTACGGCTTGAACTATCAATTCATCACGTTGTTACTTCAGGGCTTGCTTCTGAATGCTCTTGGTAGCTATTCTCTTTTTGTTGCAGCAGATGATTGCGGTGAGTAGACCCGCAAGAACTGGAATCAAGAGAAGCAAAAGGAACCAGCAACCGTTGTTACGGGTATATTGGACGCAATAGTATTCGTAACGGTTGTGGGAAGAAGAGTAGTTTGCATCGCAATAACCATAATAACAGTTGTCGTTACAGGAACTTTATGAATTGTAAATTCCGGGAGAATTAGCAATACAGGTGTATTCGTAACGAGAAAGATAGCTATTGTACGTTTAGTTGCAGTATCCATTTGAGCAATTGTTGTTGCAGCTACTTTATGTGTTATAAATTCCAGCAGGATTTTAAACACAGCTGTACATGTATTTCCCGTGCTAATAGGAATAACTATCGTTACAATACCCGTTAGAACATGCATTTTGGCAGTTTGATAAATAATTGAAATATACAATTGACATCTGAAGTGGAATATGCTTAAGTTATTTACAATATTTATTATATTTATATCGCTTTTTATTATTTCATTCATGCTGAAAACATTTAGTATCAAATCAATAATACAATCCAGTTCTATTGGATTTTATTGTTACCAATATTAATATTTATCACAACATTTTTAATTATTTATAATAATGTGAAACCGACCAGTATTCAAAGCTTGCTGAAATCTCGTCAAATGCAATCCATTTATCTCATTTAAAGATTTTAGAATATGGTTGTCTATAAATGTATATAAATGTTTTCACCTATTATTTGATCATTTTCAAATTAATATTTACACAATATCATATTATTAGATTAAAATGTATTTAAATATAACCTATTAATTTTGTAATTTTCCAAGTAACAAATCGTTTAAATTTAAAATACAATTCTATAGTATTCGGTATTAAATGACCAGTATAAAATGATATCTAAAAATATATAGAATATTTTACCTAGTTAATGATGTTGAAAACTAACAAGGATAATATAATTGATATAGAATCCAGTTATATTGGATTTTATATTGTGATTGCTACAAATAATAAAAATTATTGTTGGATAACTATCATTATAATGTACCCTTTCAGTATTCAGTATTAAATATTATCTTATAAATATTATCCTAAAAATGTCTAGTTTTTGATTGAGTTTCAGTGATTTAAGTTTGGATTTATAGGATTGTTCATCTTATTAATAATAGTATTTTCTCACTCGCTCATGTTCCAAGTCTTCAATTCTCGACGGTTACTCCGAGCCAGTCCGATCCAGCGTTGCCTTGCTTCCATACCCTAGCGGTGCCATTCTTCTGGTAGCTTGACGTCTCTCTAACCTTACCTAGTCGCGATGGTGCCTTCATGCTGAGCATTAGTGATGGTGTAATACAGCTTGGCTTCTTCGTCGGTGCCTTCATGCAGCTTTTTTATTTATTTTATTTATAATATTTTTGATATCTTTGAAATAATAACATGACTCACTCAACAGCAACAATCCAACAATACATCTAAACGCAATATATAAATATATACTAGTAATTTTACCATAGCCAAGTAAAAATAATATACATTTTTACTAATTCTTGTGGTTAGTGAATTTCCAGTTAATTTAAATGGTTTTCATCTTTTTTCCAATCTAAGTGATTCTGCTTCCTCATTTATGTAAAAGTGAAATATAATACCAAATACTAGAATAAAAGTAAGAAATTCTTTCTTACTTTCTAATTAATAAAATGCATTTATACCTAAATCGTTACCCCACCTCAAATGTAGTCCGCAAAGATTGATTTTAACATGGATAATAGAATTTTAGATAGATTCGTGGTTGCGCAGGAAAACAAGTACAAACAAGTTGTCAGAGAGCTGAAGGCCGGCCACAAGACCTCCCACTGGATCTGGTACATCTTCCCGCAGCTTATACATGAGTAAAACTGACGTTATTGAACTAGTTTACGTTATTTCAAGTGAATTCACGTTATTATAAATGATTTACGTTATCACTCGTTTGTCGAATTAAATTTAATTCGCTTCTGCTTGCGGGCCGCAGCTCGAGTAACTTGGAAAAACCCAGAAGGCGAGGTTCTACGGAATTCAAAACATCGAAGAGGCGAGAGAGTACCTCCAACACCCTCTTCTGAACCAGCGACTCCGAGAATGCGTTCAGATCCTAAACAGCCTCGAAAACAAAACGGCCGAGTTCATCTTCAACGGATACCCAGACGACGTCAAGTTCCACGCGTGCACGACCCTCTTCTCGAAGGCGGTGGAGGACAACGAGGTCTTCGTTTAGGCCCTGCAGAAGTACTTCGGCGGGAAGGAGGATAAGGCGACGTTGGTGCTGTTGGAGGCCGAGTGAGGTAGATTTTATGTATAAACACTTCACTCAATATAGCACAACGCGAGCCTGCTCTGAACGGCTTACCACTGCGTTGGCGTCGCATCGTAGCTCAGCTCCTCGTCTGTCTCGCAGCACGAAATCCGCTATTGATTTAGTTGAAACACCTCGGTAGAGCACGCCGTCTGGATGCTGTACTTCCGAGTCGCGACTTCGCTTTATTTATCGTTCTCGAGTTCTGGTCGCAGGTAAGCACTTTGCTCCAGATACCGGATCGAGCTGGCTAGGACACACCGAAGTCGGTCGGACTGGGCGTTCAGCTTGTGCAAGGCGGAGTTTAAGTACGAATAATTCATTTGCGGAATGGAAATGATCATTACTGTATCGTAAATAGAGTGATTTAAATATTAATTTGTATAAATCAATGCAAAATCTTATAATCAATTTAGACAAATTTATACAATTTTAAACAACCAAGTTTAAGATCAATGATGAATTGGAGATATCTTTTTGATTCTCCTATGCAAATTTAAAAACAGCTAAATCATAACACACTATATCAAAATTATAGATAGACAAAGTATTTTAAGTTTAAGATATTACAATATATTATGTGTTATAGAACTACAACATATCTTTTTGATTCTATTTTAATTCAAATTTAAAAACAGCTAAATCATAGCAAATTTATATAATAGATATTTAATTATAATTGCACAATAATATGATAATACAGTGGTGGGCCCTCGAAATGCTTTTTTGAATTAGGAAGAAGAATGAAGTTTATTATTTGAATCTTACTTATATCACTGCCCGGCTCAATAATGAGTGTGTTCTCCCTCCTCATCAATACACTCATTAACTCTATTTACTATTGATTTGTAAAGTGCTTCAATCACATCAAGGCCTGGTTGAGCCTTGGATAGCTGTGCTACAATAATTAACGTATATAACTCTGTATATACTTCAATAATAAGTTTCAACTTTACCTAACGTTGTATAATTTAACAATCAAGAAAATTGATTTCTCATTATGAAATGGAAGTGGAAGATCATAAGTAAAATAACTGTTGTTTTAGAGTAGCATCAATATATTATTTAATGCTGGGCCCGACTAACCCACTTGATTCCATTCTTCAAGAGACAAAAATGCATTCATTATTTGAATATTGAGAATGAAAGCGACTGTAACTACCTGAATTATAATTCTAATTAAGCGAAGTACCAATACTTCATCTTGAGCTCCCGGTTGAGATTGAAAGAAAAAGTCCTAACAAGTGATATAACTAGTTCAGATTGGTACAATATTTTATGAATTCATCCGTTGGACCCAGAAATGAAGAGAATACAAACACTTCAGAACTGCCTAAGTTTGTTAAGTGAATTAGTTGACCTTCCCTAAACATCTTCTACCGCGTTTATTTTTGTCATTGCCGTCCTTTTATTGCATGTGGTAATTTCTATTTTTCCTTTTTGGAATATTAAATACCGACTTTGAATAGTCGATTATGGTCTAATACGATCGAAATCATATTTTTGGCCCTCTTGTGTTAATGAGTAGTTCATGAATAATCTCCAACTTGAGATTATTTATTGGAATTTGTCATCCGCATTAGAAGTGGCAAAATATTTTAATATATAATTACTCACATAGTAAACAAGAAAAAGCAATTCCACCTCCCATAACTGTAATGGTGATATACTCACTGCAGCACTTCAACTTTTACTTAATTTAGCAGTTGAACTATATGATTCATAAAACAATATTGGTTCTAGACGGCAACAGTCAACACCTTGTTCACTTGCAACTTGTGCTTTTAAATCGTTTGATTCATTTAGTGACCATTAACGCGAATACTTTCAATTGCCTGATTCTATGTAGAAATACATTTCAATTTCGACGCAAAGAGTATTTGCTCGTGAGTTGGTTATCTTTGATCGGATATAAGATATTAATCAAATTGATTCATATTGTGTAGTTGCAAATCACTTATGCAGTTGTTTTCGACATTTAACTGCGTTAAGTTGTTGAGACCATTTAAAACAGAAATATCGATGATCAAACAGTTGTTGACATCCAGTTTAACAAGGTTACTAAGTAAACTCAAATCTTAAATGCTGATAACGGAATTTACAGATATGTCGAGATCTTCTAAACTTTTCAGCATCCGAATCGGAGAAATATCAGTCAATATATTTCCACTCAGTTATAGGATTTTGAGTTTGTTGTGATTTTGACAACGATTGAAAACAGAAATATCTTTAATATAATTTCTACCCAGTTCTAATACTTAAATACTTGTCCAATTTTTGAATACAGCTATATCATCAAGATTATTAGATTATAAATCACATTTTTGCAACTTTGATAATTAGTTTAAACTTGAAATATCTGATATTTTGTTTTCTCCAAGGATTAATTCAGTTAGCAAAGTAAGTTTTGCGAGAGGGGTAATGTCACTTATTTAATTATGCCATAACTCCAATATTTACAAGTTTGTTAATTACTTAATAGCAGAAATATTATTTATTTTGTTATTAGATAAATTGAGGTAACTCAGATTAACTAAATTCGAAACAAAATGAATGTTAATAAGAGGACACTATTAGCTTATGCTTGTTAAACTTAAATGTATTAATTATATCATTTTTTAAATGCTACTTGTCTCGCTAATTATACAACAATTAATGTCAAGTTACTTTACCTTACTTAAATAAGTATCAAAGACTAATGGTAAGCAATTGTAAAATGATAAGCTAGTTACATCAAGTTTTTCCACAAATTTAATTGATTAAAAAGGATTTGAAGCCAAATGTAGTTCTTAGTTCGTTATTTGATTTTTGTATTTTTCTATCATAGTGTTTTCGTAATTCTAGCCTAATTCCTCAGCCATATCAATTGGAGTGAAACACAATATTTTAAGTGTATTATAATATATTACAACAATATCCACTTCACTTTTTGGCGAAGTTGGACGAGGGCGGTTTTGGCTAGGTGTTCAAGGCTGTGTAGATTTCAACCAGCAAGACTGTGGTGATAAAGAAGATCCAGCGGGAATTAGGATTAATAGGATCTCCAGAATCTATTCTTTCCCTTAATGATACGTATTTTTAATTTCATTTGCATAAATCGCATATGTTTGTTGTTACCATTCATATATTTTAATCAAATTACTAACCTAGCTATTTAAAGACGTAAAAACAGAATGAAGTTGTGTTGTATTCAATTCGTGATGCGTTATTTAAAATGTTCAAATTCTTGAACACAGCTGATGCAAACACGGTTTCACGATTTAGAAAAATGTGTGTGGGTTGAAAGTATTCGATAATTTAGTCAAATCTGGTATCGAGCGGTCAACAATATTCTGACACTTTGAAAACAAGGATTCGTTGGTAGACGGAACTTCAAAAGAGCGCAGACTTCAAATTATTGTGGCTTTAGAAGAAGTGATTACATAAGATATTTTTCATCGTCTTCGCTATAATATTCTCACAGCTGAAATGATGAAACAGTATACTATAACAAACAATATGCAATATAATTCAAGTAGAGGGTAATTAAAAGGCTGTAGTAGACCGAGTTGCTCATTTATACTACTAGACACACTAACTCTTTCCACGCGTTCTCTAGCTGCAAGTTTAGTCAATTGCGTTCGCACACACGCCTATTAAAGACACTAGAGATTCATTTTTCTATATCGCAGAACAAGGTTAGATCTTCTTCATCAAGTTATATCCTCCCACCAATCGCAAATTATAATAGTCACATGTATATGTGACATAGAACATATTTTTAAGAGTTAGGGTAAACAGCGCCACACAGCTATTCGAAAAAATGAGGCAAAAATATTTGGTAACTCAAGCAGTTTTCAGTTAACGCCGCTGTATTCTGGATGAGCGACTGGTCTCGAGCGGTCAGCCGTGCAGATACTTGAACACAACCTTCTAAATCTAGATTTAATCAATTAATTCAATTGCGTAAATAGCTTGCACACTGGCTTTATGAATACTATGTCATATTTACATGCGCTAAGAAACTGCCATAACTTAAAATACCATGTGGTCTAATTGAGGTACTATACAGAACTATATATTTTTACCACAACGTGTTATCTGGCGTCAGTGAGTATAATAGGATCTCCAGAATCTATTCTTTCCCTTAATGATACGTATTTTTAATTTCATTTGCATAAATCGCATATGTTTGTTGTTACCATTCATATATTTTAATCAAATTACTAACCTAGCTATTTAAAGACGTAAAAACAGAATGAAGTTGTGTTGTATTCAATTCGTGATGCGTTATTTAAAATGTTCAAATTCTTGAACACAGCTGATGCAAACACGGTTTCACGATTTAGAAAAATGTGTGTGGGTTGAAAGTATTCGATAATTTAGTCAAATCTGGTATCGAGCGGTCAACAATATTCTGACACTTTGAAAACAAGGATTCGTTGGTAGACGGAACTTCAAAAGAGCGCAGACTTCAAATTATTGTGGCTTTAGAAGAAGTGATTACATAAGATATTTTTCATCGTCTTCGCTATAATATTCTCACAGCTGAAATGATGAAACAGTATACTATAACAAACAATATGCAATATAATTCAAGTAGAGGGTAATTAAAAGGCTGTAGTAGACCGAGTTGCTCATTTATACTACTAGACACACTAACTCTTTCCACGCGTTCTCTAGCTGCAAGTTTAGTCAATTGCGTTCGCACACACGCCTATTAAAGACACTAGAGATTTATTTTTCTATATCGCAGAACAAGGTTAGATCTTCTTCATCAAGTTATATCCTCCCACCAATCGCAAATTATAATAGTCACATGTATATGTGACATAGAACATATTTTTAAGAGTTAGGGTAAACAGCGCCACACAGCTATTCGAAAAAATGAGGCAAAAATATTTGGTAACTCAAGCAGTTTTCAGTTAACGCCGCTGTATTCTGGATGAGCGACTGGTCTCGAGCGGTCAGCCGTGCAGATACTTGAACACAACCTTCTAAATCTAGATTTAATCAATTAATTCAATTGCGTAAATAG